>CM044434.1:30478207-30501973 GCA_024363595.1 Xenopus borealis | reverse complement strand
CTTTTCATTAGAGTTTCATTAGAAAGAGAAATATACAGTATAGTATGTAACCGCCATAGCAAACAATGTAGCTGATCTCACTTGTATACTTAAGCAAACATATGAAACCAAAAAATATGGTTCCTAGTGCTGAATAATGTAGACAGTGCAGTTTTACCTAATATGGATCATCACTGTAATCCTTAATTAAAAATCACATGCTTCCATTAAAGGGAAAAATATACACTATTTATAAGATTATTTTTCATGGATTTAAACTGGTGATGAGAAAACTGCTGTGTTTCACAAACCACAGAAGAATACAAGAAATGTCAAATGTTTACCAAATGCACTATAGTCAATTACTGTTTTTTTTCACAGTTTTTTTTTTTTTTGCAGCAAATGTTTGGAATGGATGTTTTCTTTATGTCCTCCAGGTAGCACCTACATATGGGTAAAGCTCTGATGGAATCCCCTGGCAGGACAGAAAATACAACCAATTAACAACACTATAATACACCCCTCCCCCCCTTATAGCACTCAGTAGTGTTTTTTCTGTCCTGTTCCTGTGTAGGGAATCCAACGGACCTCCGAAGAAGAGCCAGACTGGATAGGGTCTGAAGGCTGTATGAGCGACCACCAAAGGGTGGGTCGCTCAGGGTATTAGATTGGATGCATCCCTTAGGCATACTGGCTTTGGTTGCGGCCCCTGTATCCCTGTGGGGATAGAGTTGACACGCTGGCATTTCTCCTTTATTGCCAGATTCCGTCCTCCTCAGTGCAATGCACTTCGTGAGCAGACGCACGCTGATGACGTTATCGATACCAGCGCTAGTATCGTTCGGCTTCATGGGAACAAAGCGGTGTGGTGAGTGAACGATTCAGGGGGAAATTGGGAGCCTACCAGGAAGGTATTTTATCCAACCTGGGGCTCATTATCAAGCGCTGCTGGTTCCTGCTTGTTTCGCTGCGGTCAGTGCTGCTAGGCTGCAAGCTAATAGAAAGGCTGCAAAGGTACTTAACAGTATCCTGTCTCCAGCCAGTGTAAGCTTTGTATACAAATGCTAATTACATATTATCACCCTTTTTCTAGATGTCTGACACACCTAGGATATTGGGAAAAAGGAAGAGGAAGTCAAAACATAATGTCTGTGTTCAATTTCAACAGCCTCTGCCTGACAGTTATAAAAGGTCTAAATGTGAAGCATGCTTACATCCACTTGCAAAATATCCTGTATCTAAGGAAGAACCTCTTTCATGGTTTAAGCAGTTTCTTTCTGATACAACGACTGATGGGCGAATCTAGCGAAATTCGTTAATTGGCCAAAAATTCACGAAAAGCAGCACATCTCGTTTTTGACGCATGTCGCATCATTTTCAGTGCATGTAGTGTCATATTCGACGCGTCACGTCATTTTCGGTGCGCGTCGCGTCATTTTCGTCAAGTGTCTTTTTTTTTTCAGGCAAATTTTCGCCAGGTGAAATCTGGATGAATCAAGTTCTTCTTCTACTTGATCCGCAAGAAATAAGAAAGATGAACTTTTTCTTTTTCCCGTTGAAAAAAATTCAAAATTAATAAAAGAAGTTAAGAAGGGGGTTAGTCATAATGATGCAACTGCTTCTACCTCTACAGACAAACTTCAACTTCCTTTCTTTGCAGAAAAGAAATCTATCTCTTTTCCGTTGCATGTCAAAAAGCTGTTAGCGCAAGAGTGGCAAAACCTGATTTTTCCAAAAAGTTCAAACTTATGTTTCCCTTTGATTCAGCTGACATTGGGACTTGGGAAGACCCTCCAAAGGTGGATATTCCTGTGGCTAGATTATCAAAGAGAACAACTATTCCGGTTGAAGACTCAGGAATAAAAGACCAGATGGATTGAAGAGCTGAATGTTCTCTCCGTAGAACTTATGTGACAGGATCGAATACTTGTAAACCTGCGACAGCAGCTATTTCAGTATCTACATAATTAAAAATTTGGCTTAACTCTCTTGAGGAGGAGATTGATGCAGGGACTTCAAGGGATGATTTACTTGATACAGTATGTTGTATCCTATTAAGATGGCAACTGATTTCCTATATGCGATATGTCAGTTGATGTGCTGAAGTTGGGAGCAAGAACTATGGCACTTTCCACAGCAGGTAGAAGGGCCCTTTGGCTTAAAGCATGGTCAGCAGATTCTGCATCAAAGAACAGCCTTATAGCCATGGCCTTTGATCCTGGTAGACTCTTTGGCAGTCCTTTAGATAAGTTGTTGGAAAATTTGGTCTCTGGGAAAGGAAAAAACCTTCCTCAAGATCAGAAAAAAAGTTTTTTTCGTTCCTCATCAAGAAAGTCTCCCTGCAGATCTTTTTCTTTTAGAAAGTCTTTCAGAGATGGAAACAGAGGCAGAGATACTGGATTCAGAAATAAATTGTTCAGATCCAGAAATGTGGCAAAAGAACCCTTCCAAAAGAAGGACACCAATTAAGGGAAAGGGACAGGGTTCTGATGCCAGAAGTCAGGAAGAAGTTGGCGGAAGGCTTGCTTATTTTCTTCCTGCTTGGGAAAGAACCACTTCAGATCAGTGAGTACTGTCCATAATAAAAAAGGGTATTATGTAACCTTCCATTTGCCTCCAAAGCTGAGCTATTGTGTCAATCACACAAAAAAGTATCCGGTAAAACAAAAGCCCCTGGAAAAGGCCATAACAGACTTTATATCTATGAAGGTGTTGGAACCGGTTCCCCCCGGAGAAAATCGGGAAGGCATTTATTCACTTCCCAAAACCAGAAGGAAAATTCAGATTAGTGATAGATCTCAAATATTTCAATCAGTCCATAAGAAAGAAAAAATTCAGAATGGAGACTATCAAGTCAGCTATCAACATCCTTCAAAAAGGAGATATAATGATCTCTATAGATCTGAAAGATGCAAATGTCCATATTCCCATCCATTCGTCCAGCAGGAAGTAGATTGCAGTATATCTGAATTCAGTACTTCATCACCTTCAGTTCAAAGCACTTCCCTTTGGGATCACTTCAGCTCCGAGAGTCTTCATGAAAGTAGTTCATGAAGTTGGCTTATCTGGACGACTGGACGAAGTTGGCTTATCTGGACGACTGGCTGATAAAAGCAGCCTCCAAAAAAGAGCTGATTCTTCATCGAAACTTAACCATGTCAATGTGTTATAAACACCAAAAAGTCAAAGTTGCAGCCAATCACCTAGACCAAGTTCTTAGGTCTCTTGATACAATCAATATGAAAATATTTGTTCCCGCGGACAAAGTGGATTCCCTATATTCGTCGATACAGGAACTCAGACATTCTCATACAGTCTTGTTTCGGAAAGCAATGAGAGTTCTGGGCATGATGATGGCATCAATAGAGGCCATTCCTTGGGTGAAAGCACATATCCATCCCCTTCAACAGGAAATTCTTCGGAAGTGGGATCATTCGATAATTTCCCTGGACAGAACCTTCAATGTTTCAGTCACCTTAAAAAAGGAACTAGTCTGGTGGTGCAACACCAGGAAGTTGTCTCAAGGGAAATCCTTCATGAGTCCGAAGTAAGTTTCAGTGACGATGAATGCATCTGCCTTAGGGTGGGGTGCTCATTTGGCAGACCACATGATACAAAAGAGGTGGTCAACATGGGAGAAAGCTCTCTCATTGAATTTCAAGTAGCTCAAAGCACTCGGATTAGCACTGAGGAGATTCAACAGACAGCTCAAGCATCTAGTGACGGTATGTTCTAATATATTCAGACAACCTTGTGACGGTATCTTATATCAACAGACAAGGGGGTACCAAAATACCTCTCTTAATGAAGGAGTGCAGGAGGATCATGAATTGGGCAGAAGAGGAGCTACAGTCCATCAAGGCAGTCCATATAAAGGGAACAGACAACTCACTAGCAGACTCCCTCAGCAGGGTATACATGAGACAAGGAAAATGGGAGCTGAACAATCAAGTCTTTCATTGGTTGGTGCTGAGATGGGGGTCTACCCAAGATAGATTTAATGGCATCGAAGGTGAACAAGAAACTTCCCCTCTTTTGCTCACTGAGGAAGTCAGACAATTCAACCTATGTGGATGCAATGTTGATTCAATGGTCATTCAGTCTGGCATACATCTTTAAACCATTGCCCATGATTCAGAGGGTTCTGCAGAAGGTCAGGCAGGATCACTCTTCAGTGATTATGATTGCTCCTTTCTGGCCCAGGGAGAAATGGTTCTCAGACCTCATGTTCCTATCCAAAGGGGAATTCTGGAGGATTCCTCTGACAAAGGATCTTCTTGTGTAATCACGGATACAACACCCAGATCCATCCAAATGGAATCTAACAGCATGGAGATTGAGAGGGAATTATTGAAGGATCAAGGTCTTTCACATGAAGTCATGAATACTCTAATTCTTTCCAGAAAACCTTCCATGACTCGAGTGTATAGGAGAATCTGGAGAATTTTTTCTTTGTGGTGTTCGGAAAAAGATTTTTCGGCAAAACATTGTCCTATTTCCGGAATTTAGCAGTTTCTACAAGATGGTTTCTCTAGAGGTTTGAAACCCTATACTCTAAAGGTTCATGTTTCAGCTTTATATCCTTTGGTGAAACGTTTTTTAAAAGCAGTCTCAAAAATCAGACCAAGAATCCGTTCAATAGTGCCTCCATGGGATCTAAATTTGGTGTTGTCCCTGCTATCCGAAAAACCATTTGAACCTTTACAGTCGTTGTCAATGAGACATTTGTCTTGGAAGACAGCTTTTCATGTGGCCATTACATCAGCAAAGAGGGTCGGGGGTTACAAGCATTGGCAGCTAATCCCCCTTATACAACTATTTTTCAAGACAAAGTAGTCATGAGAACTCCAAAAGTAGCTTCCTCATCAAACATAAATACTCAGTTTATTCTACCTGCCTTCTGTCAGCAACCAGAGAATGACAAAAAGAGAAAACTTAGCACTTTAGATGTGTGCAGGTGCTTGTTGGAGTATATAGAAAGAACAAAACCATTTAGATCCACAGATCATCTATTTGTTCTATTCGCAGAAAGAAATAAAGGGGCTAAAGCTGCAAAGTCTACTATTGCCTCTTGGTTGAAGAATACAATTTCTTTGGCATATTGTGAAGCAGGAAAAGAACCTCCTTCTCAGTTGAAAGCACATTCTACTAGGGCTGTTTCCATGTCCTGGGCGTAAAAATCATCTGTGAATGTTAATGAAATTTGCAGAGTGGCATCTTGGAGTAATGTTCATACATTTGTTAAACATTATAGGTTGGATGTTGCTTCTCAAGAAGCAGCCTTTGGCAGCAGAATATTAGAAGCAGCTCTTTAATCAGAATATGTTGTTCCCTCCCATAATAGCTTGCTAAATCCCATATGTAGGTGCTGCCTGGAGAACGTAAAGAAAACTGAAAATTTGTTTTACCTGAAATTTTCTTTTTCTTGAGTCCATAAGGCAGCACATTTATTCCTCCCTATTAAACATTAATGCATCAAATTGGTCTGGTGTGGTTATTCTACTCTTTTTAGCATGAAAATTAACACTACTCAGTGCTATGGGGGGGGTGTATTATAGTGTTGTTAATTGGTCG
The DNA here is from genome assembly GCA_024363595.1 of Xenopus borealis. Lineage (NCBI taxonomy): Eukaryota > Metazoa > Chordata > Amphibia > Anura > Pipidae > Xenopus > Xenopus borealis. The sequence continues at coordinate 30,496,420 of CM044434.1, read as the reverse complement.
TATTTCCTGTCCTGCCAGGGGATTGGATCAGAGCTTTACCCATTAGTGATGGGCGAATTTATTCACATGGGGCGAATTCGCGGCGAATTCCCGCGATTCGCCGCTGGCGAATAAATTCGCAAAACGAGCAGAAAAATTCGCCGCTAAAATTTCGCCGCGCAAAAACGATGCGACGCGTCGGAATCGACGCGACGCGCGTCAAAAGCGAGCCGACGCGCGTCAAAAATGACGCGACGCGCGTCAAAAACGACGCGCGACTCGTTTCGCCAAATGGCGAAAAATTCGCGAATTTCTCTGGAAATTCGCAAATTTTTCGGCGAAGCGAAATGCGGCCGTTTCGCCCATCACTATTACCCATATGTAGGTGCTGCCTTACGGACTCAAGAAAAAGAAAATTTCAGGTAATACAAATGTTCAGTTTTTTTCTCAGTTTTTTTTTCTCATGCCAAATGCACTTGATTTCATGGCCATTTACTGCACTGATTGTCTGGCAAAGAAATGTGTTTCTACAACACAAAACACTAATTCTAGTGAAGTTTTGTAACACGTAGCCCTGCAAAATATGCTGGAGCTATATAAATAAATGTTAATAATAAAAATATTAATCATAAATTTGTATCAGTGCTTATCCCTAATTATAAGACATATTACTTTAGCATAACAAAGACTAGCAAACCAAGAACTATCATTAAAAATGTATTCTTCTTGGAATGATATTAGACGAAACATTAAACACATGCTATCATATGATATACCAGATGACCCTGCATATGTATTATTATTCCACATGGACAAATCTCTCTCTGCTTTTAATTCCACCATAGAACCTCACCTATTAAACACAGCCAAAGTTTTGATCCCATTGAAATGGAAACAATCCACAGTGCCTACAATAAGATAATGGTATAGAAAGGTAGAAGATGGCTTTCCTTCAAAGACACTGACCTCTACAAACAGAATGACTCTTAGGTGATTCAAACCGCTCTACTTGTCATATAATTTCTCTTCTCTGTTGCCTGCTCTTTGGTTATCACGTTTACAACCATTTCCTTTATAAGGATGTTTATTAGACTTGCATATTACATAAATATACATGATAACTTTTCAACTCTGTTACCCTCCCCTTTTCTCTTCTGTACCCCTGATTTTTATTTGTGAAATTAATAAAAATACATTTACAAAAAAATGATTATTCTTCACCCATTCATAACTATACTGCTGTTACTATATGGTAAATCTTAATAGTATTCTAACAGCAAACACTAATGAATTGTTACATATTTTTAGTTGTGGCTGAAAAGACAACTCTCCATCAAAGTCAATCAACCCTTCAATGTGTCTCCTAGCATCCCGGCACACAGGTGGTCAGGATAAAAAAAAAATCAAAACACTTATGTCTAGTTTGTCTCGCACATACGTACACACTCATAAAACTTAAAAAATACTTGCATATACGGTACATACAGTACAAACCTACTGTGTTTTATATTTTTATACAACTCTCTATAAAACTATCAATAGTATTTTAATGCCACTATCCCTTAAGCTGCTTAGTTTGTAGTACATTCTAGTGATAATTTTCTTGCCCAACATATGTACAGTACAACTGAAATCTTATACTGAAACCTCAATACAGTTTGCGGTGTTAGTTTTGATAATTTCCTTTCCACAGCTTTAATTCTGGTCTTCTTGACCTGAAAGATATTCACTCAGACAGATTGTGATGGCATAGCAGTTTTCTTAACTTACTGACATATCCTCACCTTCATTCCTTTTTTCTCACTCTCATGCTTCAATAAACTCAAAAACATTCATTAACTGTATACGGTTTTCTGTGGTGGAATACATTGGCTTTCAGGCAGGTGTAATTTAAAAGTGAAAGGTTATTTATAATATGCTTAAAGTGCTCTGCTGCACTACTGTGTAACCCATATTGTAAGTACTTTCTAAATATTGCAGTTTAGCATTATAAATACCAGAATTTCCTAGAATCTGATGTTCCATTTAGAAGTCCTAAAAAATAACCAGATTACAATTTTTTTACATGTTAAGCTAAATACATAGCAAGAAATGTGAGTGCACAGCATTGCTAAGTAGAAGTGCTGCATATATAATGGATAGAGGCCTTGTAGTGTGCCATCAATTACTTGATCTCCTTTCTCTGGCAGGCATAGATGTGACAATCTTCAGTTGCTGAAAATGCAATATCAGGATAAATGTTTTCAAAACATAGTGTCACGGTCGGCACCCTAAACCAGAACAGATGCCAAGTTCCCTGGTCTCGGCTCGGCTTCATCAGTAGTGTGACTGCCTTTGGGAGAAGCCCTCAGCTACTCAGATGCCACCTGGACTTAACGAGAGGAACAAGGCGAGGAGTTCTGGCAAGCAAAGTGGCACGACTGTTGTTAAAGTCAGTTAGGCAAGGGTCAAACCGGGTAATCAATCAGAAGTATGAGACAGAATCGGAGTCGAAGTACAAGCTGGTGTTACGGATATCAGAATAGTCAGGAACAGGCAGGGTCAAACACAGGAATAATACTAGCAGGATACAAGGAACAAACGCACAAAGGCTCAGGAAAGCACCAGGAATCAAATCCTATCACGGGCAATGAAAAAGTAAAAATGTCCCTTTAAATACCTTTTAAATTTCGCGCCATTGCGTGCTGACGTAATCACGCCAGGGCGCAAGCGCCTATAAAAAGCGGAAGTGCGTGCGCAGCGCACACTAGGAAGCCGACGAGACGATGGGAGGATGGCGCGGCAGGCGTCCACGCCGCACCGGTAGGGTGCAAGATGTTACACATAGACTCTAAAAATGTTAAACTATAAATGTAAATCGTATCCTAATGTACAAATGTTTTATACATAGCCTTGTTTAAAGGCTTACTATGCCTTCGGTTTTCAGTCTTACCAATAGGTTTGCCCAATTGAAATATTTGCATTGAATCTGTATTTATTTTCTATTTGCTTTAATTGTCTACTTTCTGTGCAAGTTCTACTTGCAATTGTGCAAAGAACACATGCTTTTCTAAGATATTGTATACTCAGATGTGCTGCATGTTACAACGGACCCAATGCACATGACTCTTGTTCACACATTGCTTCAACTTTTTGTAAAGGGGCAATTATTAGCCAGTTGAGGTAAAAAAAAAAGCCCACAATTTTTTAAAACGGTTTCAGAAAGTATAGTTTTTTGAAAATTTCATAAATTGCATCCCGCCTGCATTCCTATGTCTGTTGTGGTATTCCGTTGACCAGCATTCCCCTGCTTGACAGCCTACTGTATGTAAAATCCTGGCAAGTGCAGTTTTAAAAAAGCTAGAATGCCACATCAATGGTGCATATACAATGTATAATAAGTGCTACATTGTATACTATGCCCTTTATTCTTTCATACGTATATCTCCCCCAAGGCCCTTTAAAGGAATTGTTAAGTATAAAAATAAAAACTGGGTAAATAGATAGGCTGTGGAAAATAAAAAACGTTTCTAATACAGTCAGTTAGGTAAAAATTTAATGTATAAAGACTGGAGTGACTGGATGTCTAACAGAACACTACTTCTTGCTTTTCAGCTCTCTTTTGTTTACACTGACTGGTTACCCTGGTTACCAGGCAGTAACCAATCAGTGAATTGAGGGAGGGCCACATGGGTCATAACTGTTGCTTTTGAATCTGAGCTGAATGCTGAGGATCAGTTGCAAACTCACTGAACAGTTATATCCTATGTGGCCCCCCTTCAAGTCGCTGCCTAACTCCGATTTAGGGAGCTGAAAAGCAGGATGTTGTGTTGTATTCTGTTATGTTAGACTTACAGTCACTCCAGCCTTTATGCATTACATTTTTGGCTGACTAACTATATTAGAAACATTTTTATTTTGCACAGCCTATCTATTTACCCAGTTTTTAGTTTTACCCTGAACTGTTCCTTTAATATTAATGGCCAAGGACAAATGCACTCTTTTCTAAACCTAAAACTAGTTGTGGCAAGAAGTTTGGATTTCATCTCCATTCTATGGGGCTGACTTATCATTGTATGTAATTTAAACATTTGGCATCTAAATTCTTTTAGTTATCATTGCCATTTTTCCTTAATTAAATTTTTTTAGAGTTGGTAGACTAATCGAAAATAATAGAAGAGTAGAATACAAATTTGCTGCATTAAACTTTTTTTATTATATTTTAATTTAATCAAGTTTTTTAAGGTTAAACTTTATTCAAGTTTGGTAGGTTTTTGAGTTAATTTGAATTTTAAAAAGAATACTAAAATTCACAAAATCTAAATTTGATTAATATGCCTCTAATGTTTTCTAGCAAAACAAGGATTGTAGAATTTGGGTTAATATGGATGTTTTACCTACAGTATGTACACCATTAATTGATATGCAACTGGACATTCCAACAACATATCCTTTCTATTCTATTCTTTCTTTTCCCATGGAACATTGCTCTCTTTATCAGGATTTGAATACATTATTTGAAAAATGGAGGAAAATGAAGTATACTCCTTTCTCAACATAAGTTCTGAATATATTGCAGACATATATGTAGTTGTGTATGGACTCACCCTGGTGGTCTAGTGGGGGGCAGTGTGGACACCCACTTCGCTGCTCCTTTTTCTTCTGCCCCCGGTGCACTTCCGGGTTTATGCACCAGCGTGATGATGTCATTGCACTTGGCATTAGATTCAAATCTTATAAAAGGGGAATTCCTGATTGATCTTCTGATATTGACCCTTGCTTTGCCGTACTACTCTGATTCTCTCCAATCCTGATCCTTGCCTGTCTGTGACTTTTCTGATTCTCTCCAATCCTTATCCTGGTCTGTCTGATTCTGCTCCACTTGTGCTGGCCCAGCCTGTCTGTTCCACTCTGTAGCGTCTGGTGGCATTCTCAAATCCAGTATCCTAGGTGAGACGATCGCGCCCCTTTGCTCGTCCAGAAGCTATTGCTTTGCTCCTCTCTCAAATAAGACCTGGCGGCATCCAATAAGCCAAGGACTCCTCCCGAGGTGAAAGGTGGTGGTTATAGAAAGAAGTGAGAGCCGAGACCAGGGAGCTTAGCTTGGGTTCTGGATTTAGGGTGCCATTGGTGACAGTACAACGGGCCCATGAGAAAGTAGAAAAAGGATCAGCGCTGCAGGTGCTCACTAGACCTTACAAGTTGTTTCTGTTTCAAGTAATAATAGACAAAGACTGAGATTGAAAGTAAGTCACATTGCTACTTTCTAGTTCTTACAAGGTTGTGGAAACAAAGGATCAGTCCACAGAGAGAGCCACCTGTGCATAAACAAACCCATTCCTTCACCTAGCTGAGATCTTTGTTTGTCTTTAAAATATGAAGCAGATCATTATACAGATGATTTTACGGGAGCACTGGGAATTTAATACTCTCATGTATCTCACAAGACCAATAAACTTGAAATGTGATACAACAAAAATAAGTATGTTCAGCTCAAGCCCTATTGGTTGTACTAATGTTGAAAAAGTGAGGCATAATACCTCATTGACCTAATTAATTGACACTAATTTCCATTTTGTGAGGATTAGGTTATAACAGATAGCTCAACAAGAGTTGAAGGCTTTATGGCAAGACTGCCTAAGTACAGTACCTTTTGAGGTGAAGATCTATAAGACAATCTTAACAACTAGGTGAAACTCAGAGTAAATAATAATTTTTTTAAAAGAAACCCTCAACATACATACTGAACATACATACTGTGTGTTGTATACCTGAAATAGCATTAACCTCAGACATTATAGGTACCGCTAATCTTATTTCTACATTTCAGTAGAAAATGAGTCAGTTTATATTTTTCTAAAAAAATATTGCCTAGGGCTAAACAGTATTTTTCCATGTACAAACAAGCATTAATGTTAATAAATAAAACCATAACAAATGAATAAATCTATGCCCTGTTTTCTCAAAGTGCTATTTAAACAATTTTTCATATCAACTTTTTCTCTAGAGCAACCAAGTATAATCTCTCTCACTGTTTTATTTATTAAGCTGAGAGAGACACCAATAGGCAGTCAGTTTAAAAAGATAAAAGGCCCAATGTGTCTCGAACAATTCTCAAGACAGGTTGGTCAATTTACAGCTAGCAAAAAGAAAAAAACCTGTCCTTGCTGGCATAAGGAGAAAATGGAGTAATTCATCCACTGCTCAGCGACATTTTGTCTGGTATGATAGTCCCATTGGATGACATTTACTAACATATACGTCTCTTGCTAAATTTCAAGAGTTTGTAAATCAAGTCCATAGCAAAGAATGAAGTGAAGTATGTTTATCAGGCACCGGTGTTGCAACTGAAAGAAATTAATGTCACATAAGTGTAGCAGCAGTGTTTCTGATGAAAGACACATTTTATTTTTATAGCTATTTGCATTTTAATAATCTTCTTTATAATAATGCTAATTATTTTTTATATTCATTATGTCAACTATCTATCAATAAAATCACTAAGCTACACATGTAGTGGATGTCTATCTATCTATCTATCTATCTCTCTCTCTACCTAGTATCTAGCTATCAATCATTTATCTACCATCTATTTTCTATATATTTGCCTGTGCCAATGCACATGCTCAGTGTGCTTTTGGCAGCTGAAATTAAGCTTTGGGGTTGTTGCAAATCATTAAGCATAAACAAGATTCGCAATTTATAAAAGCCGTTGTTACAGGACTGGTTAATACATTATCATTCAAGCTGGTTTCTGAAGTGCCATTTAATATATATTTATTGAAATATTAATATAAAATTAATAATGTCTTATATTCTAGACAACAATGAATAATGTCCTTGATACTGTTAAACTGTATATAGGGATTAGTAACAGAAAATAACTAACCAGATTATCAACTGCCTCCCTCTTCAGTTATAGGTGTATGCCTAGAGAATTTATTCAACTTAATGATATCATTTTAGTGTAGTAATTTGAAGTCTGTGCATTGCAAAAGCCATTTTTTCATCATTGTCTTCCATTGTTCTTACACTCACAGGACCTACAGTGTAAAGCAATTGTCTCTGTCAAAGGTTATATAACACTAGAAATTGGTTTTGAATCTACACTATTAATAGCAGTATGTCTGAACACAGCTACTATTAGTTTAATTAAAGAAAGTCTAAAAGCAATTCCATTAAATGTACATCCCACTGAAGTGCTTTCAGGCAATTAGAGAAAGTGTAGTTATTATTCAAATTAGCAGAATTATACCAGAGCAAAACTACTGAACATTTTACATTACTTTTTTTTTAGATAGTAATATTTATATGCAAAGGAGTAGGTCATTCAAATAATGTTTTGTGAAGGTTTATTAATCATTTTTGAGACATGTTGTCAAGGGACAACAATAAATGACCATAAGCATTTGAAAACTGACCTTGCATTCCATTAACTTTTGACGTGATGGAAAAACAACACTGTGATGGCTGGCTGCTACAACTTAAGTCAATTTTTGACACCCACACGTTACCTGGTGTCTTTGGAAGACAGATTAACAGGCTAGTGCATCTTTATAAAATGCTTCAGGTAGAAACATTCTAAAGTAACACCTGACAGAACCATGAATAATATAACCATTCCTTGGACAACTGGCACATAGTTTTTCTTCTGTTCACAAAATTTCCAAGCTGACATGCAACCACTTTCCATGCATGTCTTTTGTAAAGTGTTTTTTTTTTTGTGAATAAGAAGTAAGTGTGGTTACGTGCATCTTGATCATTGATGGTTTCCTTGAGAACTTAGGGGCAAATTCACTAAAGCGGGAAGCATCTAACGCTAGCACTAATTCACCAGCGTGAAGTCATTCAGCAAATTTGCAAATTCACTAACACGGACTCTGGTGAGTTTTCGCTAGCAAAGTAGATAGACTTGCGCAACTTCGCACCCTTTCGCCAGACGAAGTTGCACATTGATGAAGGATCATAATTATGCAAATTCACTAAGATGTCCATTTTCCTGAATGTTACCACTTATGTTAGACTTTACTTCGCCAGGTCACACCTGGAGAAGTTCAATACAATAGATAGGAGTTTGAAAAATTGGAAATTTTTTCTAAGTCCCAAAAAAACGCCAGCGTGTTTTACCATTGTAGGGTGATAGTCTGAAAAAGATCGGATTTTTTCGGGGGGTTACCCTACATTTCCTAACATATGGCAACTCAACTATACAGGGGCACATGTAGGGCAATAGGACAACTTTATTTTATTTGTTAAAGGTTTCCTGGGCTTGTGTAGTGTAATGTAGTGGCTGTAACATAAACTTCTATTATATGCTTAAGTAATATTGAAATTGAACTGAAGAGTAAGTGTAGTTTGTTTGGAACTGTTATCAGAAATACAATATAAAATATCTGAGAAAATATTTCAAATTTATAAGTATAGATAATATTTTATTTATCAGTATATTTCCAGTGTTTATCGATACATTTGAAGTGAGGCATATATATTATTCACAGGGGCCTTATTTAGCCTCTTCTTTGCATTCATTTAAACCAGGGGTGGTCTTCATAATGACTGTGCTAAAGGTTAAATGCATACTTGATTTGTCAAGAAGTACTTTTTGAATGAAGAGTTTCTTAAATAAACACAACCATAAAGCTACCCAACTGCATCTGTAGCTCTCTATAGATGTTCATGAAAACTATAATGAGATTTTACTGATCAAAAATATAATTATGGATGCAAGAAATTCTCCAATGAGCATGCTGATTATGAGTGTTAGGTCAGTCATCCTGCTGCTATCTTTCATGCAAAGATTTGAAGATTATTATGTTATTTTAGCTTTATTATATTACAATGCAGTCAAACATGTTCTTTCATTGTAAGAATAAAAAACACATATTCGATCAAATAGGTCCATTTTCGATCAAATAAAAATCGTTTGAATACATCATTTGAATTGAACAATTCAAAGGATTTTGCGCATAACCCTTTGAATTCTTGGAACTTAGAATAATTTTCGGGACAGGTTCTATGAGGTCCCCTATAGGCTAAAATGGCAATTCAGCAGCTTTAAGGTGGCGAAGTGTCAAAGTCGAAGGATTTTAAAGGGCCAGTACTTCGAAAATTCGACTTGTTTTCAATTCAAATCGAATTTCAGGCTATTCGATAGTCGAAGTAGCCCAAAATTATCTTGAAATTCAAATGTTTTCAATTCAAATTTTATTTGAATATTCACTTTGATCCTTAGTAAATGTGCCCCATACAGTGTTTTACAGGAATAGTAGATTCACTAATGTGCATTGCTCAGCATTCTTTTAGAAGGATACCACATCAACTATTAAGAACAGCTGGTTTTCATCAACATCATTACTGTATTTAGTGTTATGTAACAGATGTCAAATATAATTCAGTGTGGCTTAATTTGATTACCCTTTTACAACTCATTTTTCTCAGAATATCATTACTTATTTCTAACAGATGAAACAAAAAAATAAAACTTTTTAAAGTGACTTTTGTAGATCCTAAAAATAGGTTAACAGTCATTGATTTTTTTATTTTTCGTATTCTGTTACAAAAGAGCTGAAAAAGGCATTCCGTTTACAGATCCTGGATGGGTGCCAAGTAGATGCACAAAGAGTTTATGTTCATGAGCTAATATGTCCCTTGAATCACCTTTGTCATATATAAAGCTAGTTTAATGATCATCATATATTCTGAAAATAAAGGAACAGCAAGATAGTTATTGGCTGTAATAGTGAGTGTGTGCTGTCTAAGTGCTAAATATTTGTGGGGGAATGTAAAGTCGGTAACACAATGCAAAAATGTATTCCTTTGCGCAAACAAATTTTCCTTTGTTTGAATTTAATATAGCTTTTGCAAACCCAGAAACTGTTCAGTACCGACTTTCAACAGTCATTGTAAGAAAGATTGCAAATGTTATAGTTTGCACCAACATGCAGTGTATGTAATAAAAATTCTTACTGAAAAATGTTTGTTCCAAAACATTGACACATTCATGCATTTCTTAAGTGTGCAAGTAATGCAATAACATTCTCATAAAGAATATAACAGTATAAAATGTGACTTTTTATTCTTAATTGTGCAAATAGTTTTTCTCGTTGCAACTTTTATTATATTTCCTACACAATATATAAACAATTTAAATACTATTAATATCTGCTTTATTGTCCATCATTAGTAGTATCAAACAATGTATGTCTCTGATAGGGTTTCAAATAATCCATATTTTTGGGATCTTTAATTAAATTTCAATTGCTTTCTAATTTCTGTTTGTGACTTTTATGAATATTGAAATTTAATGTGTAAATTTTTTTTATGGTTTTTATGGTTATGAAGCAGTTATATTTGGCCTTGCTGAGCAGAATCCCTGATTTGTAGTAAAGAAAGCTGTTTTACTTGATACAGTTGCTAATATTACACAGATGCAGGAAACTGTAGCAGTTTAGAATCTGCACTGAGCTGTTGGACTGAAACACCACAGACCGTAAAATGCAAAATTCATTTTAAATAAACATGAAAATATACAAAATAGAAATAAACTGATTTTTTTTTTTTTGGTGATCAATCTGAAAAAACTGAACTTAAAAAGTGTTTGGAAGGTGAACAACCCCTTTAAGGGTTTCAATTCAGTTTGGCACAGCTCTTGGATTTGTCCAAATCATGATGATAAAGGGTGTGGTTTCACCTCCTTGATGGTGGTCTTGCCCTCCCTCATGAATCTGCACAGAAATTTGGCTTATAGTAGAAATGTTTTTTGTGAGGTTTTGTAACTGCACAAATAGTTTAGGTTGCAATAATGTATATAGTATTCAAGGCTGTAGTTACAGTTTAAGTAGACTATTCAAGATTCAAGTATTTTTACATGCATTACTTAGATATAGCTTGTTCCATTCCAAGGAAATCTCTTTGATCTTTGTAAATTTAAATTGGGTACATATCACTCATTAAGAAAATGCAAAAATGTACAATTCAGGCAATGTCATTGAGACATACAGGAAAAAATATAACCGTATCTCATCTTCATAATGTATGTTTACATGCATATGAATAAACCAGAACAGAACATGAACAATTGTGCTATAGGGAATATATCAAGTTGCTTTTGATTTGGGGTTTTAAAGGCCATTGGAGACAGTGAGTTTTAAGTGCTACCCATGTCTTAGAGCACAGTGCTCAACTATGGATTATTTCAGAGAAATAAAAATTAGGGTTCAAACAGATAATTAGCAGGAGAAAATTAAAATTCAATTGAATTGACAAAGTATCATCCTTTTTCTAACCTCTCTTTAGAGATTTAATGATTTGACATATTGTTAATCTTTTCAGCTATCAAGTTCATCTGTTTATAATTACTTCAAAGGGCAAATTCTTGGAAGTTATGCAAATAAGGTAAAGGAAATAAGTACAATAAATAAATGTTAGTTAAGAAAAGAAGAATGTAATCACTAACAGCTATACATCTTCATTTGTTTCCAATTTATTGACACAGGCTTGCAGTGTACTATATGCAGTAATAATTTATCTTTTATTAACAGCTTAAAATGAAAATATATTTCATTACTTTTTAGAAATCCTACTTAAAGGACCAGTAACATCCTATTTTTAAAAACAAATCCGTTAGTATACAATGAAAAAAAAACACAAAGACAAATTTAACTTTGAAATCTCTAAGTCTTTATAAAGAAATAGCTTTCTAACCCTGCTTCCACTCCTCTTCAGAAAAAGGTGACATGGTGATGATCCATCATGCTGCGCTCAATTTCTCCTCCCTGGCTATCTCCTATAAGTGAGCCAGGGAGGAGAAACCAAGTGCTGCACAATGGATCGTTGCTCTGTTGCCTTTTCTGAAAAGGAGCGGAAGTGGCGTTTCGGTAACATTTCTTACAAATAAAATATTTGACTGGATAGACCCTTTATCAAAGCTGCATTATAGGCCAACAATAGCAGACGAGCAGAAGGGTCTGTTTTTCTTTAATTATCCATGTCTAGTGATGGGCGAATTTATTCACTTGGTGCAAAGTTGGGGCGCATTCCCTCGATTCGCCACCAGTGAATAAATTTGCGAAAGGCCCACAAAATCCCACGTCCGTTTTTTCGACACCGGCGGTTTTTGGACTCCAGCTAATTTTGCCGGCAAATGTGCGCCGGCATTCGAAAACAGACGTTGTGGACACTGGCAGTATTTCATGGAAAATTTGGCAAAGCAAAACGCCCCGGATTCACTCATCACTATCCAAGTCCCATTTACATTTCAACCAACAACAAATTAAAAAAAAAATGCTTCTAAACCTTTAATTCTATAATGGAAATATGTATGTCCTAAATTTTCTACACTCAATCTTTTAAATGACTTAATCAAGCTTAGACACTAATTGTCTGATTGATTTTTGCATTATGCTGTTTAAAGACCCCTAAAATTGATGGCATCAAGGGGCTTGCATATGTCATTGGATATCCTCCAGAGCTCCATATATCTTATTTAATGGTTATTAAGTAACATTGAATTTTATATTTTGCTACATAGCATGAAATATTAGCTCTGAAAGCTGAATTTAATAGCTAACCTGCATCAAGAACTTGAAGATTATCGAAGAGAGTATAAAATATGTTCCCAAGAATTGTCACTATTAGTAAATAGAGTTACTGGATGTGAATACTTTTCCATGTTACTACTTAACCATTTTCTTTCTTCAAATTGAAAATACATTCACTGATTGATTCACCATCCCCATTCAAAATACATTAAGGGTAAAAAAATGCAATGTAATGTTGTACAATTTCTTCTCAGATCTCTGTGTAAAAACACTGTTCTGTTAAATATTCGTTAGCTTCAAAAGTAATTTTCTCATTAATTATTATTAAATATATAAATTAAACATATAAGAATACAAAGGATAAAAAATTATAGCCTTTACTTAGCAATCACTAATGTTGCTAAAAATCAAGCCAGTGTTTGTCTGCAATAATTTGTAGGCAGAATACTGCTGGAAACAGTAACTGAAATAATCTGGAACACAAAAAAATGTATATTAAAAATAAAATATAACACAAGGTAAATAAAAATAAATTCAAGTAAAATTGTTTTCTTATATGCCTTTCATCTAAGTCTTCATGGACAGCAGCAGTTTAAAAGCACCATGTGGTGCTTTGAAACTGTAGATTGGTGAATTGATTTAGGTAGTTGTGATGCTGTAAATTCCTCAGATGAAGCCAGCATTATAGAAAAATTGGATCGAAAGAAAATACATATTGGTGTAAAAATCACTTCATACCAAATATCTGTATGTTCGTGACATTTCTTTCATTGTAGGTCTTTATCATTAGAAGTATCTGTTTAATATTTTTGTGACTGTTTATACTGACGAAATGGCTACTCTAAAATGTATTTTGTAAAATTGCAACCCATTCCCATGAGGAGCAAAAGAAAGTCAGTTCAGTGCCATATTGTGGTGTAATAACTTGATTGTAGCTCCCCAAATAGGATCTGGCATTCCCATGAAGAGTTCTGTTTAGCTTTTTCTCTCAAAATAACTGCAGAAAATGTCCTAAATAGAGTAGGTTAACTGGGTTTTATAAAGTGTTCTTTGCCATTCAAATTAGATTAGTAGTAATAACAAGTGCAATGTAACAACCGGGTTTTAGGATAATTTTTTAAGCAACATGGCTTGTTACTTCCTTATGAATACCAAAATGAGATTTAGTTTTAATATATAGCATAAAGGTCATTTGTGAAGATAAGTTGATCAACTAATATTGAGGGCAGAGCTCAGATTTGATTTGTGTAGATGTTTGACTGACATGGCACAACATGCTACATGGGTTTTTTCAGAGATTGTTCATCGTTCAGTTAAGTGCCTAATTTTGCCATGACATACAGTATACACAGTACATACTCAAGAGGCAATTACTTAGAGGGCCTGAATGATTTTGGAATGTGGTATGAAACCAGAATGTACAACCACCTTATTGTACCCATATTGGAATCAAGCACAGGACCCTAGTGATGCAAGATAATTGCTATAACCACTAAGCCACCATGACACTCATCTTGGAAGTAATCGTGTTCATCTAAAGGTATTTGTTTAATGTTTGATTAGTTTTTATTTAACCTGAAATTACACTAGTATTAAAAACAGCTAATTAATCTAATTAATGGAATTTAGCAAGCATGAACTAGTGCAGTATTTGGAAAGATTGTAGCTCTTCTTGTCAAAATCCTGCAGAGGTCAGGCTGAAATGAAATTTCAGAAATGTTTCATTTTTTTCTTTACTTAAAAATGACACAGCTGTCTAGCATGCAATGACTAAAAAAAGAACCACCAGGCAGTAGACCATTTTCCTGTAGACATGAATCAAGCCTGGTATAGTATCCTAGGCTCATGATGAGTATGTCTTGTAGAGAAGTTATACAACTTATTGCTTTCTGTTGTTCTTCAAATGCATTCTTCACTTTGGGATGAATTTACTCAGCGTGTCAACTTAAGACCAAAGCCAGCTCAAAGTTAGAGGGCTAAGCTACAACATTTTTCCTGATACATCATATTTTCAGGGACTGCAAATTTTTCTGCTTTATACAATCTGACAGGAGATCACAATTTGCAATTTTCTTTAAATGAACAAAATCAAATAAATCCCATCAAGCACAGTATTTAAACATTTACATCATGTAAAACATGTTGTACAAATCAGCGTATTATAAATTGCATTTTGTGTAATTGGCATTAATGAATGCTATGTTTATGAAAAACATTTTGAAAGGTAAAAAGGTAATGATTTTTTTGGCATTGAATTACAAGCAGCTCTAATATCATAGATATTCATATCAAATATGAAAACAGAAAACACTTTGGGCAAAATAAACTATGTATAAACTCAGTTGATGTTAACATGACTGGAAACATTGAAGGAGAGCAAACTTGTAATATGTATACAGTATGTAACTAATGATGTCACCTTTTCTTTGCAAACGTTTTGTATAAAGCTGTCATTTTCTTTTCTGTAGGGAATAAAACCTATTATTATAAGACGCACTGGGGTGTAACTCATTGAAGTGTAAATATGCTGCAGAACAATAATTTTCTGCAGTAGTTCCAGATACAGACTTACATGTTTTATGGATTAAGGGCACATTGGCTCCGATACACTTTATTCATTGCCATGTTTTATAGTGAGGATGTGATGTATGTTCAGTATGTAAGTGGTTAAAGTGTTAAGTGATTAATAAATGAGATTGTAGACGTTTATCTGTATGAGATTAGTTATATTATTTGTATTTATAACACCCAAGATTCAAAAATATCAGTTAATAGAGTATCGAGCGCCAATGGCATTCTGCTCCGCTTTGGCACCACATCGAAGATGACAGTGCCCATAGCCACCACATGGACTACAGTGCCAGTGTACATTGGCACTCTAACACCTGACATCATCACATTGCATCTAGCGCCAAAATTCAAAACAAAAGGTCACAGAGGTCACGGGTTCAATGCCCCATAATGGGAATTGCTGGCTTGTATTCCTGGGTGTTCCTAATGGATTATTAGTATTCTCCTGGACTTTTGATGCTGCTTAAACCCTTCTGACTTTTGAATTACTGCCTGAATTTGACAACAATTACTCTTGATCCCTCTGGTTACCACAAACCTGAAATTTGCCCTAAAGCATCCTCCTTGGTCCGGACTTCCCTGCTCTTGGAGCCAATAGGGGCCTGCCATAGAGCTTGTTTTAAAACATTGTCCTGGAAAGCAAGAATGTTGTACATGAGACATTTATCCCCCCAAATTACAGTCAAAGATCATTACACACCCCCTACCCCCGACCCCATCTTTAATGGGTGTTGATAATGAGCTTGTAGCCACTCTATAATGGCAGTGACAGTGATTGAGCAAGACTACCTCTGCAGGCTGAATCAGTAAAATATTCATAAAAAAATCTTTGGTGATCACAAACAAATGGAAAATAAATAAATTCAGTTTTACTGGTTCATTCCTGAACCAGTAAGTGTATTTTATTTGCTGTAATATTGGTGGATGGGCAGCCATCTCAGGTTATTTTGACTGGTCGTGTGTTCTCAGATTGAGCCAGCACTGCACAATGGATCTGCTTTAATAATAAACTATTGTTTTTCCTACTCAATGTGCTTGAAGGAGTTGAAGTGGGACTTGGAGTTTTACAATTGCTATTCTCTATCTATCAGCAAGGTGTTATCTTATGCCTTCCCATTGTTTTGTTCTGATAGGCAAAGGGAAAGTTTGGGCTGATATCAAGGGAGCTGTTTTTTGCCTTCCCGTTGTTTTCTTCTGATAGGTAAAGAGAAAGTATGGGCTGATATCACTCCAACTTGCAGTGCAGCAGTAAAATTGGCAAAAGATCACAAGTCACATGTCTGAGGGCACATGGGAAACTAACATGGCTAGTCCCATGGCAGATTTCAAAATTAAATATAAAAAAGTTTGCTCTTTTGAAAAATGTATTTCAGTGCAAAGTTTTGTTGGAACAGCACTATTAGATGCATTTGAAAAGAAAACTGTTCACTAGAAACAGAATTCCATTACTATTAATATATAAGTACCAAGGTTCATTGTAAATAAAAGCTACATAAGAAACATCACCATGCATTTAATATGTGTACTGACCTACAATGGGCCAGTGTGTTACACAGACCACATGCCCCAAATCACTTAATTGGATATTGGCCATACACTATGTACTACATAGGGTTTGTATTTGTGATGAATACTCATGCTCATTTTTTTTTTTTTAAGTAAAATGAATTTGCTGACCCATGCTGTTACTCCAGAGAATGCACAGTTAAGCAACTAAATACCAGCATACTTATGTTTTAAACACAGTATAAAGTAATGAAATGAACTCAAAGAACATATTTTATATTGACTTATAATGTTAGATATTCTACAGTTCAAAACTAGAAGTATGTTTCAAGAGCTTTTTTTTCTTATGATGCCTTAATGTTAAAAATGTACTTGGCATTGTTCTTTCCTGGAGGCTGTCTACAGTGATGTGCTTTCTTGGAGTCATGCGATCACAGTGCCATTCAATATGATACTGAGTTTCCTAGTGTGATCAAGAGATTCTGCCAGAACAAAAAAAAACATTCTTTTGTTAATTTAGCTGTCTATGGAGCGCTCAGCGGTGTGCTCTCTAATTATGGCCCACAAAGATCTTTTCTAGTATACCATGCACTATTCACATGCAGAACTTCTGGAAGAATTCTGTATCCTCTCATCATATGACTACTATACTGCAAGATGTTGGAGTATTTTGTCTTTAAAAGGCATTTTAGCTATACATGTATTTTATATTCAGGAAATTTGACTATAACTGTATTGACTGTTGTGTTTCAGTTAAATAGCAGTGAGTACTTGGGTCAGTTTGCTCAGTAGTAGTCAAGAGCCTACAAACCATTTAATCCACTGTTTTCACTAGTTAAAGGAACAGTATCATCAAAAAATTAAATAGTTTTAAAGTAATAAAAATATAATGCAGTGTTGTCCTGCACTGGTAAAACTTCAGTGTTTGCTTCAGAAACACTACTATTGTTTATATAAATAAGCTGTTGTGTAGCCATGGGGGCAGCCATTCAAAGGAGAAAAGGTTCAAGTTACACAGCAGATAGCAGATAAGCTCTATAGAACATAATGTTATCTGTTATCCATTACTTATCCTGTGCCATATAGCCATTTTTCAATTTCCGCCATTGCTACTCAGCAGCTTGTTTATGAACTATAGTAGTTCAGTTTTAAAAGCGCAGGGCAAAACTACATGATATTTTCATTACTTTAAAACGCTTTCATTTTTTGGTGTTACTGTTCCTTTAAAAACTTTAGTTTACTGCTTCAGACATGGTTTTGGACTCCTCTATAGTCTTTATACATAAAATAAGCATTAATAAAGGCCAAAGCATTACCTGTAGGCCCACCATCCATTATTTCTCACTAAAATATCACTTTACAGAAGCAAGCTTGTTAAATAGAGCCTAAATTTTCAGTGTGATGCATATTCACCTATACAGCAGGGTACTTTTGTAAGATTAAAGGGAGTAGATTCTACATTGGGACATGTGAAGATATGCCTAGTCGATTAATACCTTACTTTATCTTGATGAGACCCATGCAACATCTGCAAAGGAGTGTTCTTATCACTTAAGTATGCTCAGTTGCATTTGCTAAAAGGGATGGTTAATATATAATTATAACAATGTGTGTCCAGAACATATACTGTGTGAATAAT
>CM044434.1:30442325-30459620 GCA_024363595.1 Xenopus borealis | reverse complement strand
TTGTCCATTTGTTTGTGCATTTTTGTTCTTTCCTGTTAATTAGAAAAGTATTAAATGTGGAATCTATAAAACTGCATTGAATGTCTTTAGATTCCTTAACCCTATTTTCCTGAATCTGTGCTATAACTTTGTTTTGCATTCTGTATTTCAAGGCAAAAAAATGCAACATTTCTCAATTTTACACAGTTTCTGCTGTTTTGTCTATTTTTGGGTGTACCTTAATATATTTTAATAATCAATAATATATATATATATATATATATATACACATAATATTATTAATAATTATATTATTAATTAAAATATTAAATAGAGAGTGAGAGAATAGACAGAAGGAGAGAGAAAATTAAGAGAAAAAGAGAGGGAGATAGAGATCGTAACTAAATGCAATAACCTTCCAGACTGGTCCTATTTTTCTTTTTGCAAGTTGAATTGTAATGTATTTCAGTAAGTGCAAAAGTTCATTATGTAAATCTAACACTTGATAAAAACTGTCAAGAAAAAATATACATGTAAGCAAAGAACAAATGATCCTAAGGAACTTTTGTCTGCCACTGCCACTCACCATGAGAGCTTGTGGGCAAGGCCTTCACTTTACTATGCAAAGCAGTTATTGGGGAGATTTTCAAAACAGTAACATGTCAATTGTTTAGCTACATTTTATTCAAATATATTCTAGTCCCTTTAAAGTTACATACATTTCTGTTTGAAACACAGCTAATCTAAGAGACTTGAAGAGGCTTTTAGTGACAATTTAATATTTTATTTTCAGTTGGTAAAATGTTGTGACATGCCTATCATTCATGCTTCAGTAAATCATTGCTAATCAAGAACTTACAGCAAGGGCCAGTAAATCTTTAGAAGTTTAAAATATCTCTTGCTACTTCTCTTGGAAAGTCTCTCGTTGAATAGAACATTTGCATGAGCAAGTAAAAGCTAGAACAGTTCATACAGCACTTACAAATGTAATGCTGCTTAATGCAAGGTAGTAATGCCTCCTGCTGTGAGCCAGCATATCTTGGTAAAGTGTAAAAAAGATCCAAGCATTGCAGTTGAGAAAATATTTCTTTTGATATTGCAAAACCTCATTCTCCAGCTCTGGTTACATGCAAAGAGTTAATACAAAGGGTCATCCACCTTGGACAGAAAGGCATGCTTATTTGGAGTGTACTTTTGTCCAGGGTCTGGCTGTACTCAGGCTAGTGCTCTCTAATGTGCAGGCAGTGGCATAACTATAAAGGAAGCAGACCCCTGCAGGTGCCCGGGGAACAAGGGGCTGCTTCCTCTATAGTTTCAAATAAATCCAAGCTCATTGCTGCAGAAAGATGGGAATGTTCGAGGGAGGCAAGATGGGTGGGAAGAAGGGCAGGTGATCAGACAGTCACAAGAGAGGGAACTTGGGTGTCAAAGAGGGAGGGTGGAAGGGCTGCAAAGAGGGTGGGTAGACATGCTACCGAGAGGGAGGGAGGATGGGCTGTATTGCGAGCCAAGCCCCTCTGAAGTTCTTTTGCAAGGGGGAAAAAGTTAGTGGACAGGTAGGGTGGTATGCCTGCCTGACATGAATACAGGACTGCCAAACAGATTCACACAGGTCAGGTAATATAATGTGGAAACATTCAAGCAATAATCACCTACTGTAGATTGCATTGGCAGAGACAATTAATGATGGGCAAATATGAGCTGTTTCTCTTTGGTGAAAATTCACAAAACTGAAAAATTTGCCAAATACATAAACAATTTTCTCGATGCACATTTTTTCATCCATGCAGCAAAACCTGGCAAAAAGATTTGCTCATCATTAGAGCCTATACGAATACTGTATAAGCAAATAGAAAGACAATGCCATGCATTCAATGCTAGTGATGGGCGAATTTATTCGCCAGGGGCGAATTCGCGGCGAATTCCCGCGATTCGCCGCTGGTGAATAAATTCGCGAAACTGGCGAATAAATTCGCGAAACAGGCAAAAAAATTCGCCGCGCAAAAACGAGTCGCGCGTCTTTTTTGACGTGACGCGCCGAAAACGATGCAGCGCGCGCCAAAAATGACGTGACGCGTCGGAAATGACGTGACGCGTCGGAAACGACTCGTTTCGCGAATCGGCGAAAAATTCCCGAATTTCTCTGGAAATTCGCGAATTTTTCGGCGAAGCGAAACGCGCCCGTTTCGCCCATCACTATTCAATGCCTTTAGGCTGTATACTCATAACACTATGCCAATATGCCAATATAAGAAGAGAATCATCAGAACCCATTTTCTTGAGAATAGGTTGCCTCATTGTTCAAGTAAATTGGTTCACTTGATATCCCATCATCTGTGAAGAATAAAATGTCATTGACTGATTTACTTCCTATGTAAATGGCTTCTAGTGAACTCATGGTAATGGTTGTTACTGGTTGGAACCAAACCATTCACTGTAATTCAATAGGACTAATGTTTTATTAGTTCCCTTTTTGAACTTATGTTTCCATTTAACATACTAACATTCTTTAATTGAATGCATCCAGGGAAAGTCACTAGTTTTATAATGAGACTGCTGGAACTCTAATCACTTTACCCTAATCTGTGTCTGAAAAGGTGGCCTATAATGACCAATGTAACAGTTCATTGACCTGTACAATGTAAAGTACTTGACATAGTTTGGATTCAGCCAAGGCGCTAATTTTCTTCTATTGCATTCCGTTGAACAGTGTGTGCTACAGAGGTGATTATTTTTATAATAAACTTTAATAAACCTCCCGCTGGTGTTTTTAAATTAGACTATAGCTGAGGGCATGGTTTTAATTAAGAAAATGCTTCACAGCTAGTATGCTGTATCTCTCTGCTCCCAGGGTGGATTGGAATAAAATATTTTGTTTGTCTTAATGTCTACTACAAAGAACATTTTGCTACTGGTATACAATTCCAAGAATGCGTATTATTGCTTCAGTATGATATCATAGGGAACATGTATTTTTGTTCATGTTAATATTTGCTTTTGGATTTACCAAATCAATATGTTTATGTAGTGGGTGCAAAAATAGTGAAACAATGTTGTCCAAACATTATACTTGTCATGTGTTTTATCACCTGATTGGTCCTTTTGTTTCTTACACTTCTCTAACACTAATTAACATATAATAGCAAATCTGGGGTTAAGGGGGCATATGAAACAAAAGATCTATATAGTTACATTTTGGGTATATTTGTCACTTTTTAAAATGTATTATAAACATGGGGGTATATTACCCCCTTATTTTAAGGAAATTTCTCAACTTTTGAGACTTACTGAATCAAATTGCTTATATCTTGTCACCGCATAAAAGGCTCTTCAGACATCTGTTGAGACAAAATTGGCGCAATTGTTGTTTTGTCACCCCTGAACATCCAAGTGGTCATCAAGCTCTGATCACATAACCACTGGGGAGAGAAAACTTTCTTTTATAGACACTGGTGGAAACGTCCTCTACAGAAATAGCTGTTGTCTTAAACTACTGTTCCCTGAGTTATTTTCCCTCTGAGGTTGTGTCATGGTGGTGACTTATAAGTTCCTTGAGACATAGGGAATCTGGCTTCCTTCTTTCTCTCCTGTGGCCCCTTTTGACAAGGGGGAGGGGTTCTTTTGCAGAGGCAGTGGACTCCGATCCTCTGCCCCCTTTTTGTTTTTTACATCGTGGGGTGGGTAGGTTATTCTCAGGACTGAGTGGTCCCACTGTCCTTCCTCCCTGTGCGTCTCTCTAAGTGACCACAGCAGGTCCGGTCCCAGCTACTGCATAGTAGGTGGAAGGAGGGGCAGCCTGGTCCACGCTCTCCCTTTGGTAGTGGCCATTTTTCTTAAGGGCAGCCTGTGGAGCAGTTTCTCTGCGGGACTCTCGGAGACTATTTTTCTTTTGGGCAAAGATTCACCAAGCTTTACCCTTTCACAGACTCAGAGGTCAAGGAAAGGGTTAAAATGCCCCTGTTGTGGATCCAGCAGTCATTCATTTGGCAAAGAAAACTACCTTGCCGATTGACTACAGTTCTGCCCTGAAGGATCCAATGGACAGGTGGGCAGATTCGGACCTTAGAAAAGGTTTTTTAGTGGCAGGTTTCTTGACAATACTACACTACACATTTTTTGTCAGCCAATGAATTAAAAAAAAACAAACCTTAAGAATATAATCAAATATATCTAATGTATATAAATTTACTTTAACACACATACCATAGCCTATTCTACCTTTTGAATGGCAATGAGAGATACTATGTGGTATTTAGTGAATGTCATAAACTGTCCTCTACAGCATATGACATTATTAAATGTTACATGTTTACTTAAAAGGTTCAGACAGCCACCCATTGGTAACAGTTAACATGATCTTTAAAATATTACTTGATGTCACTGCAAAACAACAAAGGGATGTTTTATAAAATCAGTCAAAACCGAAGACTTAAATGCCAGCTCTTTTCCTAAAAATATGAAGATGAAAAAATAGTGCCCTAAAAACATGCATTTTTTCTTTAGCAAAGTCCCTTTTACAGAGGTAATACATACAAGGCTTCTTACTGCCTTGAAGAGGTAAGCAAAGCTACACATATTGTTGGCATTTAAATTTAATTACTAGTCTTGTAATACTCTTTAAATCAGGCACAGACTGACTAGAGCATTGGTTGTTCCAAATAATTTCTTATAAAACTGGGCTAGTTTTATTAGTAGGGTTTAGTTTAATTGCAGTTAGTTTAAGTGGGGGTTGGTTTCATGCAGACAACATAAAATAATTAGGGATGGCGCGAACCGCCGAAAAAAAGTTCGCGAACATGTTCGCGAACTTCCGGAAATTTGCGAACGGTTCGCGAACGGTTCGCGAACCCCATAGACTTCAATGGGAAGGCGAACTTTAACAGCTAAAAAAGATATTTCTGGCCAGAAAAATGATTTTAAAGTTGTTTAAAGGGTGCAACGACCTGGACAGTGGCATGCCAGAGGGGGATCAAGGGCAAAAATGTATCTGAAAAATCCATTGTTGACACAGCGCTGCGTTTTGTGCTGTAAAGGGAAAAAAGTCACTCAGGTGGTTGTGGACACTGTAATATTATTGATATTTAGACAGAATGTGAACAAGCTCACACAGCTAGATGGCAGTTGTTTGAAGAACACACTGGGCAAAAAATGGCTACAGGGCAAATAATGCCTACAAGGTCAACGTATACACTACTATAGCGGTGGATACGGATTACATAAAATATATTATGGCTGCTTGAAAAAAGTCACTCAGGTGCTTTTTCTGGAGAAGGTAATATTATGGATATTTAGACAGAATGTGAACAAGCTCACACAGCTAGATGGCAGTTGTTTGAAGTACAGTAGATTACTAGCCAGCAAACTTACTATCCACTGTCCCTGAAATCACTAACAGGCAGCTCTCTCCCTACACTATCTCTTCAGTACACACAGGCAGAGTGAAAAAACGCTGCAGGGCTTCGGTTTTTATAGGGAAGGGGAGTGGTCCAGGGGGTGTGGGGGTGGTCCAGGAGGGAGAGCTTACTGATTGGCTGCCATGTATCTGCTGGTCTGGGGGAGAAATGGCAAAATAAAAGTGCCAACTAAGGCGAACGTCGCGCGACGTTCGCGAACTTCCGGCGAGCGCGAACACCCGATCTTCGCGCGAACAAGTTTGCCGGCGAACAGTTCGCGCCATCCCTAAAAATAATATGAATGATTCAATCAGATTAAACCCTGGTAATCCAGTTTAGACAAATAAAACAATCTGGTATATTCAGAAATAATATGGAATAATCAGTATTCCTTTGTTAAGCAGAGGATGTACAGTATAATGCCCAGTATGACTGGAACTATAGAGTATGAATAGAAGTCTCTTACCTGCTCTAGCTTCTTTATACCTGGCATCCTCTTCTCCATAATATGGACTAAAACACCAGCTCAGGGGTGGACATCTAATAGAGATGTACTAGGCAGTACAGGTATGGGAGCCCTTATATCCCAATATTCAACAATCTTAGAATTATGGAAAGACGATCTCCCAGTCCCAGCCTCCCACTGTCCAATGTAAGCAACTATATTTTAAAAAAAATTAGATGTTCAAATTAAGGAAAGGGTCAATATCTGCAAAACTCAAGGTTTTACCTGCACTGTATTATGGCAATATCTATTCTGTGGTTACTCCCCTCCTCTCTCTCCCACAGTAGTAAATTCAGATGGGGCATTAGGTGGCTTCAAGAAGAAGCTTTAACATATTGAAATATAAAACTGGGAGAGATAAGAAATGTTAATTAATACAGAGTAAACAGTAAACTAAATATCAATGTGTTTGAAAATCACATCTATCTTAAAATAACACAGCACTATTTGTGTTTGTGTACTGTATGTACAATATCCAGTGCAATTACTGAATAAAAAAATATGTGCAGATAGTATCCTTTTAACATTACCTGAGCATGTCTTAACATATACATCTTAAACGGTAAAAAAGCATTCTTGATTTTATTTCTTCTTCCTTACCGGAGGAAGCAGGTGCCAAAGCAAAAAACAAAACAAAGTTTAATACATTTTGAGAAGATTATATTTTGAGAAGCCAATTATTCTAGGGTCCTATCTTTTACACAGGTCAATCTATTACAAGACAAGAAACCTGAAAAAAGCAAAGATAAATACTTATCTACAACTTTTTCTGATTTCCCAAAAAAATAATATAACAGAAAAAGTTAATTTTATTATTTCTGAAGGTAGGATTTTCAAAATGGGGAATAGTAAATGGAAAAGTTACATGTCAGTTTGTAATATCAACAAATAGAACCTACATTTTAGAAGAGAATAAAATATGGAACTTTGAAATACTGACACCTTAATAAAGCCGTGAGCCCAGTGTTTCTTTAAATTAGAATTGGGTACATTAAGGGGCAAAATTATCAAGGGTCGTATTTTGAGTTTTATGGGAGTTTCTGAAAACTACTTTAAACTCTCATAAACTTGTATTAGAAATGTATTAGCTTTTTTTATTTTTTAAATTCAGGTGAATAGTATCAACCTGTAAACTCGAATCGAATTTGAGTCAATTTGATTTTAGTTTTTTCACCAAAAAAAAAAAAAGTCCACCAAAAGACTCCAAATTGATTGTAGGTGGTTCCCCATAGCCTAAAACACAATTAGGCATGTTATAGATGGCAAATAGTTAATGAATTCTTAAGGGGACACTACATGATAAATTTCAAAATTTGAATTTCGATTTTTTTTTTTTTAATTCAAATCGACTTTGGACTATTCCCTAGTTGAATAGTTGAATTGCACTAAAATAAACTCAACATTTAATAGATAATAGATATATCTGCCCCCAAGGCTTTGTAAAAATATGATTGTAATTATAGCTGTATATATAAATAAAGGCCCTAAGGTGGACCGAAACATTGGATACACAATTGTATGCAAAAAAAAATTATTTGATTCACTGAGCATTTGGAGTCTTTGGTACATTTTGTATTCCATTCTACCAATACCGTTCAATATGGTAGTGCAGCAATAAATAAAACATCATGCAGGTCTGGTAGCATCATGGGAAACCTAAACTCTTGCAGGGAATATTGAAATGATGGTTTATATAATTTATAATGGTTTATATAATTTATATACAGTTAGGGAATCTGTTAACCAGAATGCTTGGGACCTTGACTTTACCATATTAAGGCTATTTCCATCATTTGTCTGCTAAGAATCAGTAAAAAAACCATATATGATTAATTTGCATCCAATATGCATTATTGCAACTTAGTTGGGATCAAGCACAAGATAAATTGAAAAATTTGCTCCTTCCTGTGATTTAGAACTTTCTGGTATACTATATTCCTATTTATTAAAGTGATATAACAGTGACTTTGCAGCTGCTACACTTAAATAAAGCAGATAATCTAATGTTCTCGTATTGGATAGTAGACATGGGATGACCTAACATTGAGGAATGTATAAAAGAGAGCCGGAACAGGTTAAAACAGATTAGAATGGTTCATAACACATTCATTCACATAAAAGAAAATGGGGTGAAGCACAAAAATAATGATGTATTTTGCAAATTACTTACATTAAGCATCTCCTTTTTAATTAAAATAAGTAGAGATCTTACTTTGCCAATCCTCTAAAACAGTATGATACTAAATAAAGTGCATAGACCGCACACACACAATCAGCATTTCCTACAATGTTATTCATGCCATGGTTTCATAAGAAGAAAAGAGCTTCTGAAACAGCTATTTTGCAGTTTAACACCATAAAACAAAACAAAACTTATTAAGCTGTAAACATCACATTACATTTGTAGTGATGGGCAAATCTGCTGCTTTTAGCTTTGCTGATTTTTTGAGAATCTCCCAGGAAATTCGTGAAACAGGGAAAAATTCACGAAACGGCGTCGGTGTCTCAATTTGCCGTGAATTCATAAGCAGCATGGAGGTCCCAAATCATTGGTCTAAGAGAGAGAAACAATCTAATTTCTTCCTTTTTAGGACTCTTACACATGGTTATTTAACCTTGTGTCCCCATATGGATCAAATGCAGGTGTTACTCATAAGGTTGCATTGAACCTGTTTTTGTGTGTGGACATGTCTGTGTGAGTATTGCATCAGGAAGAATGGACTGCATTTTGTCCTGTGTTCCTCTGTGATCAAATTCAGGGGAAACCCACCACAGGGGAACACAGGGCAAAACACTGCTGTGTAAGAGCCCATCCATAGTCTATTTTTTGACTCTTAGTAAAGACTATCACTTTAAACATACTCTGTTTAATTTTGAGATATTCTGAGGACATTTCCATGTGCAACAATTGATATATTTTATATGCTCAAAAAATGTAACTATAATTAAAAATGTAAATATGCAATTAAAGAGATGTGTAATTAATGTTAATGGAAGTAGAGATACTAAATACCCTAGCTATTAGCAATTTTATCAAACCTTTCTAAAACCTTAAAAATATATAAAGTTATTATTATGAACGATAATTATCTTTAAAGTTGTGTTGCAAGTGCAATTGCATCATTTTATAAAGCATACTGAGCAACATGCCACCCCCTGGTTTCTACAAGGCTATTGCAGTTGCTATAAAGGGGCAATGTGACAATAACTTTGACTTAATATTAATATACAGTAAATTGTATGTTTTTTAAAAACAGGTCAAATATGGAAATATTTCAGAATTGTATTCATATTTTACAGCTAGCATTTCTCTGTTGACATTTACATCAGAATGATGTTACATGTAGTGTTTCTAATTGCTTAAATGCGCTTACGTTTTATCTGCCATGCATATCTGAAAATCAGCAAATCAGAAGCATGAAGCAGAGTCAACATGAACTTTTCTTTCCCTTGTTACATGTAGATTTACTGAAATTAATTATGAATGATTTGGTTTTAGGTATAATTTTGTTCAGAAGTGGCACAGTAGCTAGTAGGTTTTAGTATAAAATGATGCGACAGGATGAGGGTCACAAACATGTTGTGAGCAAAGTACAATTTTGCCATCAGTATGTTTTTTTCTCAACAAATCTAGCAGTGGTGCAATTGGGGAGATGCACATGATGCAATTGTGGCTAATGCATTAAAATTTAATTTTTATATTTCAGGTATTCAAATTTTCCAATTTCCAAAGGTTTATTTGTTGCAATTTCCAACATTTGCCGTACAAGGTGTGCATGTTACTGTATACTGACGAGTTTGTTGCAGGCTTTAGTGTGAATGTGGAACTATCTTCTGATTTAGAGTAGAGATTATATCTGTTGAGTCAATACTGAAGTATAAGGAATATCTTTTGATGCAAGTACTGTTAATGAAGGTCAATTATTTACACAGCAGACTGCTGTCTCATAACTGCCCTTTAGTTGTAAATGACCCCTCATGTTGAGTTACTATATGTGGCTACAAAGATTGACTTTTTTTATTAGAGGAAATAAAAAAAGAAAAAATAATTATATTAAAATGTGCTCAATCTGCTGTTCTCTATATAAAAGTTTGACCTATGCCCCTTATTATATTGAATGATTTCTGGAACAAATGAGAAAAGTTTTCTTTTCTTTCAGTGAGGGAATGCTTCAAAAACCTGATATTAGAAAGTCAAATTAGGTCATTTTAGAAGCACTGCTTTTTCAGTGACAGGGAAGCAACTTCAATTTCAACATTCAATATTAAAAATGAATTTTAGTGTAAACTGATGCAAAAGGTGCCATAAACTGAACTATTAATCAAGAACATTCAATCTTATTTCAACTACAATTTCTGCTTCAGACAATAAATTTGTTCAATGAATAAATCGGCAATTTCCCCCTCTTCCTACATCATATAGAAGAAATTGTTCAGTATAAAAAAAACCTTGGTAATTATATAGGCTTTGTAAAATAGAAAAAGGTTTTAATATAGTTAATTAGCCAAAAATTTAATCTGTAAAGGCTGGAGTGAATGGATGTCTAGCATAATAGCCAGAACACTACTTCCTGCTTTGCAGCTCTCTTGGTTTCCACTGATTGGTTACCACCTGGTAACCAATCAGAGACTTCAGGGGGCACATGGATCATAATTCTTGCTTTTGAATCTGAGCTAAATGCTATAGATAAATTGCATATTGTTAGAGCACTGAAAAGCAGGAAGTGGTGTTCTGGGTGTTAACTATATTGAAAACATTATTTATTATTTTGCACAGCCTATTCATTTACCCAGTTATTATGTTTACACTGAACTCTTCCTTTAATGGATCATGATAATCAGAGGTTGATTATGACATTCTTAGAGGTTTTCAAATATATGTAAAATGTCCAATAATGCCTAATTACCTGTATATTATGATCCTTTTTATAATGTACTGTACTGTATAACAGACATGGCAGACATGGGGGGTTGTTTAAAATGAGAAAAAAAACATATGAGCAAGAAAAAAAAACTGCAACAAAACAAATTCAACTTTTTTTTCTTGAATGCAAGAATGTTTAACTGGGAAAATAAATATATGATGAAAGCAGTTAGAAACTGTACATGTTGACTCCTATTGAATCTCTCCAGTTTTTAATTGCCAAGTTTTCACCACCAGAGGTGCGTGCTAACATAATACAATAGTATTCTTCGAAGAAATATCTCCTATTGATTGCTCTAGTCTCCAGAGTCAGAGATGGCTCCTGGTGTAACTGTTCATGTTAGCCACTTTTTTCGGAGTGGCAGACTGGACTGGGGGCAGGTCTGATGATGTCAGGGGTGATCCTGTTGATGTTGGGAGCAAATAGATGATATCAGAGGGTGGGTGCCCTGTGACATCAGGGATGGGGTTATGATGTGGTGATTGACAATCAGAGATACAGACAGGCAGTTTTCACCCAGACAGCCCTCCTGAAAAAGGGCTGTCCGGGTGAAAAATCAAACAAGTGACAACCCTAGCTCATGTTGGAGTTGAAGTGCATTATGGGTTCCCCAGCTTGCTCATTATAAGCATATGTATGTTTACCATATCTAGAGTGCAAAACCTGTTTCTCTGATGGGGAATAAAGCTGTAAGTGATAGGTGTCAACAAGATGAAGAAATGTAGACTTCATTTAATTGTTTTAAAATGCAGGTCATAAAATTTCAAAGGCAAGCTGTTTCAACAATTAGAGTGCTTCAAAGAAATACAACAAAGAGCAGATAAATACAGTACCATATTGTATTAGGTTGTTATGGTAACACCAACATTTTGAAGTTATAAAACCACTTGCATAGTCTAAATTAGTGTAAAAATGCTGCTAATGACTTGCATTGAGCTTACAGAATGCCAATGCTGTTAGTTCAAATTGATTCTGGAAGGGACAGCATCTTAAACTAGCAATGACAAGATTAGCAAGTAGTGATGGGTGAATCAGCTGCGTTTGGCTTCGCCAAATCTTTCACGAATTTCTAGAGAAAAAAGTTAGAAACGCTGCATCTCATTTTGGATGCGTCCATTGCCGACGTCAAAAAAATGGACGCCTGCGTACGTTTTTTGGATGCTGGCAATGGGCGCCGGCTTCCAAAAACATTCATTTCTAAATGAATGATGACACCTATGTAAAAAGTTTTTAAATACAAAATGTTATGGAATACATTAGGCATAACTAAGTATGTTTGCCACTTGAAGGACTGATCTGGCAGTTCTAAATGATAATGGAAGCTTAACAAGAAAGCATGCTCATGCTAGCCTCTCTGACCTCCTCCAGTCCCTCCTGAAGCTTTTTCTCTGCTGTAACCCATAATTGCAATTAAGCCTAAGTCAAAAGCATGGGTGCATGGCCCCAGCCATGGTATACTTTCTGCAAATCAAATATATAAAAAAAAATAGTAATTACAGGTCCTTAAGTTTCTGAAGGTTTAGCAACCCATAGTAAAATTTCAGCAGTACTAATTATTGATCTGCATTTGAAAACAAATATCTAATTGGTTGGTGTAGGCTATATGACCTTAAGGTGGAACAGGGCTTGCTATTATATGTACAATAAACAATAAGGAATGGATTTGCATTTTGTTGTGTCTCCTCCCAGTTGCTGCAAGACTTTGATAACACTGTACCACTCAATTGTTAGTCAAATGTTTTACTTTCCAACATTGTGCTGATCCAGGAATTCACTGAGATTGTTGACTTTTTAAAAAAATTCACATTTACGTGTACATAGTGATTTCAAGAGGCAGTGCATATGCAAAACAAGCTTACACATTTCATACCTTAGTAAACTGGCACTTCCTCTGAAGAAGAAGTGCTGGTTTTATTATATGCTATATAAAAATACAAACACAATATGGTCTACTAGCCAATATAAATCAGTGGGTAGCATTTACTGGTCTATTAAGTCTTGATCTAGGCTATCTAACATGGATGTCCTGGTGGAGGTATCCAGTGATACCATCACCCTGCTGAGGAATGCCAGGAATAACAGTTCAACAAATGGTATAAAGCTACATATTTTAAATACATGCACTTGGGGTGCCAAAGGGGATATAACTAAATATTTTGTAATTTTATTATTGGAATACTGTTGCTTATCTGTAAACATCATACATATGTATTACAAGGAGCAGAAATATAAAGAGAATGATATATATTCAGGCTCTCTAAAATGATTGTGTATGCATTGTTTTGCCATGTATTTACTTTGCATTTACTATACAAATACATTGTTGGTCTTTCAAATGTTATTACCTTTCAACATCTATTTCTCTTTTCTTATCCTAGGCATAGTTAACACAATTTTTAAGTGTAATCTTGTTACCACAGGGCTCAGTGCTTGAAGATAGAATGCCTAGTCATGACTTGGGTGTAATGCAATTTTTCTTCCTGAAAGAACACGCCTCTTAACTAACAGAATAGCCTTCATGGTGGTAACGGAATTGCTCTCAAAGGAAATGTTCTCTTTTGAAAAGCAAATCAATGCAACAGGAAAACTAAAGCAAAGAGAAAACAGGTGTACAAAACAAGAGAGCACTGACATTTATCATAAGTCAATTGCTTATATTTTCACTTAATATATTCAGAATAACCCAGTGGAATTTAATACGTAGAATAGAAACCTGTCTGACAGCTTATTCTATTCATTTGACAAGTTAAAATGTGATGTAAGTCTGCATGCTCTAATAAATACTTTACATCCTATCACTGTAGTTCCTATACTTATACCAATGCCCCCAGGGCAGCTATATCATTGCTCCAATTAATTGTGACTGAAGCACAAGATGCACTGCTTGATCACAAGAGAATTTATTCTTTGCATATGCCTTTGACCAGCCATTAATTATAAAGTTCATTATTTGTATTAAGCCAATGACAAATTAACAAAGAGAATGCCCATCTTACACACGTGCAACAAGGTGCAGCTTGCTCACTATTTAATGTACAAGTGCAGATTTTTAACTTGTGTTGTTCACTTGTTGCTCCGACCGAAGCAATGATGCTGTAAAATAAATAAAAATAAAAAAGAACTGCACATTGGTAAAAAATAGTGACCCATTTTTTGTAACTTGTCTATACTTATTCAATGAGATCCTTTGTCCCTATATTAAAGGTGCAATCATACCATGCTCAGATGTTAACAGATGGGCCTGCCACTGCCATGAATCTCTTTATAATTATAACAAGCAGGACCTTCCTGGTCCTACATCCATGAGCTATTTGGATCCCCCTTCATTCAAGAGTTTGGGTAGGATTAATACGCCTTATATGGCTAGTAAATCTTTTCTCTACAGCAAATTTTAGTAAAGGAAAATAATAAAGCTTTTAGCCACTCATTAACAAACTTATATGCATTTTGTGAGAGATTTGCATGTTGATAGAAGTGTTCCAATGCAGAAACACTCAAAACAACAGAAGGGTAGGAGGGAGCCAGCACTCAAGCATCATTAAAACACACAAATAAGGGCAGAGGTGCCTAAAAGGTAGATTGGAATCTACCAGTTGACCTTTATCTGGTGATGAGTAGATCTCAAGACACTGTTAACAAACAGCTTGACTTAATTACCCTTCTGTTTAATTATTTTCATTAAGATATTTATTACAGTTTATTTATTAAAGGGATACTGTCATGGGATATTTTTTTTTTACAAAATGTATCAGTTGTGCTGTTCCAGAAGAATTCTGCATTGAAATCCATTTCTCCGGGGGGGAACTGGGAAATTGACAAAATGTCAGAATTCAAAACTGAATATAAAAAAAATCTGTTTGCTCTTTTGAGAAATGGATTTCAGTGCAGACGTCTACTGGAGCAGCACTATTGACTGATGTGTTTTGGAAAAAAAAAATGTTTTCCCATGACAGCATCCCTTTAAAGTTACATAATAAATAGTTGTTACTTAAATCTAGAAATTGACATTTGCTCATAAATCAATACAATATTTAAGTAATGTTTTCATTGGAACAGAATGCTTTTTATGGATGTAGATCATAATGCAACAACATACCTAAAAGTAGACCCTCATTAGTAAAGTATGGGAACTCCTGAATTAGGGGGTGATGGAAGACACAGGCCACAATGGGACCCTGTACTTACAGTCTGACCTATGGGTTAGACTCCACCCCATGATGTGGTCTACAGAAAAAGTACTTTCTGAATAAGCTTTAGGAACAGTAACAACAAAAAATGAAAATGTTTTAAAGTTATTCAAATATAATGCACTGTTTCCCTATGCTGATACAGCTAGTATGTTTCCTTTAGCAGCACTACTATAGTTTGCTGTGTAGCCATGGATGCAGCCATTCTAAGCACATGATACATATCATTTAATCTCATTGTATTCTACAACAGAGCTTACATGTGCTCTGTTAATTAGCCTGCACCTTATCTCCTTTTATAGCTTAAATGGGTGTGCCCATGGCTACACAGTAACCTATATACATAAACTTTAGCTGTCTTTCTAAAGCAAACACATAACCTTTACCAACGTATAGCAAAACTACATCATCAAAATATGACTAATTCTCACCACAGTAAAAAATCAATCACTCTTTTATTTTTATGGGATTTATAGTTATCAAATGGTGAACATTAAAGTTCACCATTTGATAAATTGATAAATACACCTCTATTCGGGGGGGGCATCAGATCAAGTATATTAGCATTATTCATATAAAGGAACTTACTTATGAACTGTAGTTACATTTTTACAATCACTACTGATATGCAATGCTCATGTTAAGCAGAATTTCAGATTTTACACATTTACCTTGCTGGAACTATTTATTTTCAGCCAAACCATTAACAGTTCATTGCCTGAACAGGAAATTATTATGTTTGACTGCCCAACATTTAGCAAGCACACTAGTCTGTACTTTTTGCTGTCACAAACCAGAAAGTATGAAGTGTGAAAAATGTATAAAATTTTATTGTAATATTTAGGCATCTAAAGGCTTCTTTCTGAGTTCATGTAATATTAAACATAAGCTGTCCATGGAATTTAAAGTGTTTTTCAATTGCACGTTTTTCAAATTTCTCAGCCCATTGAAATTGCCAAATTATGAAAGTATTCAAATTATTACTCAATTGAATTTTTTGTATTCAGATTTTTTTTTAATAAACAACATTCTAATATTTTTATAAATGGTTTATTTTAAGTTAAAAAAACTGTAAAGTTACACAAAGTTACTGGTCAAATGTATGTGCAACCTACTCTAGACAAATATTGTCAGCAAGGTCAAAAGGAAGCCATGCACTGCAAGATTGGCGTATTTGTTGAGGTCACAAAATGATTGGGCCTAGACTTTATTTGGCCACCGACACACAGGCTGGTATAATCTGACTGTTGACCTTTGGACCAGATATTGGTTGGGCATGCCCAATGGGTGCTTCATGCTCAGGCCTGGAAGAACTATGTTGGTGACTGTGTATTGGCCTTCTTGACTGACTCAAGTTATAAAACCGTGAGTTATCTCAAAGGTAATAGAATATTAAGGTATGGATGAAGTGGAGACAAACCTGAGCTTTAGTCTCCTCTTTACCTTCATTTGGCCATGCTAGTTTTTGCTTTCCTTTTTCAAATTATAGTGCAATTGTGGCATCAAATAGTTTCAATTTGTCAGATGCACTTACTCCAATAATAGTAAATGACTTCTGCAGTGTGAAAAAGTTCTTACTGATCACACCATTCAGTAGAAGATAAATATTAAGTTAAGTTAACAAAGCTGTCCCATGTTAGATGTGCTACAATTTTTATTTGCTGCAAATAAAAATTAAAAATGAATAAAAATTACATTTATGTTACTTGCTTTGCTATTAATAATAACAAATTTAATCACAATTAATATTAAAGTTGAAAATCAACACATTTATGTTAAAATGTATTGTTACTCCTGCATTGATAATTTGTGACACATGGTAATGATATTGAGTTGATATAAAAAATATATAGAAGTAAATTCAATTTATCCTTACCTAACAGTTATTTATTACTGTTATGTAATGATTTACTATATATACAATCACCAATGCCCAATCCAACATGGGATCATATGTTGTGATATTTATAGGTATTTACCTTTGAGATTCCTTACCTCAACAGCAGTGAAGATTAATTGCTTTGCTTGTTGTTTTTCAGCATTTTGCTGTTAGCCATATTGCAGACAGTTCTTTCTTCAGTTATAACACACAGCATAATTCATTTGAACTAAACAGGCCCATAAAACAAACACCACTGTAAGTCTACTTTATACTTATTGATATCCCATGGCTACCCAATGTTGTCACAGGCTGTGCACTGCCGTGATATACAAGTTTCTTATAACAGCATCATCAAAAAATGATTTAGTAG
Organism: Xenopus borealis; assembly: GCA_024363595.1. Classification (NCBI taxonomy): domain Eukaryota; kingdom Metazoa; phylum Chordata; class Amphibia; order Anura; family Pipidae; genus Xenopus; species Xenopus borealis. Next base: position 30,442,379 of record CM044434.1, on the reverse strand, counting down.
TTTGAAAAGATTCTGCTACTAGTGTGGTAATACAACCCAATAAATTATGTATGT
>CM044434.1:30358928-30372762 GCA_024363595.1 Xenopus borealis | reverse complement strand
TTAATCATAAGGGCAACATGATTCCACATTCTCTCCTGAGAGGCTTAATCACATGAGACATTGTCTATATGCTTTTATAGGTAATCATTTGAAATTATACAGCCTGAATCCACCCATGCCATGTCTCAAGAAGCCCAATATGTATACAGCAGAAAGTAGGAATCTGTGAGAACAGGAAACTCTATTGTGTGCATGAAAAACACAGCAAGTAACATCTAAAAGCTAGGTCATATTTTACTAAAGAGTATTATACGTCAATCCAAGACTTGATGAAGTGAATGAGGATTAATGGTATCTTTTCTGAAAACCTAGCACACATCCTCCCACAAGACTATAAGAACCTAATTTGCTAATGGGACATGTTGCTATGTGGAAGCTGACACAAAGACACAAAGCAAAGGCACAAAGGGGCCTATTTATTATGCTGTGTAAAACACAATTTGCAGAAAAAACTGTGTAAAGTAAATGTTGAATTTATCAAGGTGTGTTTTATTTTATGCCTTGTGAAAGCCAGATTTCCTGCCATTATTTTGCACATTATTTTGCACTGCTGCAGACCTTTGTTCCTGTGGAAGTTGCTAAATAAAAAGTGTATAATAAAATGATACCCTATTACATTTGCTGATGCCTGCCGTTGTGTCCTGTGCCTTTTTTTGCACCACATTTTTTGCACACATCTGCACCTAAAAACTCTTACAAAATTAAGTATAAAAATAACAGGGTATGATTTTATCTTTGTAATTTCCAAATTCCAAAAAAAGTAGTTGATATTCAGTAATGTATGAAATACAGAGCTAGAATGTAGAATAGCTAATAACAATAGTTTTGGTCCATTTATTGACTAAATATATTTTGCTGGCACATTAAAAACTAGGGCTGCCGGGGTCACCACTGCCTGCCCATTTTTCCAAATTAGGAAAACCAAGCAGGATTCCCTATGATTGACATGTCGATCAGCTGAATGCCACGTCATAGCCCCACCCCTGACATTATAACCAGCCCCCAGCAGTGCCACAGCTCCGCCCCCAACTCGGATTGCCAAAAGGTGGCAAACCTATTAAAAAAATCATAACATACTACTAACAGTCAAATAATTTCTGAAACTGCAAAATATGGATTTTTAAATAGAAAAAATTGCAATGATGAAAATTATTTCACTATAATCTAAAAACATATATGTTCATCAACCTGTGCAAATGAGCATGTTTATTAGATTGTGTATAAAAACACTATAACCCTGATTATCAGAAGCTGCGTTGAGCTTTTGTAGTTTTCGTTCTCTTAATTGATCACAGAGCCTAAGAACTTGCAGAAAATACATATTAAGAAGGCAATTAAGCTTGATGGATATTCCCCAGGTGACTGTGAAATGAACAAAACTTCCCACCTTTCATAAGTATTCAATTATCATGCAACAGCCAGAGCAAGACACCACCCCCTAACAGATGAAGTGTTTAATGTGTGAGATAAAAAGACAGAAACTGAACTAAATCCCTAGAGATAACAGTACAAAATAAATGAAATTCAGGTTAGGAAAGTCTATGAAAAAATCTAAGGTGTGTGCATAATAATTATGTTTGCTTTTTATAAAGTTAAACCACATGATCCATGTTCCAGTAGCAAGTAAATATATAGCATAGCATAGGTCGGATCATATATAAACAAATCAGGTGCACACATCACTTTTACATCAAACACCAGAAAGGACACCAACCGGACGTGAAAGACATACAGCAATTTAAAGCAAAGTGTTAAGGGGCTATTTATTAAAACTAATTTTTTCCATTATTTTAATACAATCTGGCTTAATTTGCTTCCAATTGTTGTTGGATTCCATAGATACTACACATCAATACTGTACTGTAACCTGCCCCTGCTCAGATATTCACATTTGATATACAGAGTACCGAATAATGTTTTGGACTCATCTGAAAGCTATTACCTTGAACCCATCGCCAGTTTTTTATACTGTTGGTACAACAGGTCTGGATTCTGTTAGGATGAATATTTCTGAGGATATGTCGTGTGACCTTCATCTCACCTGTGAACTTTAAATTCTCCCACCTTGGACTTTTCTCCCTCCACATGGAATGGCTCTTATCAGCCAGGGCTTGATAGACACTTTCTTAGCAGGCACCTGCTTAAACTGTATCATGGGTAAATCCATAGTGATGTGGATGCATTAGTGCTCTTTAAAGATTGCACTTGCATTGATATAAAGGGGACTGGTAAATTAGTCTCCCAGTACTATTTAGCAGTCAGTCCCCTAGTGTTATAGACACCTAACTGGGTCCTAAAATACAGTTAGGGGGGAACTGTTTAGTTATCTTGCTTAAGGGCTATGTCCCTTGGATTCACACAGTCACCAGTAGAGGGCACTGTAATAAAATATAAAACGTTTTGTGGCTCAGGGTCCATTTTGTGTTAATCCTGGCCTGAGCAGGCAGACAGGACCCCAGTTGAACCTAAACCGAATGGGATTAGTCAGGATAAGGTACCCCCATAGTAGGTCACTCTAGGAGTGACAGTTGGTTTATTTAGCTGAGCAGCTGAAGCTCTTCCAAAGATTGTGAGTGGGATTATGATCCCGTGTACTAATTGCCCAGAGTGGGGACTAAGGGGTAGATTTACTAAATTCACATTAATTCACATGAGGGATTCGAATATTCGATCAAATTTTCAAAAAGATTTGAATTTGAATTTTGAATATGCAAATTAGGTAAATCCGACCAAATTCGACCATCAAATTTAAATTTAAAGGGGAAGTATTCGACTATCGAATTTAATTTTATCCGAATATTCGAAAATTCAATGGTTGAATACTTCCCCTTTAATTTGAAATTCGATCACCTACTTTGCCAGATTAAACCTACTGAAATGGGGATCATTCCCTAAGATTGAATAAGAAAAATTCGATTGATCGTTTAAAAATCGTTCGAATAGTCGATTCGAATTCGAATTGCGCTAAAAAAATTTAAAATTCAAATTTTTTTAATTCCCCACTATTCCCTGGTCAAATTTTGAATTTTTTTTTGCATTCGAAATTGTGTACAAACCTAGGGACAAGAGTTTCCCCTCAGGTTCAATTTAAGGGAAATGGTTGAAAGCTGGGTGTACTTCTTCAAGGCTGAATACCTTGTCTCCCATCTCCAAAGGGACAGCTAACAAAGCATCTGGTTGTGCTTATCATACACTCCACTGAGGATTGTGTGCTCAATAAATATGTTAATTGGGTAAACTATAAGAACCACAGGTGCCCATTTAATGCACCCTAAATACAGTTACAGTTGTACTACATCCTGTCTCCACACCGTTTGTGAGGGCCTAAGATTTAAGATCTCATCCGGAGCACATTTATTGGGAGTGGAACTCATAGTAGAGTAAGGTGCACTCAATTTACTATGGCACTACAAATACATACATTATTCTGCTCTCACCTTTCTGCTAGTGCTATGGTTTCCCTAGTTTTACCATCCTGATTACCAGAAGTTAGTAAAATCTCTTCTCTAGAAAGCCCAGGGCAACAAAAAGGCTTTAGTGAACAACAGCATTCGACTCCAGCAGAGGTAACAGTAACCACTAAATGCATTGCTAAATCGGCTATAATGGACTGGGAATGGTTGGACCAAGGACTGCTCCAACCATTCCCAGTCCATTATAGCCTATTTAGCAATGCATTTAGTGGTTACTGTTGACCACTTTTGCTTGCACAAAAACATTATTGAGTTGAAAAGTATTGTGGCTGGAGAATGCATGATCTAGTATGATTGTTTTGAATGTTTTTCTGTAATATGTACTTAAATACCAAAGGCTTATCTTTTTATGTTCTGAGCATTGTATATAAGGGCCAAGATTCTAGAAGAAGTTTTGAAGAAAATTTTTGCTTATGTGACTGCTGACATTTTAATGTAGTTTTTCCGATCCTTGCTATTTTTAGGTAAGATTTAACAATTAACAACTAGTTAGCAATCCTCTATAGAATAAGAAATTTCCTTGAAATACCCCCAGATTCCAATGTAACTCCAGATAACCACTAAAATAATTTTAGTAATGGGAGAATCTGACCCGTTTTGATGAAAATTCGTGAAATGCATAGAAGTCTATGTGCAACATTTTTTTTTTTGACTTGTGACATTTTTTCACCCATTACATTCTATGTGGGCATAAGTTTCACAGCAAAACTGGGTGAAAATTTTCACTCATCACTATTTATTGCAACATGTACTTGATTTGCTAACACAAACAAATAAATACTAGAATTACAATAATAGTTTGCTGTGATCCCGGTTGCAACTTCCAGAGTTCCATTGTATATGTGCCCTCTGTACTTTTCAACATATTCAGTTAAACAGACACAAATTATATTTTGGTGTAAGGCACAAGAATATAAAAATAACATTACATGAATTTTGATCTTGGGTTTGTACTGTCTCATGCAAAATACATGCTCTACTTCCTTTGATGAGTACAGTCATAAATTAGGTGCCTATCCAAATTTAGTGTGTAGATAGTGTATGTAACTGCTACAATCAATTGGCAATCAAACTCAAACAATTACTTTGACTTAAAGTTTTGACCATTTGCAATATTGTTTCCTTTTTCTTTTCGGCTAAAGTATGTTTTATAATAGTTGAGCTTACTATATTAAGTGAATAAGTGTAGTGCCACATTTTAAATGACTGTGCTCACATTATAATAAGCCTTGGGTCATTCTCATGAATTTCTGTTAATAAAGCAACAAATATTGCCTTCTAAAAATTAATTCTTGAACAGAGTACACATTTTTAATACAGTAAGTTATTTATTTTACTTAAATGTCTGCAAAACATCTTAATATAGAGAAATGTTTATACAGTATGCATTATATAAATAATTGCTGTAATATTTGTAGAAAATCAATGAGCTGGAATAACAGTAGATTTTATTATTTACCCAGTAATTTGCAATAAAAGGAACTTCAAATGTACTCTTATACTAAATAACCCTTTTCCCCACAATGGAAGAAATGCTTTCTGAGTTTATCTATTTATGGAAATGTTTCTATAAAGGAAATTCTTTTGTTAGCTGGTTAATCCTCCATCTGTAATGATGAGTGAATCTGTCCCGAAGTGGTTGAAAATTTGCGAAATGGTGAAAATTTTGCAAAATGCGCTGGTCATGGATGGGTGTTTTTTTTTTCTCACTCCAAATGCATTAAAGTAAGTGTGTGTGTGTGTGTGTGTGTGTGTTTTTTCTCACTATAAATGCAATAAAGTAAATGTGCAAATTGTGTAAATTGCCATGAATACATGCCTGATGAAAAAAAAATAGCTAATCACTATGTCTATTATGTTAACAACAAGGATTTTAAACATGTCCATCATAACAAGATGGCAAAATATGTGAAACTTAAGGCTTGTGCAATACATTCAGTGTATAAAAAATGGCAGTTTTAGCCATATTAATTTTTATGGTATAGTTCTCCTTTAACAGTGAACCTACATAATGATCCACAGGCGTATGAGTCTGTGCTATAGATTGGGAAGAAAAATGACTCCCTTTCTAAGTAGCAGAAACTGTGCCAAAAGGGAACTTCTGCTTAGGGATGAGTTTATTTCTTAGGCTAACAAAACATGGTTTGTTGGTTGATACTTTAAAATTCACAACAGTTGGCACATTGTCTAGCTTATTTAAAATAAACACACAGAATTGTAGAAATTAATTCTAAGAGTGGATACATTTAGCATACTCACTAAACTCTTTTGAAGTATCGTATTGTTAAATCCACCTACAGTTCCATCTGGATGCTATTCTTTCAAACAAGTAATTTACATATGATTACATGTCTGGTCATAGCTCATTGATGCGCCTAAATTAATGTTGATGTAATTACAAGATTTACACATAAAACTGTTTTTTTAAGGTTGGATTAGTACTTGACAAAATGCCAGTGAACAATTATTTCATTTTATAGTGTTGGTTTATAAGGAAAAGTTAGTCTCACTCTCTCTTTTTTAATGTCTCTCTTTTCTTTAACACATTAACATACATTGCATATAATAATGTAATATTTATTTATAAATATTACAAAAAGTCCATCAAGTTCCCCACCTAGGGGCAGATTTATCAAGGGTCGAATTTCAAAGTTAAAAAACTTCGAAATGCGACTATTACATTTTTTAAAAAATGTTTTTTTGATCGAAACAATTTTCCACAAAAAATTGAATTTCAAAATTTTTCAAAAACACTCCTTAAAGGTTATAGTTCCCCGTAGGCTAAAACAGCAATCCCTCAGTTTTAAGGTGGCAAAGGGTTGAATACAATTTTTTTTAAAGAGACTGAACTCGATTTTCCAATGGTCGAATTTTAAAATTCAAATAGAATTTTTTTTCAAATCAAATTGTGGCCTATTTGATAGTCAAGTACCCAAAATTATGTTGAAATCAAAAAAAATTTCATTCGAATTTTCACTTCGACCCTTGATAAGTCTGCGCCTTAGTTATATTCACATACTTATTTTAAACTCACTGTAGATTTTTAGGTCTGTAGCCTTTAGTCTTATTCTTGGAAAATAAGTAATTCAATCTACAGCTATTAAGTAACTAAGTGGGTGTCACTGTATATTCCTTTGAAAAAGATATTGCAACTTTGGTAAATGCATATGCACAAACAAATGATAAAATATATTGTATAAGGTCACATAATTCAGAGGTGACTACTTATATCTTTATGAATTTAAGTAGGGGGGGTACATTGTGCATTACAATCTACTATTTGTGTGTGCAGAGTATTTACTAAAGATCTCTGACTTGATATACTACACATCTGGCTTTATGTTCTACAGAATTACGCTTATTATATTGTTTTTTAATATCTGCATTTCTTGTGCTTGTACATTTTTTCTTATTTTGCTGTGACCTGCTATTAGTGAAATTATCAGCTGAGGAGGGGGAAAGGGGAGGGAAGGAGAGAGACTGAAACCTGGAATTAAAATAGGAGGGTGAGAGAGAGATTGGAGAGAGGCCGTCTGGACTGTAGAGGCACTGTGAGAGGGAGTTTGGAGAGGCATCATTGGAGGGAGACAGGAGTGGCATCATGGGAGGGGTGGAACCAGATGAAGCATAAACGGAGAGGCAGAAAGAGCAAGAGTGGAGGAGGAAATATAGAGGGGCAGATAGCTGAGAGGGAGTAAGGCAGAAGGAACATGCTGTGCTAAAGTAAGAGCTGGTCCAGGGAATTAGATGGGAGGGGTTCAGAGTGAAGGAAAAGTTGCAGGGAGAGCAGCAGCAAGTGCTGTCTAGCTTATAAATAGTTTATAATAATTACACCTATAGACTTCAATGGGTAAAAAACATTGTCACGTGACAAAATAAAATTGACATGCTGTATCCTGCGTCAAAATATACATTTGACACCAATAGACTTTAAGTGCAGATTTCCTTTAAAATATGGGCATCTGTTATTAGGGAGACTGCACCTAGGCTTATTGCATCTGATATACATGAGTGCATTTTTTGCTTCATTGTTTTGCATTACATATACAGTGTATATGAGAACAAGCTATGTGTAAGTGGACTTGCAAGTGCTATTGAGAGCATGATTATGTACTACTGTATGTGTTTAGACAAGTCCATAAATATGCTATGTCCAAGGAACCCAGGTTAATTCAGTGGAGTGTAAATCCATTAATCATTGTGTATCTCTGGGAGTTCAGAAACAACTAAGGATAGCAGCACAAGATACCATATATAACATTAACTTGCTTATGCAGGAGAACTGAATAATAAAACATGACTAGCTGTTGGCATCTAAAAAGAAATACTGCATTGTCCATTTTATGAGTGTGCAGATGCTAATTTATATTCCATGGCTGTTATAGTGACATGTTTATTCTCAGATCCCTAGAAATTAGCCCCTGGATATACTCATGCAGAATTTCCTGTTCTCGTTATAGATCTTGAAAATTATTCATTTAGACACATGTAGGGACATGTTTGTTCTCTGACCTACACACATATTGGCATATTAATCAGATTTAAAAATATGTAAAACGGGGCAATTCACTTTTTATGTGATTCTTACAGGAATTACGCTGCCTAAATATATGCAGACAAATCAAAAACCCAGTAAGAGTCAACCTTTTTATGATAAATCAAGTAGTGGGCACATAAAACATATTGCTTTAGTTTGGTTGTTCATTTAAATACTGGATATTACATTTAGAAACTATTCACTTTCCTTTGTCTTACAGATATACTTATCATCAAGTGCCAACAACAATGCAAAGTAATTCAGTAGCTGCATTGCTAAAATTATTATTTCAGCAGAGGGCAAAGCAGAGTATATCATCTTATATGTAATCCTTTTGATTAGCATTGCAAGGAAGTATGGCAAAGGGATTACAGAGCTTTATTTCATGAAACATTGAAATGAGGCAGATCTAACTGCCCATTTTAAACTAACGCTTAATGGCCTTGGGGTGTTTGAATCTCAGTACTCTGTAACTAAACTATCATCACAGCTCAGTCAAGCACTCCACAGATTCCCTAATGAAGCAGAAACAAAAATCATCCTTTAAGGCAAAATCATCACTGAATATTTTTAAAAATGGATTGTATTTTGATTGTTTCAAGTAGTATTTAGAATACAGTGCAGCTTGATGAAACAGGAGTGGACACAGCATTGGAATAGGGACTTAAAAGCACTGTACAATGGCTTGGTAAAACAAAACCTTTCGTACAACATTTATTTTCTGTCCTCAAATGATTTGTTCCAGTGTGGAAAATTATTTTCTTTTCCCCTACATGTCATATGTGTGTTTCCCTATAGAACAGAAGGGCGTTTGACTTTCAAATAAATTAACAGATCAAATCTGAAAATTTGTCATTTCGTTTAAGCTTTCCTGGCTGCCAGAAAACGATCCTAACAGCTAGGAGAGAGTTTAGTCTTTTAAAGGGTCAATAACACAAACATTAAAGTATTTGTATTCCTGCTTTTATATATATATATATATATATATATATATATATATAATGTTTTGGTTTCTTTTGAGAAATAATATGAAAATCATTGAGTAAAATGCATTTTTCATTACATGCTTACATTTTCTTGTGGATGGAAATGCTACAGACTTAAGTGAAATGATAGAAAGATACCCATTCAAAGAAATGCAAATGTGTCCATTAGTTTACATGGATCTCAACAACTTTGATCCATGATAAATACCTAAATATTTGCATCTGTAGCAAGAAACAACTGTTAACATGAATGTTTTTGTTAACAATAATTTAACATTCAAATAAGTTTTCATGAATGGACCCACTAAGGGACAAGGTTTATGAAAATTTGATGCCATATCAAGTATTAGGGGGCCTATTTATTGACCTTCAAATTTTTCTGGTCAAGTTTTTAAAGAAGAAAAACTCAAATTTTTTGAAAAAAAAACTCAGATGCTAAAAATCGGAATCCAAAAATATTCCAGCTAAAACCTGCTGAAATCATGTAGACATCACTGGCAGATGGTCCTTTTAACAATTGTAAAATGTTTATTACCTTTAGAGTTCTCTATAGTTTTGGCACTGGTTTGACGCTGGTTTTCATTCAATACTCCGATCAATTTGAGTTGTTAAGGTGACAATTTGCGTCAAGTCCAGTTTTCTGGGAAACGGTTAAAAAATTTTGCATGATTCGCATTCACACACAATGTTGTCTTGATTTTTTTCCCAACTGAGGGAATTCGGGTTTGGTCCATTTTTTTTAAATTATAGTGAGAAAAAGGTTTTGTAAATAACCCCCCTTAGAATTCAGGGAAAAATAGGACTGTGTTAATTGTAATTCAATTCTATGATAAATCTATTGGTTTTGGTATTGGTTTGAACAATTACTGCCATTTAAAAGATAGAAACTCTAAGCATGTCACTTTAAGTTGAATATATTTTTAAATTTATGATTATTGCAGTTTTAGCCAATGCATGGGTACCCAATTATGGTGCCAGTATGGTGCCATCAGAAAAACTTCATATTATGTCACAATCAGTGACTCCTATTAATGCCTTTAAGATGTGCTTCTCCAAATACTGTATGAGCATTTTTCTTTTAGAAAAATTGACTGATGCTTTAAATTGTATTGTGTTCAGATTGCTCTATTGTTATAGAATGCAGTATAATATAAATCAGTCTGCATTATATGCACCGCAGTGCTTGAACCTGATTATTATATATTATGTAAAAAATCATAACCTTTAAAAATTTTATCAGAATGGTTGTTATTTCTGTATGGTACTTGAAAAACAAATGACTTTTGGAAAAAAATGATGTGTGCTACATTGTTACAACTTCCAGTTCTGTGGCACATTCGCATTGTAATCAATCCTTATTAATGGCCCATTTATTCTATCCTAGCTCTGGCGGTACATGATTATGCAACTCATTAGGTTTTTTGATAAAGAACCAAGAAAAATCAGCTTTCATCTATAATACCATCTTAGTAGCGTAGTGTTTGCCACTTTTGTTTTGTTAGTAGGACTTAATACTGTATAAATCCTGTTTCTCATAGTGTACCTCCTAAAGCTTCAGTTATTTTATGTATTATAGTTACAAGATTTCCATATTTTGATTCTCTTTTCTTTTTATCTTGTATCATTCCAGTGCATGCTATCTTATTATCCTATGCCACTGGTACCAAAATTTTGACTCTACAAGACAGAGGCTGCTGAACAAATAAATGCTAGGATACAGCACTGTGTAAAACAGGATCTAAAATAATTATCCTCTGAAATGTATATGGTATATAATAAAGCAATCATTTAAAAATGAACTCTAAAGCATTATTGAAAATGGATCCTATTCAAGAATGGAAGTGTTGAGAGAAACTTATGCAGGTTTTGTGCAATCATAAGTGCACAGATGGCTTGGCACAATGAAATATGAATGATTTCCATTCGGGGATAGCTTTTTATGAGCTCTTTTCAAAATAGGTGGTCTCTATAGCTCCGTCTGGTACAAGCCTGCATGGAGTTGGGTTCGTTTTCTACTTGAATACACCAGTAAGATTAAATCCCTTTTTACACATTTATAACCTTGTTTGGTCTCTCTGGAATGAGTTCATTTTTAATTTACTGCAGGTTTCATGGAAAGGGCTTATAAGTTTACCCAAAGAAAAAAAATGAAAATCATAATTCTAAAAGCTCAAAACGGATTACTGTTTTACTGTCCATGCATAAAAAATTCTCTACCTGTTGAGCCTGCATGAAATGAAAGTAAGGAATACTAAATATAGTGTTGTGCTCAGGCAGCCACCTAGTAACATACTGTATAGGGAGAAGGGCATAGATTTTATTTCTGAGAGGAATTGTTTCCTTGTATATAAAAAATCACTTTAATTTGCTTAATTGAACTACTGTATATATTATACATCTCAGTGAATTTAGCAAACCATTGTTTCTGTGTTTGATTTACTGCAATGTCATACAGCTTTACTTTGAAATGTTTTTCTTCTTAGAAAACGCAGTGATTACTGAAAAGTGTTACTGGTATTGTTCTGCTAAATCATATGGCATGTGACCCGTAACATTCTAGATCCTTGTGAGTTTACAAAGTGTGAATTAATAGGGTTAGTGGCATTATATCCCCAGTGAGAAGCTGGAGCTAGAGTTTGTTTCAATGTACCATAACAACACTTGTGAATATTAATGTACAGTTTGAATTGTTATTAATCTGCTTATCCTGAGGCTAGAGTACTGCAAAGGAAACTCAACTTTTAGCCTTCCAGAAGCAAACTCATTCTTTCCACTCAACAAATTTGCAGCAGTGAATCTCTAGCTAAAACCTAGAGTAAATTCAACTGTCTACAGTCATCTATGGCTGTTACTACATTATAATATTTAACATATTGATTAACAACTGACAACTGCAATAGCTTCTTGGTAAACCTAGAAAATACAGCACTTGCCAGTCAGGGATTTCACTGCAAGCAGCATAGATTCTATCATCTGCAACAGGTAAAGATTTGGGCATTTTGAGTGAATGCACTGGTTCTCATATAAAGGTTCTTCATGTTGATTGCTCTCTACAGTCAACAATAATGCAAAGGCATTGTTATAATGCCCCTTTTCCCTGTTTTTGCATTTTAAACATAAATACAGAGGACAGGCCTACGTATATGTATGATAAACAATGAAATAAACTCTGCCAGACAAGGTCTGAGCGCTAATATTAGTTATCATCCTACAGTGAATTCAACAGTCCTTAGACAATCAGTAAAACTAATCAGATATTTTCAGACTAAATAAATAGAAGGAAATATGTTTAACCACTTCCAGGGATCAGAAAAGTATGGTCCAGGTGTCATGGAAACCCACATATTTTAAAGTGATATACTTTTTTTTTTGTCTGAAGAAGAGTCCAGAACTTCTTTTAAGTTTTAAGTTAAGAACAGGATTTCTACAAGTATACTGTAGTATTCAGGAACCTGTCTGTAGATGATTGTCCTTTTCTAGTCTTCATTAAAAAGCAACAGTAACTGAGTTTTTGATGCTCTAATCTAACCCCCCAACTCCCACTTTTGAACATACAATGCTTGAATATAAGTGCAAGTTGTAATTTATATACTGTAAATGTATTCATACAAATAGAATAAATATCAAATACTTCAAAGGGATGCTCATTCATCTGATGTACTGTAACATGTTAAATATACATAATATCTATTCATCCATGAATAATATATTCATGTGATTTGGATTTTTTCAGTGTCTAAATATTTTTTCCATTTTACAAAAATGGAATTGACATTGAATTTTTAATACAATATTCATTACAACAACGATTGGCTATGAAATTAAAATGTTGTCCAACAATGTGTTTAGACAGCATTTAGCTTCAGTGATGTGTGCAATGTAGGATACAGAAATGTGCGCTTTAATTTTCCATAATCTTATATTAAACATTGTGCTGAAGTCTGTTGAACATCGATAAGCCGTTTTTACAAAGCAGATCCTTGGAGACATTGGTACTTACATTCCATAAAGACCTATGGGTTTCTGTATTGTTGGATTGATTTAGATGCATCTTAGTTGTTGGACTATTCTTCCAGCAATGCCAGATAGTCTTGGCTCTGCATTTATAATATGTATGATTGTAATACTTAGCTGGCTGGTTACTTAACATTTGTATCCTGAGCAATGCCAATTTCCTCATGCATAATATCTGCCTTGTGAAGCACATGGGTGGTTTTTAAATATTTCAATGTAATGTATTTTACTATGACAAGATCAGTGTTCAGCCTACATTACTCTTACACACTAGAATGCAGTGAAAAACATTGGCAATGTCATCTTCTAAAAGGCCTAATATCCCATTTTCCCTTTTCTTCTTAACCGTTATTCTTCACTTTAAATACATTGATATCTTCATTTGGCTACCAATTGCCACACCAATTGAAAACGTGATAGATGAGTCTATTCACCTCCTGAGTGCATCCTTTGTCTCAGCCTTTATTTAAAAAAACATGCTTTATTAAAAAAAACATACAATTATCATTTCTGTAAGTATATCTTGCAGTCATTGTAGTCAATTTTCCTAAAATCAATCAGATATAAGCTGTATGGTATGATGCAAAGGTTACGTAATAATTAACTTATCATGGGGAAATCACTGTTCTATTGGCAGACGTGAACTACAGACAGCCTCAAATTTTGATGAGTACATTTCTATATGATTATTTCTTCCTTGTGCAATAAATAGATTCTGTCTTAGAATTTTAACAGGGTCAGTTTTGGTTTATGCTTGGGAAAATATACATGTTCAGAGATGAAAGGTCACAAAAATTGCATAGCGCTTTGCAGAATCATCTGCA
>CM044434.1:30338703-30356026 GCA_024363595.1 Xenopus borealis | reverse complement strand
AAAGATTTCGACATCTCATTTGAAGGTCTCTGAATGTCCTATTTTGGTGAACGCTGTTTTGATGATATCTATTTTAAAAAGAACTATTCGGCAATCTAAAGAAATAGCTACTTTTACAACATGGCACCATGCCCCATCTCACTGGCAAAGGCACGGTAATATCTTATTTCAGTATTTCATGTTCCTAATCTGAAATGCCAGTAGTTCTTATCTTTTGCCTTCAGGGTCCTACACAAAGAAACATAGTACATAAAACACTTCAAAGAGCCTATCCCTTGTGTGTCTGTTTACTCTTCACTTAAAATGTATCTGCGTTTCAGACTGTTTTTATATTTTACCAATATTGTTAAATGTACTACATCTGTTATTTTAGGCTATTTTTCTATTAAATTGTGTATATTGCACCAACAATGATTAAGGATGCTTTGGAGCTCAATGTTCAAATCTTTATTGCCAACCCAGGCCTCCAACATAGAAAGCCTTTTATACAATTTTAGAAAAAGACATAACAGAATGTAAAAATATTTCCATAAATGAAAAGAAACAGGGTAATATCATATAAAATGTGTTTAATTCTCATTTATTCAACCAATAGTTGATTACAGCTCAAAGGACCAGATCTTCCCCATGATCATCATTCTATAGCTTTCATTTTTCTTTCATCATACTTCATTGCTTGTCTCAAGCCACATTTTATTGCCTGTACTATTTTTTACCATCTACTAATAGGAGGTATAGAACCAGAGTCATATATTTTCTCTTTCCTATCAGTGTCACCAAGCAAAAGTCAGCAGTCCTTTCTCATCTGCCTCTTTCACATAATTTTATTTTCTTTCCATAAATCCAAACCTTTTCTCCAAACACCACAGTGGTACTGTTCAAAACAGACAACCCATATTCCCCACAACAAAGTAAATCAGTGCTAATGAGCTCAGTATTTTATCATAGCAGATTTCAACCTAATGCCCTATTTGCAGTAAAAACCCACTTGACCTTTGGCTTTATTCTGGTCATAATAAAACAGAATGTTGCATATTTATTGTGTTTTGGTATTATTATGATTACTTGAAATGCCCTTGGAATATGGGACCTGGCCAGGAATGTGGGATGTTTTCAAGATGTATTAATAATTCCCATGAAAAATAACTATCTTTTGTCTGGACAGTGCACAACAACACAGTGGGTACCAAAAAGAGCCAGGAAGATAACAAAAACAATGTGGATGAAAACAAATTTGACAAAATGTTATTTTGGGAAGTTCTCAAAAATGATTGCCTAAGCATGGTTTTTAAACACTGCAGCACATTAGTATAGATCACACACTGCTGTCGGAGATGACTTTTCAGACTTGCTAAATGTATCAACACAAAAAAATTACAATTGGACTTAGGGTTAATACAGGGCTGTTTCTATCATGAGGCAAGTTGAGAACCTTACTTCAGGTGGCAGTTTCCAACAAGTTACCAGGGGCAGCAGGGTTGGACTGGGGGGGGGCTGCCCTGAGGGGCAGCGAAAAGTCACTCCAGGCAACTTTAAAGGGATTCTGTCTTGGGAAAACATGTTTTTTTCAAAATGTATCAGTTAATAGTTCTGCTCCAGCAGACTTCTGCACTATGATCTGTTTTTAAAAAGAGCAAGCGGATTTTATATATTTAATTTCAAAATCTGACATGTGGCTAGACATATTGTCACTTTACCCAGGTGTCCCTATTAAAAAACGAAAAAAAATCTATGACACTATGTTTATATGTAGTGTCAAGTTGGGGAAATTAGCTATGGTATGCAGGTAACCAGAGAATCAGGGGCATAAAGACAGGGACACTGCACCTTCAGGCAAAAAAAAACCCCACAGGTTTATTCAGGACTTTTTCCAACATAAAGTCATAGCATACAGTTCATCAGCGTTTCAGCATTCAAACTTTTCCCCTCACTGGGGTACTCACTGTACAGGAACATACTCAGGAACATTCAGGCTTCTCACTAAGCCCCTTTTACTCTCCCCTCCAGGGACACAAATTCAGCAGCTTCTGGCCTGGCTCATCTTCTGACTTTCCTCAGTCATTTTAGACTCTATCCAAATCACCTGGTCAGGTCTCCCTCTGCTCCTTGCAGTGGCAGGCAGCACTCCCAGACCCTCTGTGAGTTCTTAACACAGACCGGTAACCTTCCTGTTCTGTGCCCTGCTGTGAGAGACCTTCCTAACTTGGGTTACCACTAGTTTACCAAATTAGGAAAAACAGGAAGGGATCCCCATGATTGACACACTGATCGCTGCATCATAGCCCAACCCCCAACATCATTACCTAGCCCCTCCACATCACAGCCCCGTCCCCTGCCCTCCACCGGGAGAAAATCTGGCAACTGGGTTGGACTGGGGAGCTGCCCCACTTTAGGCGCAAGTACTACTAACCTATCTGTAACAGCTCCTTGCTCCCACTTGTCTACTCCTATGAAGCACTCACAATGAGCTACTCATACAGTACATATGCGGTTACTTTCTGTGATACTTTGTAATGCAAAAGATTCCATTTGTAACTTTGTTTCATGTTGTGAGGAATGCTCAAAATTGCGGTGCCCAGGGAGACCACGTGGGCTGTCAGGCGCCAGCGCGCCATTCTGGTGCGATGATAACATGCCTGTGGCGGCACGTTTTGGTGCGAAAATAAGGTTTAAAAGGACACCAGAGGTCTACATCTGTGCCCTATTATAGGTTCTACTCCTTAGTGTTCCTGGGTGTGATTTTGGACTGTTATTCTGATCTTCGACCTTTTGCCTGTATCCTGACCTTGAAACTGCACTGCCAGAACTGACCTTTGCCTGGATTGACCACCCTTTTGCCTAACCCTTCTTTTACCACGAACTTTATCTTCAACAAAGCTTCCTCCTTGGTCCGCACTTCATCGGCGCCTTCAGGCCCTGACAGTATAATCTGGCCATAGACCCTTCTGAGGAAGCGCCTCCTCAGCAGGTCCATTTTGGGCAAGCGTTGGAGGCCATATTGGACAAATTATCCATCAACCCTCCAGCGGCCGCAGCAGCAGTAGCAGCAGCCTGAGTGGTTGTGTCTTCACCAACTCATGTCTCAGGGCTCAAGGTTCCAGCTCCTCCTCTCTACCATGGTGATCCTCAGGCTTGTCAAGGTTTTGTGAATCAGTGCCAGATTCTGTTCCAGCCTTTGCAATTTCCGAGAGGGCTTGTTTCTCCAGTCCTTCTTTTATAGACGCTGCACCTGTTTGCCCTGCCCCTTTTGTGACATCCTTGGCAGAGCGGGTTTGGCACGGGTCTGTATAAGGAAACTGGTAGGCAGATGCAGGCAAGTGCGGGTTGAGGAACAGCTGGAAGAGGGCGGGTGTGCAGGTTGGGAAAATATATTCATATACTCACTGAGATTGGTTTACACATGAGTCCTAGGAAATGTTTCAATGACCTGTCTTTCATCACAGAACACCCAGACTGTTCTAGTCTTTGCACATGTGGAATACTTTCTACTGTATGGTAGTATAAGGCAGGAATCCCCAACCTTTTGAACGCTTGAGCAACATTCATAAATAAAAGGAGATGGGGAGCCACACTAGCATGAAAAATGTTCCTGGGGTAGCAATACGTGCTATTAGGTAGCTCCTATGTTCATTGTCATCCTACATTGAGGCTCTGTCTAGCTATATACCTGGTTTTTATACAACCAAAATTTGCCTCCAAGCCATGAATTCAAAAATAAGCTCCTGCTTTGAGGCCACTGGCAGCAACATACAAAGGGTTGGAGAGCAACATATTGCTCACAAGCTACTGGTTGGGGATCACTGGTATAAGGCCATTGCCTTATTTGGAAGCCCACCATACATATTACTGTGAACTATCAATCTGTGTACAGCTATCTATCAATTTATCTCACCCATCTATCTACAGTATCTATCTATCTATCATCTTTCATCTATCATCTTTTATCTATCTACCATCTTTTATCTATCTGCTGTATCGCTATCTATCTATCATCTTTCATCTATCTAGCATCTTTCATCTATCTATCATCTTTCATCTAAACCTGGTAATTTTGGTATAAAAAGTCCGTAATTAGGATCAACAATTTTAACATTAAAAAACCAAAAGGATTTTCTTGCCACCAATATGGATTTGTATATCTTAGTTGGGATCAAGTATAAGGTACTGTTTTATTATTACAGAAAAAATATTTTTTAAAATATAAATTATTTGATTAATTGTGGTATGTATGGGAGATGATTCAGATGCATCCAAAGTTTCCCCAGTGTGATGGTAAGGTGCACTTTAAATAAACTAATTTTCTTGGTATTCATCTGTAGTTACCATTGGATGATAACCTCAACAGACTATTAATGGGGTTGTTCACCTTTTGAGTTAACTCTTAATATGATGTTGGGAGTGATATTCAGAGACAATTTGCATTTTTTTTTTCATTTGTGTGTTCATTTTTTTTAGTTGTTAAGATTTTTATTCTAGGGCTCAAATTACCATAGCAACCATGCACTGATTTGAATAAGAGACTGGAATGTGAATAGGAGAGGATCTGAATAGAAAGATAAGCAATTAAACTGGCAATAACAATACATCTGTATCATTACAGAGCATTTGTTTCTTAGATGGGGTCCACAGTAATCCACATTTGAAAGCTGGAAATATTCAGTAGAAAAAGGCAAATAATTAAAAAAATTACAAAATAAATAATGAAGACCACTTGAAAAGTTGCTTAGAATTGGCGATTCTATAACATACTAAAAGTTAACTTAAAGGTAGACCACCCCTTTAAAGAGTGTTCAATGGGTTGGGCATTAGTGATGGGTGAAAAATTCACACAAAGATTTTCATGAATAATTTGCGAGAATCGGACATGTTCACGAAAAATTGTAAAAAACAGAAATTGACACCCGTGTCTAAGCTGACACTGGCATTAAAGTCAATGGATGTCCAGTTTTGACACAATTGACTATTTGGATGTGCGTCAAAAAATATTTGATGCCGGCAAATTTTTGCTGGAGATTCACAAATTTATTTGCTTGTTGCGAAATGTGGAAATTTGCAGCAAATTTGTGCCATGCAAATTTATTCACCCATCACTAGTGTGCATATAAAAGGAATATTTTAGTGTTAAAGAAAGCAGTATGAATCTAATACTTTATCAGTAAACTGATAAAAACTGCTTGTATCTCTGGCTTTTGTTTTAGAGCGTAAATAGATAATAAAGCAATAGTTTGCACTGTTATACCAAGAGACTGCTAGAAAGGTGGTGAATATTTGCTGTTGATGTCTGTTTATCCCTTCCAGGGGATCAGAAGCTCATCCAAACATTACAAAGGTACAAAATGCTAGTCCCTTTGGCACAAAAGGAATTAACGTCTGCTTCAAAGTAAGACATTTTCACGTAAACCCAGAAAACATTCATTGCTGGCTGATGCATTCCTGTGGCAGGTACACATCTATGAATATATATATATTACAGCTGCATTCAAGTGGTCAGTAACAGTTTACTGCATCATTTCAAACGTAGCATTAATGATTTCAGCTTGGTGAGCATGACTGTTTCACTTCTTCGTTTTGATAAATATGACATGTCAGTTGCAGGCACATATTTTCGAAATGCCTCATAATAATTAAAAAGTCAAAGAGTTGAACAGGCATATGACTGCTTACTAAGGCCAGGTCTCTTTCCAAAAGTACATTCTGAAATAACATCTAAGTTAAATAATAATATCCTGTGTGTACTTAATGCCCCATCTTGGTATCTGGGTTACATGAATCCCATTCTAACAAATGCAATCAAGATAGAGATCAGTCCAGTGCTGTGCAGTGGCTAGAAATGTTTGCATGTTTCCAGGAAAGCGTATCTTCTCATATTTGGTAGTTTTGTGATTAAATGAGAATAGTACATTTTTACAAATACTATTGCCCTCAGGAGAATGGTAAAATATGCAGTACATTATGCTATCTTTTTTTTTTGTCCATTTCCATGAAATGTGTTGCTGACTGCACATCGGCATAGTGGCTTGGAGCTTGCTGAGCAGGCATTTTAAGTTAAAGCTATATTGGATTTTGTAATACCATGGAGTACAGGAGACAGCAAATTCAAGTAAATATCTAACAAGTCCGTAAATATCCCTTTCTGGCACAGCAGATGAAGTAGTTGATCAGATGTGGGCAAGTGATACCGATGCAGTTTTCACACGCCAGCAGAATAAATTCTTTTTGTAAAAGCTCAACATAGTAATGAGTTATTAATCAGTTTCAATACAATATATATAGTCAATTCTTGTGCTCTTTTATTGGATATTACCGAATGCCTTAGAATAATGGGTTCTGTGCAGCATTAAAGCATTCAGAAGAAAGAAAAAAACTCCTGGCCACAAGGTGAACACAGTATTATGTATATGTTTCAGGGTTATGTGAGGACACCTTCTGCAGGAAATTATTTTAGAAACAATACCCCATGAGATTTTCCTTTTTCATTCCGTATCAGTTTGCCATATAAAAACAAATAATCTAAAAAATAATTTCTTTATTCATTTTTAATATATTATAATATAGTATATGTTACTTTTGTGAGACTTATAATAAAACAGCACATCTTAAAAATGTAGCATGTATAATATATCTTTAATCTTAAAAAAAAACACTCATCCCTCCCTACTTCAATGTACAGTATATCCCAAGTTTTCAGCCCACTCTCTGGGAAAACAGTAGGAGTGTAGGGAGCCTAATGGCAGCCAGGACCCCCAGGCAAAAGGCTGCCTGTTAATACCTCTACAATTGACATTATTGTCACCCAAGAACTGTCTGATTCAGGCCACATCCTGGTGCAGAATTCATTTCTGGGGTATAAGTGCCCTTCAAATTGTAAAAAGATGCATATTATCTAAAGATACATGTATACAACCAACATTGTGTTTCCAGTAATCAGTTAGTGGTTAAAGGAAAACTACACCCCAAACAATGTTGGTCCATGTAAAAAAATAAAACAGCTCATACTGAATGTAAGCTCATGTAAATAAACCATTTTCGTAATAATATACCTTTTTAGCATTGTATGTGCCATTGGGTTATCCTTAATAGAAAATTGCCATTTTAAGAACTAAACGCGGCCCCCTGAGATCTTACGATTCACAGTGCACACAAACAAACCATACATGCTAGGTCACATAAGCCAATTAATGAATAACGTTTCGTCTTTTACTCCCAAACTTCTTAATGTTACAGTTAGAACTTTAACATTTCTGGTCAGGTGATCTCTGCTGCAACACAGAAAATATCAGAAAATCGGGGCTTAAGGGAAAAGATGTAAAAGGGCACTATTTAATTATATATACAGTTTAAATGTTTTAATGTGCCACAAAGTGAGAAAAAGAATTTAAAACAATTTAGTTGATATGCCCCTATATGTACTCTAAGCCAATTTTAACATGCTGGAGTCCTTCCTTTTACAAGTACTATGACAAAATGTTGTCATCTGTCATTACCAATGATATTTTATTGGGTCTGCCAGGTCTGAGCTGGTATAAAATAATGGCATTATAAAATAATGGGCAGCATTACATACAAATATAACTATCAATACTAGTTATTTTCAACGGTCGATGGCATGCATTGGAATTATCATTATATGTAAGGAGATGTCAATAGAGATATCATGATGGAGGCACTAATTCAAGATTGAAAAAAAGAAAGAGCACAGGTTACATAGCAGATAACAGATAAGCTCTGTAATGGAACACAATTATACTTTATGGAGTTATCTTCTATGTAAACCTGTGTTTTTCTACCTTTTCCATCTTGATTAGCTGCCCCCTTGGCTACACAGCAGCATATTTGTATTAACTATAGTAGCTTTGCTGAAGCAAACATATAACTTATACCAGGCAAGGCCAGCAGTACAATATGGAGCCCAATTACTAAGGGGATTGATATTTTTTCCAGGAGTCTTGAAAAATGTGTGTGTAGCACACCCTTGAGTGCACTTTACCTGTTTATTTGTTACTTCGAGTTGTTGCTTGACTTGTGCCCCAGGACCCCAGTGCAACTTCCTGCAACTCAGACGATTTCTTTGCAGCAAAATTTTAACTTGTTTATTTTAAAGGATAGGGTTATACAGCAATACTCCCTCCAGGGGAAAACAAGATGCTCCAGGTGAGCTAATACACAAGACAAGTAACTTTGTCAGAGCAGCAGCAACAAAAGTCTCAAAGGATACTTACCACTCTCACTAGTCAATATCCCTCTGGATGAGCACTAGGCTTGGGTTTCTGAGCCTGGGGTCTTGTATCTTGGCACCTGTTCACAAGTGTTACGGTTTATTTTGCCTTAATTTAAATAAAATTTAAAGGGATCCTGTCATTTGAAAAAAAATTTTTTTCAAAATGCATCAGTTAATAGTGTTATTCCAGAAGAATTCTGCACTGAAATCCATTTCTCAAAAGAGAAAACAGATTTTTTTATATTTCATTTTGAAATCTGACATGGGGCTAGACATTTTGTCAGTTTCCAAGCTGCCCCAAGTCATGTGACTTGTGCTCTGAAAAACTTCAATCACTCTTTACTGCAGTACTGCAAGTTGGAGTGATATCACCTCCTGCCTTTCCCCCACCCAGCAGCCTAACAAAAGAACAATGGGAAGGTAACCAGATAACAGCTCACTAACACAAGATAACAGTTGCCTGGTAGATCTAAGAACAGCACTCAATAGTAAAACCCATCTCCCACTGCGTAGTATTCAGTTACATTGAGAAGGAAAAACAACAGCCTGCCAGAAAGCAGTTCCCTCCTAAAGTTCTGGCACAAGTCACATAACCAGGGGCAACTGGGAAATTGACAAAATGGCTAGCCCCATGTCAGATTTCAAAACTGAATATAAAAATATAAAAAAATCTGTTTGCTTTTTTGAGAAATGGATTTCAGTGCAGAAGTCTACTGGAGCAGCACTATTAACTGATGCATTTAAAAAAAAAAAAAACATGTTTTCCTATGACAGTTTCCCTTTAATAAAATTGGTATCTATTGGTATCTCTGTCTTAGAAAAAACATTTCTAATTTTTCTCAAAATTTTGTAGGACCTGTCTCTTGCCAGATTCATTTTAGTATGCTCCCCTGACCATTGACTTTAAAATAGTACTCCATAGCTCTGTCTGAAAAGTACCCTGCACTTGCTGAAAAATGTAATTATTCCATTTTTATCAAGCAGAATCCTTAGTATATTATGAGCTTGAGAAATCCAATGGGAATTCAAAAACCCGATGTTTTATGTATTTCAAGCATGCTCATTTTATTTATGAAGTAGGAAATCTAAATTATTGAGACCAAGAAAGGATATTCTGTCTCTCAGGAATCTCTCTTTTGATTCTAGGATTTTCCCTCAGCTCCCTATCTAGTTTCTTTGTCTGTTTTACTTCTGTAATGTCATCCAGCACATCAAAAGCTTAATTTGCACTGCATTGCACTCACCGCATACTCTTTTTCTTTAAAAAGGATTTACTTGTAGCAAGCTGCACTGAAATATTCTATGAAGTGTGTCCTTTTCCTGATTCCCATTTATAGAACGCATGTGACCTGTGATTTTTCCTCCCTTTAATCTTTGTTTGAGTCCAGATAAGTTTCATCATGTAAAGGAACATTCTTAAGATATGCATTTTGGTTTGGAACTGAATCGGAACCTTCTAATGAAAAGCATTGTGCTGTATTGCTGAAAATGTAAACAAATATATATTTTAGGAATATATATAGGAAGCACCGAAAAAATACTGTCATAAAATACAATTCCATTAGACTTTGGTTTAATCAAGATTTTTACCTACAGTACATTCTGATTTGTCAATAGAACACACTAGCGACGCGCGTCAAAATCGTCCCGCGACTCGTTTCGCGAATTTTTCGCCGATTCGCGAATTTCTCTGGAAATTCGCGAATTTTTCGGCAAAGCGAATCTCCCGAGATTCGCCCATAACTAGAACACACCATGATTTATAATAATATATAATATATATGGTGGTACTGTATTTTTCTGAATTCAAATGGGACACTTTTCTATTTCTGTTTAATGTTAATTGCAGTCTGGGAGTTTGCTATGCTTGATATTCTTGGATTTAATAGTTATTAGCCATCCTTTGCTCTAGCACAGCACAATCCGTTCCATTGAGGTGGACTATAAAGATTGTACCCTTAAAAAAAAATCAGCTCAGTGCTCAAAGAATCCAAAATATGCACCAAGATTCTAGCAACATACATGTATTTAGCTGCCTAAGCTCCTCTTGTCTGCCTGTTGCATGTGAAAAAGATAAAATCTCAGCAATAATGAAAAAAACCTCAAGCCTAGATCCTCGATCACACACTTAAGATTCTCCATCTACCATTAATTTTGTCTATGGTACCAATATGTACCAAGACAACTGGGTAATGCCCGGCCCTATTCAATAATTGTCTACCTGATCAACCACATGCTGAACATTGGCACTAGACCACAACTGTTCTGTTGTAGCAACCCTAGTTCGGATTTTTTTCCCCAACCACTAATATAGGCTTTCTCCCAGATGTTAGATCAGTCTTGACTAGAACTGTCAGTTCAAACTTCCGTCTGCCACAATCTGGCAAATAGATTGGGATGTACAAATCCTGTGTCAGACTCCTTTTTCCTATTCCCCACACAATTCTGATTGCCTCATTATCCTGCAGTGGTTCTCCACTTCCCGGTACTACCTGTCCCAGCTTCTATTGAGATTGTCAATTAATAAATGGAGATGTACCTACACATGTTCACCTGCTCTGCCTTACTTTCTTTAATTAATCATTACAAACAAGGGGATTCAAACCAACAGAAAAGCACAGGAACATGTTTTTTTATTTTATTTAATAATATACAATAAAATACCACTAGATTATTCAGCAGCCAGATACACATCTTCAAATTAAAAGTATATTCCTTCATTTTCAAATGATGCCAAATTGTAAGAGGATGGTACTTTTTATCACCAGCAAAGCATGGGCAGTAACTATTTATATATAGCCTGGAGATTTCAGATCTAAAGAAATGTTAAAGGAATTGAGATACTATAATAATGCAAGTGGACAGGTGGAGCTTTAAACATAGCAATGTACCCTTCTACTTTCCAAACAACTTTAAATACTGATTAGCAAGCTGCAGGAGACTTTTTATTAGTACAAATGCCTGCTAGAATAGCCTTATACATTTGCAGTCCATAAGGGCAATACTGTTTAGTAGAGGAATATCCTCCCTGTTCAGTTTGCCTTTTGTCTTGACTTGACTTCCATGTGGTTCATTTTGCTTTGGTAAAATGTAACCCAGGCTATTTCACTGGCTCCTTCTATTGTGCATGTCCTCTTTTTAAAAGGCTGAAAATATGAGTGCTGCTGGACTAATATGGGTCATTGACAGGTCTGGACTGAGAATCAAAATAGGCCCTGGCATTTCAGGTACACAGAGGCCCAATCATCCCACTTAGAGGCCCAAACAGCCTCCACCAGCCCACTAAATACTGACTTTCTATGGCAACTTATAGCAGCCCATCTGGCATTTGCCCTAACCCACAGATTGCCAGTCCAGGCCTGGTCATTGATGGTGGAAGATACTGTATCTCAGTAAACCTACTTTTAAAACAGGAAAAAGAACAAAACATTAATTAAAAGAATATTAAAATGAAGACATAAAATTTTGTTCTCAAAGCAAGACTACTATTTAGATTTATATGTTACCAATGAGTAAGCACGTGGTGTGTTACCAAACTTGGTTCAAATATATCCAGTATTAACTCGGATGCTTAGTAAATTAGGATACTAAATATTCATTTTGGATTTTTTTTGCTTAGAGTAGATTAACAAAATCAATTTCCTAGTTAAATGCAATTAACACTGCAATGTTGCCTACAATCAATACTTTATAGCGAGCAGGAAAATAGTCATACTGAACAGTTCTTGTGAATATAGATTCATGTACAAAATGCATAATTACCCAGATAATCTTTTTTTTGTGTGTGCATTTTGGTAACAGCCTGTACATATACTGTACACGGTTTAATACCAATTAGGGGCACATTTACTAAGGGTAAGAGTGAAAATTCAAACTAAAAATTTTTAGAATTTTTGGCTACTTCGAATAGGCCAAAATTTTATTCGAATTGAAAAAATTTTCATTTTGAAGTACTGTCTCTTTAGAAATATTCTAATTCGACACTTCGTCACTTTAAAGGGGTGGTTCACCTTCAAGTTAACTTTTAGTATATTGTAGAAGGGCAAATTCATTATTTATTTTTCATAATTTTTTAATGATTTGCAATTTTCTTCTGATTATTTGCAGCTTTCAAATGGGGGTGACTGATACCATATAAAAACAAATGCTCTGTAAGGCTACAAATGTATTGTTATTACTACTTTTTATTACTTATCATTCAATTCAGTCCATCTCATATTCCAGTCTCTTATTCAAATCAATGCAGGGTTGCTAGGGTAATGTGTACCCTAGAAACCAAATTGCTATCACTGCAAACTAGATAGTTGCTAAATAAAAGTCGAAATAACTATAAAACCACAAACAATAAAAAATGAAAACCAATTGAAAATTGTCTCCAAATATCACTCTCTACATTATACTAAAAGTTAACTTAAAGGTGAACAACCCCTTTAAACCTGTTGAATTGCTATTTTAGCCTATGTGGGACCTCCTGGAACCTTTAAGGAGTATTTTTGAAAATGTAAATTTTTTTTTGCCCAAAAACAATGCATTCACACGACTCTAATGATTTTTATTCCATTGAAAACTGAAATATTTGATCGAAAAAAAAAACAAAAAAAATTTGATGCTCAAATTTCAAAGTTTTTTTTAACTTTAAAATTCGACCCTTACTAAATCTGCCCCTATATGTGGGGGATTATGTGAATCTTCAATAAAAATTTTTTTACTAGTTTGAGAGCTTCCAGTTCATGAAACTTATCTGTGGTGTGGTGACTTTCGGTATTTGATATATACGTCTGGGAAACCAGCCTATATTATAAATTATACTACTACTATATTATATATAAATACATAGATAGATACATTTAGATATGTATATTATATGGTGGATAATGTACCCCCTACTGTAATTAATAAAGATATTATTAGACCCCGTGGAATTATGTGACCATATAAAAGCACATATCCGTAGGCCGAGTGCTTTTATACAGGTCATATAACTCAGAGGTGACAACTAGTGATGGGCGAATCTCACCCGTTTCGCTCCGCCGAAAAATGAGCGAATTTCCAGCGAAATTCGCGAATTGGCGAAAAAATTATCGAAACGAGTCGCGCGCAGTGTCAAAAACGACGCGCGATTCGTTTTTTTTTGCCTAATTTTTGCTGGCGTTTCGTGAGTTTATTCGCCGCCGGCGAATCGCGGGAATTCGCCGCTAATTCGCCCCTGGCAAATAAATTCGCCCATCACTAGTGACAACAAATATCTTTATAAATTACAGTAGTGGGTACATCATGCTTTTAAATCTACAATTTCTGTGTGCAATGTCCTACCTTGTGAAGATCTCTAGCTTTGCTTTATGTTCAATTGCTTTCTGTTTTCCTTGCTAGTTTCAGTGTACAGTATATTTAAATTTCTTGTATATGTATCTGTGTTCTGGGAGAAGAGCAGAGGGAATGCTGCAGGGACAGAGCACCAGAGGCAAGTGCTCTCCCTGGCTTATTAACCGCAAATACTATATTTACGTGGGAATGCACCATTTCTAAGGATACAATTTACAGTTTGGTCCCATAAGGAAATGACCAAAGTGTAGATTATATGTATATATTAATATAAATATCCTTGTAAAAATGTTGAATTATATTTTCACTGTACTGAATAAAATCAATGTGACAGCAAGTATCCCTTGTCATATAAACTCATTGAATTGGGCCCTGGGGAATAAATATCCCTAGTCATTGACATTGGATTGCTTACTAGTAGGTTGGTCAGGGCTAGGCTAGGTTCAAATCATATTCTAAATAATTGGTTCCCCAAGGAGTTGATATCAGCAGAATAAAGGGTCATACATTCCCTAGGAGAGGATAAATTGCTGCAGGCTAAAGTTCCTCTGACCTCTTAGATTTGTGACATTCTTTGGATGTCTAAACACTGGGATTACATGTCAGTTTCTGTAAGTATAGTTAAGTATTCCTATAACTGAATTTCAAATGTATCCTCATTTTCTTTTATAATTCTGTCAGTTTAATATGAAATGATAACAATTTTGGTTTGCAGTAGTTTCATACGTTATTGCAACTGCATTATTCTCATGTCATATTAATATTTATATATATTTATTTATATTATATATGTCAAATTTCTGACTTTTCTCAATTTGGAACTGTCTGCAGTAGGGATGCACCGAATCCAGGATTCGGTTTGGGATTTGGCCAGGATTCGGCCTTTTTAGGCAGTATTCGGATTTGGCCGAATCCTTCTGCCCAGCCGAACCAAATCCGAACCTTAATTTGCATATGAAAATTAGGGGCGGGGAAGGAAATTGCATGACTTTTTGTCACAAAACAAGGAATTAAAAAATGTTTTCCCCTTCCAACCACCAGGGTTCGGATTCGGTTTGGTATTCGGCCAAATCTTTCTTGAAGGATTGGGGGTTCGGCTGAATCCAAAATAGTGGATTCCATCCCTAGTCTGCAGTCTTCCTGACATTTGAATTTATTTCGGAGAAAAAAACAGAATTGAGTCTGATTACAATTTTCGGGTGATTTCAATTAATCCGAGCTGGAAAAAAGTGATATTAATAATACATTTATATTTGTAAAGTTTCAAATTTATGGGAGTTTAGGGGAGATTGTAAAAACTCACATCAATTTGAAAATTGACCTTTGATAAATGTTCCTCTAGGTATGCCGCATATTGTTGATTTTCATTTTTTCCTGGTTACTGGGCGATTATTATTCTAGCTTCTAGACATAGATTGTGATACATGTGTGACATGTTTGATATACTGTATTCCTTTCCAGGTATTGATGCACACCTAGCATATTTTATAGTGATGGATCAAGTGTGTAGATAACCAGAGGATAGGAAGCTAAGCCCTACAGTATAAATCCAGGATGGTACCTTGAGCACATTTCAAATAACATAATATCTCAACAAATGGATAGTGTTCCAACAATGATAACCTTGATTGCTGTAAATCACTGTGAACTCCACAAATCATGTCATAAAATGAAGTCTTATTTTCCTATGTTGCATATATTTTATGAAGAGATGTTGGCAAAACAAAAGAGTACAAAAAGCTGACATTGGAATTAAATCGACTAACACATTGTAGGAGAGCGAGCACTTATTATTTAAAGTAGAAGCGTTTTTTTAATGATATGAACTGAAATGACACTTGGCAGCATGCCTGTAGGACATTTTGTCTGAAGCTGTTTATTATTAATCTTTTTTACAGCTGATTTTCCTGCTGTTGTTGGTTACAATAAGCTGACAAAACCTGACTCAGATTTGTAGCAAGGCCACAAAGGCCCCGGTCAACACAAATTAAGGAGAGGCATGCCTCCTAACCGCAGCTAATGTGTGGTCATATATGGGTCCCTAAGGTTCAGGCATGCAGGAGATTTCTGAGCATTCTGTCCACTGTAGGATGGGGGCAGGGGGTGGGCAATGGAGGATAGTGGCCTCTGGGAACCCAGAAGACAAATCTGGCCCTGGACAAAACAATTTATGAGTGAGGAAGCTCACATATGCCTTGCTGTTGTAGAGATAATGAAAGGTGGACATAAAGCAAAAGTTTTGTATAATAGTGGTTCAATAATAACAGAACTGCACATTTTATGCAGTCCTTAATCACTTTCTAATAATTGTTTCGTTGTCTTGGAGTGGCATTACAAAGCATGGGAATCCAATAGCCAGGACCTTTACTTATCAGGTACAGCACAGAAACAGTTAAATGCCTTTTTACAGAGAATCCCCAGTATTCTTCCAAAGGAGCAGAAAGTTGTCAAACTAGCATTGCCCCAACAAGTTTATTAGCACTCCACACAGACATTGCCCTGTAGCTCCTACATTAAAAATGCTGCATTTAAATATATAAAAAAATAACGAAAGCACTCACGGCAGTTATGAAAAAAAAAAAAGAATTGTATAAAAGGTGAAAAGGCTCAGACATGAGCCTTTTGACCTTTAATACAATTCTTTTTTTTTTTCATAAATACCATGATTGCTTTCATTATTTATTTTTATATTAATCTATGGTCAGCACCCGGCTATTACTCTATTAGTGAGGTGAGTGCCATTTTTCAAAAACTTTTTATATAAAACTATGCTCAAAATTGTTTGCTGACAAAGCATTCAAATATGGCTTAAAATAAGTAAAAATATTACATTTATTTTGTTCCTGAATACACTTTATCATGCACTATGTCTATGTTTTAAATTTGTTTCTCAACATACAATAGCTCTTCTGTGATGTTGCATTCAGATAAACTAAGTTCTGAGGTTTTCTGGATAAGAGGAGCATAAATACTTTACACATAGAAAAATCATATAAACATTATATTAACCCAATAGAATTGTTTTTTCACCTATATGAATTAATTACATCTTAGTTGGGATAAAAGTACAAGGTACAGTTTTATTATTACAGAGGAAAAAAATAAATCTATTTCTTTTTATTTGACTTATTTTGCTAAAATGGAGTCTATGGGAGATGGCCTTTCCTAATTTGGGTCTTTCTGGTTAATGGGGTTCTGGAAAACCAACCCCATATCTGTACCATATGTATGAAGATATTCAACAATTATGTTAATACACAGACACACACAGACATACTTTCTAAAGCTGTGGGTCAATATTGCTTTGATGCAAAGTATCATGGTTCAGTAAATTCTTTAATAACTGTGTGTGTGCTCTAATGTGATGATTCAAGTTCTGAGATGGGCCTGCTACAGTCAAAAACATTTAATCAGCCTTACATACAAAATATAATGGAACAAACCTTTCAGATCTTATTCATCAGTGTGAATGATTGATATCATGCATTTGACCAGCTGCAGTCTTATAACAGCCAACAAGTATTCAATTCTTTATTGGGAAGTTCACCTTTTAAAACATTACTATCTACATTGTTTTTATTAATAATAATAATGATTTAATTATAACATTATTACAGAAGCTTTTGTGTTTCTAGCTTGCTGAGATTTTACTAACAACTACATTTTATTTTTATGAATTACTACTCATTTCCAGCAGGCATGTTACCACACGGTCACCCAGAAGGGTATGGAACAGGCAGAATGAAACAACCCATGAATCATAGCTTTAACAAACAAGGCCAT
>CM044434.1:30310242-30328147 GCA_024363595.1 Xenopus borealis | reverse complement strand
ATATATATATATATATATATATATATAGTATAAATAAAATCAAAGCATGTTCTATTATGAACCCAACCAACCTGAATGTATTTTCTGCATAGGTGATCCTTGTATGCTTTGCATCATGATACCAGCATCAGCACGTTTGATGGAAATATCATAAATCATAGTAAGCACTGGAGACAGTGGGCATACTATGCTATATGAAAACATTTGTTAAATAAAAATGGAATTATAAAGAGCGAAAAAAAAGAGTATTTAAACTCAAACAGAGTAATGGAATATTTTTGTTGCCTAGAACTGCTTTATTAAGGAAAATATTATGGGGATATTTTTAACTACGTAACTGCTGTGAATATAGGGTTCTAGTTGTAAAGTTA
The DNA here is from genome assembly GCA_024363595.1 of Xenopus borealis. Lineage (NCBI taxonomy): Eukaryota > Metazoa > Chordata > Amphibia > Anura > Pipidae > Xenopus > Xenopus borealis. The sequence goes on along the minus strand of CM044434.1, from coordinate 30,327,776 downwards.
AACTGTAATTTTAATAACCAAGCCTGCTTCTACTTGTTTACTATATTTGTGCTGATTTGTTCCTATACACTTCAATAAATTGGCATCAGTTCTAGCTTAACTCTGTCATAGTTGCATCAATAAAATGTTATTATCCTTAGCAGTTGGTTTGTTTAATTTGCACACATTTTACTGGTGTAAAATTAAATACTTAATAAATATGTCACCTAATGAAGAGGAGGTATGAAGTATTTCAAGACATGGTTTGCGAAAACCACGGAGAATGGAGAAAAAAAAACATGGTACATTTCAAAGCTAATATATTGCGATCAGAAACGCTGCCCCACTTGTGTTTGAAGCAATAAGCTAATGGCTCTTATGGCAGTAACATTACGGAGAGAAGAGAGCACTTGCATGATTAAATAGATATCTACATTGGTATCCATTCTTCGAAGTCCTACCTGACATAGATTGATTTTTCATTTAAAAATTATGTGTAATGGGTTTGGTCAGTTTCGGTACTCACATTACATACTGAGCAGACTTATTGCACAATGTTAAAGGATTATGATCTGAAAGTAGACTGCATGGTGAATATTTATAATGCTAAGGCATTCTGTCAAATGGAGGAATGTAATGAAAATTGCAGTATGAACAATATTTTCTTTGAGCATATTTAATGTATGTAAGTTATGCAAAGCCATAATGTCTTTTCAGCCAATGTATAAAAGCATCCGCATCTTGTACAATACATCAGTGCACATTATATGAAAAAGCAATGTTAAATGAACAGTTCAGTGTAAAAATAAAAACTGGGTAAATAGATTGGGCTGTGCAAAATAAAAAACAAATGTGTCTAATATAGTTAGTTAGCCAAAAATGTAATGTATAAAGCCTGGAGTGACTGGATGTGTAACATAACAGAAAAGTCAGCGACTTTAAGGGGGGGAGCCACATGGAACATAACTGTTTAGTGAGTTTGCAATTGATCCTCAGCATTCAGCTCAGATTCAGAAAACAGTTATGACCCATGTGGCCCTCCTCAAGTCACTGACTGGTTACTGTCTGGTAACCAGTCAGTGGAAACCAAGGAAACTGCAAAGCAGGAAGTGAATTTCAGGCTGTTATGTTAGACATCCAGTCCCTCCAGCCTTTATACACTAGATTTTTGGCTAACTATATTAGAAACATTTTTTATATTTACCCAGTTTTTATTTTTAACTGAACAATTCCTTTAAAGCCTGTGAGGCTAATGATGTCAAGATTGTATTTGACCAAAGAGCATCTAGTGGAACCCCTACTGCAACCTGCATATACCCTGCCAAACTGCTTGCACATGTTCTTCCTGCTACTGTATTGTGGTGGGACATGGTAATAAAATGGGAATCCCACTGTGAGACTAATGATGCCAGGATTGGAGATGACCAAAGAGGCTCTAGAGGCACTCCCAATGCTACAGATATAGTGTTTTTGAAAAGTCTTCCCTCTGGGGTCAACCATGTGGCAAATCCAATAACCCACCTGCAGCATGTGTTTTCCCTTCCTTTTCATGCAAGAAACTTGGAGGTAGCTTATCTTGTCTGCTAGGCAGCAATTGAATAGCTTGTTGTGTTCCAGGGCAGATTACCCACTAGGCTTTTAAAAGTTTCTGGGCCCTTATAGAAGGAACAAAGCGAGTGCTACGATTGGTTAGTGAGTAATTTGGTATTGGGCCTGGAACAAGAAAACAGAGACTCTGATGGAAGTCAACTCTATTGACCATAAAATTAAGCAAGCTGGAGAATGGAGTTGCATTTTGGATAATTTAGTTCTTGTTCTGCCTTGTATTGTATGTGTATTAGCATGCACTGACAGTACCAAAATAAAGTACCAAAATAAAGTATGTATGCTTTTGTTTCTATTTTAGTGTACCAAATACTCGTTTAATGTTATTCAAAAAAGATGCAAGGCCTGCAGATATACATTATGGACATGAATGTTACTAGCAGTTGTATAGCTGGAAGGTTCTGGTTTTGATCACTGAATTAAGACTTCTGTGCCTGAGGAACACTTTGTGAGTCACTTACAGCCTCTGTTTAAGATTCCCCAGCTTTGCTAGCCCCTGTTTATTTTTCACTGTGAGCATTCAGACATGCTGTCTGTTTGGAGTGATATGATGATATTGTCACTATACAGCTTATTCAAAATTGGGCACTGCAGAATCAACAAAACACAAGAGACAGCTATAATCTCATTTTCCCATTACATTTTTCTAGAAAGGCCATATGGCAAAAGACAAATAACTGCTATGCTGCATTTTTTATGCAAACAGATTGCTTTAATTGATAAGCACAAGTAGAACTGGGCAACGGTTCAGTTGTGCCAGAAGACATTCAATTTAACTTTTTTGATATTGGCTCAAAATGTTTATACTTTAGCATAATTTTTAATGATTGTTCCCTTTGTTCTTTTCTCCAATGGAACAAAGGTATTTGGAGAACTAAGAGCTTTGTTACATTGTGTGCTGTTTGTACCTCTTAAAATAAGGAAATGGCTCTGAAATCCAATGGGAATTATTCTGCATCAATGGGTCATATAGAATTTGTGAGAACCAAACCTACACCAGTGAAGCAAATTAAACAGTGTGCTTAGCAGAGTGTAATAAATGTGTTTGCACTTTTTTATCAGAGCATTCACGGTAAAAGATTTAGATGGGCTTAGAAGCTGAAAGTTCCTAAAACTTAAATCATATGTGAAGTGGACAATTTCTATTTTTGCTAATCTGACATGATTCAATAGCTCCAGGGATTTAGATTCAAGTGGACCCTGTTATATGAAGGGTATGTTTTTTTTTTTTATTATTTCTGGTCAGGGTATTTTGTGCCCAAGCAAACCATTTCTATTGAAATAGTACCATGAGTAACACCTTTATAAAACAAAAATGTAATAGGTCTGAGCAAAATGTTCTATTTTTTTTTTCCAGAGCATACCTGTAGTGTAGATCAACAACAATTTGGTTGCACATATCTTCATTTGTTTCTTGCCTATAGAGGCAAGTGTATAATAGTGAGTATCATGGGATGCTTCTAGTAACATCCTTTTCGTTACCCTTTCATAGCTTGTAGGTGCAATCATTATTCTCTTTATGATAAGTACACAGAAAGTGTCTCTTAAGAAATTCTATACAGCAGGATCAATATAGTTTTATCTGAATTTCTTTACCTTGCTTCCAGAAGAGGTCTTTGTCTGATATAATTAGTGGCGTGCAACAGAAAACAAAACCACCAATCTACTTTTAGCAATTATTACCTCTGCACACAGGCCCCCCATTTTCTCTTCAGCTGTACTGCTAGCACTTAAAAGAACATTTTCTCTACATGCAGAATCATGCAGTGCGGTTGGGATTGCTATCTACAGTATGCCCAAATCCTGTTTAGTGCAGGAGCATGTGTACAGGAAGTCAATCTGGTCCTGCGTTCGCCACCAAGGAGCCTAAAACTGAATGTGATCAGGTCAAATATGGTGACCACCCACCCAGCACAACTCTGTTCTGACAATGCAGTTTTAAAGGGGGCTGGTGACTTATGCAGTGTGCTAAGAGTTAAAATCATATGGTGGTTTAATTCTCATTTAAGTAAAGCAGAGCAAACAAATCATGGAAAGTAGTACACTATTTCACCAAAATAAGTGCTGCTTTCAACTACTATTCTATTTCTGCAAAGATGATGGGTTATTTGTGTGGTGTGTAAGGCTATAGTAAATTGGAGTGGAGTTAGTATACAATTGCTCTGCATGAAATTCTCTACACTCAGGGGTGAGCCTTCAATTGTTTGTAGAAAAGGTGTTCCTGAACTGCAATCATATGTACAGTAGTACACAAAAAGGATGCAAACTTAAGCACTGGAATTATGTCTTAGGAACAAAGTCCACATAGAATAAAGCAGTGACATAGAATTTGTAGATAGACATACACTCATGACACCATTGGTCAGTATTAATACTGACAGGGGTAAGAAGAGACAACAACTTATAAAGAGGTCCTCCAGGCTTTCAGGCATTATCCTAAGTGGAACCCCAATGGAATCTCTCTCTGGGCCTTGATTCTAGTAATTTAGAATCTTGGATAACTAGCCCTAACTATCTATCACTCCGAGTGGTCTATTAAAGTGAGTAGCCTTTCACTTATAAGACCTGACCTGTTTAGGTTCCACTGAGTCCTTCCTGCCTGCTCAGGTAAGTGAACTATCACCATGGACCGTGATCATCAATGCTCAGCTTATCTATCATTACTCGCTGCCACCTTGTGGCTAAACCAAGAATTCTAGGGGTACTAGGGTCCTGGAAAAAAGGGCTAAGGATCCCCTTTATATGTCCAACATTGACCCACATAACTAGTGAAGTACTAGGGGAATATTACTAGAAGAAAATAAGTCCCCTACAGGTGTCTGGTGGGCTACATTGTCCAGAATTGTTTTCTATTGGTGGCAACTCTAGATCAACAATATTCAGCATTTTGTTGGGAACCCCTTAACTCATAGTAAGATAAAATATTTTTAAAAAACAATTTACCCTTCATACTGTATCTCATAATATAAATGTTTATATAAACTATTGGCATTCTATTTTTCCAGAGATGTCCAGGGATATATAATAAAGCTCACCTAAAATCTCACACTAGCAAAACCAGGTTAAGGGACTTATTGTAACTGTGACCCCACAATATTTCTGGACACATCTATGATGGTAAATAAGCAGTTTCCTCCAACTATTTAAGCACATTTCTTCCATGAACACAATAATTTCATTCCAGAGACAATGCATTTTAATACATGCAAACACATACAGTATGCATAGAAAATTTTAAGCATAAATATTGCCTGGTACATATTGCTAGAGTTTATATGTTCCAATGAATACAAATGTGTAATGCAATTTCTTTTCAAAAGCAATTAGATAGCATTGCTACATATGGAACTTTTTATCATTTATCTTTCCCTATGATTTTTTTTAACTCTCCTGCTGGCAAATTTTACAGGAACTGAATGTACAGTTTAGCCCTTAAGCTAACTTGTGCTATGTAGAATCTATCTTGTTTTCCATAGTTTACCCTTATTTTACTGATATTGCACTGAATTGTATGATAAAATATTCTTAAAAATAAGGTGGCATTAATCATAAATCAAGTTTATTTTTCCCACACCCACTTACTCGCAAGATGATTATGATTTACTTTTAAAAAAAGAGCATTATTACAGAACTGAATAGGCTACCCCTGGGCATAATGACCAAAAATTAGGCATTGTGTTTTTGCTAAGCCTGTAGACGTCGATACAAGGACATGCCAAAGGGAAATCTTAATTTTACTAACATTCTATAACTTTTTTAGTAAAATGATAATTAGCTGGAATACAGAAGTAATGTCAGGGATTGAGTACCCAACACGTGCAAACAAAACAAGACTCCGGCGAATTTTCACCAGGGCGAAATTTCGCCAGCGTTTTGCGAATCGCGGGAATTCGCCGCAAATTAGCCGCAGGTGAATAAATTAGTCCATCACTAGCCAGCACTTTAGGAGTGAACTGCTTTCTGGCAGGCTGTTGTTTTTCCTTCTCAATGTAACTGAATAGTACTCAGTGGGACATGGGTTTTTACTATTGAGTGCTGTTCTTAGATCTACCAAGCAGCTGTTATCTTGTGTTAGGGAGCTGTTATCTGGTTACCTTCCCATTGTTCTGTTGTTAGACTGCTGGGGGGGGGAATGGAGGGTCGACATCACTCCAACTTGCAGTACAGTAATAAAGAGTGATTGAAGTTTATCAGAGCACAAGTCACATGACTTGAGGCAGCTGAGAAATTGACACTATATCTAGCCCCATGTCAGATTTCAAAATGAAATATAAAAAAATATGTTTGCTCTTTTGAGAAATTGATTTCAATACAGAATTCTGCTGGAGCAGCACTATTAACTGATGCATTTTGAAATAAGCATTTTTTTCCCATGACTGTATCCCTTTAAAAGCTTATTGCACACAGGGCATTTTGTCTGTCATTATAATCAACTAAGGATAAAATACCCCATCCACATATCAATGCCTAAAACACTAAACTGCCTGTAGCCAACACATTCTAAATGCAGTATTTTTCCTATAGATTACTATCAGGAGTCATGAAAGGTAAATAGGGTCATTTTGACTACTGCTATTCCCCTCCTGATTACAAAGGCAATTAAAATGCCCCGTGTACTCTTAGTCTAAAAAAGCCCTTGCTTCATGCTGGTCAAACTATGTTTGAGAGGTTGTGCTCACACAATGGGAAATATCCACTAATATGAAAAAAGTTGGAAGTGACCAAAATCTGCAAGATGAAAAAAAGCAATTTGTGTTACTAAAGTTAGTGGGTGGGGGGATATTTCAAAGAGAATATAGGCTTGTGATATGTTGAGTACCTGTTTGTTCATTTAGTTATGTCTGAGAACATTTGTGCAACCAACAACCGCAAAATATCATTGAAGATGTCTTTGTGGCAGGTGTTCAAGCTAACTTTTTCAGCTGTCATTTGGGAAACAATTTTGATGTTGATGCACAGTGAGATTTGTATAGAGAACATCAACATTGCTGATTTATACAGTATTCTGTGGTTAATTTAAAGTTTGATTCGTGGGCAATTACACAGGAAATTAAATCAGCTTCATGATGTTTGATGGTTGAGGCCACAAGGTTAATTAAATATTTCTATTATATTTTTTTTTTACTTGATGTTTGTTCTCTTATTTATTCCAACATAATTTCTAAACAACTTTTAATTAAAACTAGGGGAAATGTGTTCTCTAAATGTTGCTACTGATATGGAGCATTTGTATTCCACTATGCAGTATATGCTATTTTACTTAGTAAAATGAATGTAATACTTATGCAATGGGAATTCTTTTTTGCATGCCATGGCCTAGTGTTGATATGTCTTATGGAATTATTATAAGTATTGACTACTATGTGTATTGCCAATTAACCCTGTTTCAAATGGTTAAATTAAGCTGTTCCTTTGTCAAGAAGAAGAACAGTAAAGGAAGTTTTTTCTCAAAGTGCAGAGCTTGTTACAACAGATTTTGCCTTGACTTGTCTAGTGTGACAAGCAGGTCCTTTAATTTATTTGAGTATAAAGGTTGGGACTGACCTGCCATAGTACCAGAACATCTCCCAGTGGACCCAGACCCTGGTGAGCTCCAGCCAAGGGCAAGCTCCAGCAAATCTTTCTTATTTACACCACAAGTCTATACAATGCCTATAACATATTGTACTACAGGTATGGGATCTGTTATCTAGAAAGGTTCGAATTATGGAAAGGTCATAGACTCAATTTTATCCAAATAATCTGTATTTTTAAACATGATTCCCTCATTCTCTGTGTTAATGAAACTAATTAATCTTTATTGGAAGCAAAATCTAATTGGTTTATTTAATGTTTACATTATTTTCTGTAGACTTGAGGTATGAACATGAAGTTTTGTTATCTGGGAAAACCTTTGTTCCTGAGTATTCTGTATGACAGGTCCAATACCTGTACCTACATTTCAGTTTTGTGAGAGTGGACTATGATTTCAGGTTGTTTGACTGGTCCTAGGAGGCCCAGTCTGATCATGTGGGTATATAAGGAACGGTAGGCATCAAGATATGCTTATGACTGAAGGTGAAAAAAGCCTTCTGTATTAATATAAATAGTGATGGGCGAATCTCCCCCGTTTCGCCGAAAAATTTGCGAAACGAGACGCGTTTTTGAGGCGCGTCGCGAATTTATTCGCCAGCGGTGAATCGCGGGAATTCGCAGCAAATTCGCCTCTGGCGAATAAATTTGCCTATCACTAAATATAAACACTACTCCAGCCTATACAGACATCGTTCTGCCTCAGCACAGTTGCCATATTTGACATTTATCTGTATTGAATTATGTATTGAATACAATAGGAAATGAGTATATAATATTATACATACACATTCCAACAGTATCCTATAATGAATAAGCAGGAAATAACAAGGTTTTATGCATACATACAGTACATTATGGGGTATTGCTGTCTGTTTTATTAATTGTGTTTACATATGACTATACTTGACTTATATAAATAAGTACAGGTATGGGATTTATTATTCAGAAACCCCTGCTCCAGAAAGTTCCCACCCCCCCCTTGTACTTGTGTATGCCTGTAACATAACAAATAATTGACATAAGAAGCACTTTGTTACAAAAATTAAACCATCATCTCCTGCGGAGCAATACACTACAAAAAAATTAAAATTTAAAACATAATTTCAACACTTATCATTGAAGTGGTATGATTAACAAGATAAAATACATTATTTGATAATGTTTGATGCTTAGAATAATTTTTTATATCAAAACGTGATATATGTTTTAGCATTGCAGTTATGTGCTTGTGTTTGTGCAGTTTGTTGGATCACAGTGGGGGCATTTACTGAGACCCCTGACACAAATGCAAGAGCATTAAAAGATACAAAGCATGCACCTTTGGGTTCATTTAAGAAACAATTTTATGAAGGTGCTGACTGTACTCTGCATAAAAGTGTTTCATGTAAAAAAAAAAAATCTTCTGTGAAATGTAGAGCATGCAACAGCAGACCCTGTCTTCATAAGGCACATGCAGGCACATACAGATATCTGGTCTCTTTGGGCTCATTGGACAAAAATCATGGCTATTGTGCCTCATTTGACACTTTGTACCCTGCCCTACAAATATTGTAGTCTGTTGAAATTATCTTCATGCCATCCCATATAAATTTTCTACTCAAGTATGTCTTTTTACATTGGTAATTTCCACCAGTCTACATATCCACACGTCTCCATTTAGGTGCCTAGGGTGACTTCTGACCTTATAGCACCCTCAATGTAACTTTGTGATGTCAAGTGCACAGATGGGCATGCTCACTTCCTCCCTTCAATTCTCCGGGGGCTTGAACCACTCACCCTTTCCAGCTCCTTCAGTGAATTTCAGCAGTAAGTATTCATTGTGTTTGATTGGGCATTTTTATTTAGGCACCTGAGGGCCGCCCCTCAAAAAGCTTCCCTTCTGCACAGACTCTCAAGTGCCTATATATATATATATATATAAATATATATATATATATATATATACAGTCACTTGGATTTGTGTGTTAAATGCGTTGTGACTTAACTCATCTATCCCATTTATCCCACTTAGCACAGAATATTGTGTCACAGCATCCCATCCAATTAAAGAGTTCACCATTGAAAACAATGGTGCTTTGGTATGCTAATGAAAAGGTTAAATGCATTAATTGAGTTAAGATAACTTTAGATAACACAGATTCTTCAATTAGCCCTGAGTCATGACGCATTTAACTTACAAATCCAAGTGACTGCATCTGTATATAGAAATGCCCCTGAGTATCCAACAAACAGAGATTTTCTCTTAAAATTCCAGTGTGCAAATTATCCCTGAAGATGACATAATAAAACTGCACAAGATGTTCCCATTAAGTGAAGTAGGTTGTTACTCAACAGGACAGTACTGGCAGGGCAGTAGCATGCTTCTTTATCATTATACTTTTGGGTTTGGATAATGGAGGATATCAGTACTCCATTATCCAAATCATGCTGGATTCCCTAGTGTAGAACCAAGCTATAATGAATACATTGACCTTAAAATCTCAGTCAAATACATTTTAACCTATGCATATTACCTGTCTCATCACATTTACTCTTTGTTTTTTCATTAGCTTCTCAATGTGCTGCATTTTTAGTGTTTTATTCTTGTGTGGATAAGAAAACAGAATGCAAAAATCTGTATGTACAAGGTTCCTACTGTGCAAGAAAATCATTACAGTAGAACACACTGAGGACTTATTAGAGAATAACTATGTAAATGACCTCATAACAAAATACTAAAGGCTTGGTACCAATCCATCAAGAAGGTGTTACAGAACTATTTAGAGATACAATTTGGTCTTGCAATACTGCTGAGGTTTCATTGAGTGCAACGACTTTGTTCTCTGGTTGAATGGTTGTAGATAAATGCCATAGCTAGAGAGATTGGTAAACATAAGCAGAAACAACAGAAAAAGGTAATGTATATGATTTATTATTTGTGTTACTTTTGACCTGGGGCTTTATGGATAACGGTTTTTCCATAATATGGATCATCATCAGATAAAATAATTTAAACATTAAACTGTATAAACATTAAACAAACACTAAACCCAATAGAATCCAATGTAGATTTATGCTGCTTAGTTACTACAAGGTACTGTTGCTATTACAGAGAAAAGGCAAATCTTCTAAAAAAAAAAATTATTTGTTCAAAATAGACTATTGGAGTGGACTTCCCATAATTCTGAGCTTTCTGTGTAATGGTTATTTCATACCTGTGAATAAATATTACAGCTATAGGCTAACACACAGTTGGAAACCAGCATATTCAGAATTTTTATTTTATTTTATATATGGAGCATGCTTATATGTTTTACTTCTAACATACCATGTCATACAATGTGTACTTTATTTGCCATGTGGCAGCCTGTGGTTATACTGTAACCTTTGTCAGTACAGGTATACAAACTGAACAAACATCTACTGTTATCTCTTTATTTGAAATCATTAATTAAATGTTTCATTGCAAGTCAACAGTACATACAAACTTTCTGTATAAACCAGTGGTACATGTTAAAGTTGGTACATGCTTAAACATCATGTATGTTTACTGAAATTACATGAAACCGTTGCCAAGATTAATTTTGTTTTTAGCCCTTTATTAGACAGATTGGTTGTCAGTTCAATTTGCATTAAAGCTTTTTAATCTGCTGACTAGGGATGTATTTAGAGATTCTATTATAGATTGCACTTTTGTAAAGCTTTGGTGTTTAAGAGTAACAGTTTGATTCTGTAACCTTTGCTGGTTAAACCCTTAACTCTTCTTATGTTTTTCATGAAAAGTGATGGAATATGACAGTCAAATTATTGATGTTATCATAGGACTATGCCCTTGTCTGGATTACAGCTTGGTTACTAATGTGCAATGAAAATCTGAGCGTGTTCTCTCATTTTCTAAAGATTGTTACCTTCACTGTAGTTGTTAGAAAAAGGGAATTCAGTGAGCCAATTTCAGAATGGTCAATATGCTCCCACATATTAGTTAATACTATCATTCCACCACACTTGGTGGAAACCACCATGGGTGATTTTGTGGTTGCATTGCTATTTCAGGTATCTAGCATGTTATGTTTCTTGTCTCATATCTTTGTTCCTCTTGCCTTACTAAGTCTATCATAAGCATTAGGCAAATGAACTATATAATGCAAGGTTTGTATTTAAATTGTTAGTTTAATTTAAAAAAATCCTCTTATCATAGGAGATATCTACGAAAGGGTCAAAGCCACCTTAAGTAAGAGGTGGGATGTGTAGGCAGGAAAGACAGCTTTCTGCACATTGGAAGCAACCCTATTGATAATAATTGGCCTTGTAAAGGACAATTCATAATGAGAGGCCTTGTTGGTGAGAAAATATCTGTCATCTGCCGCGGGACACAGGTGCGATCAGCAAGTATTTGCATTCCTAACACCTTTACGTGTGTGCTTCTAGAATGGAACACAACCCCTATCATCGGCTGAAGACATCTGTCATTATTGGTGCTACTTTTTCAGTGGCCTTTCGTGTTATTTACACATGGTCAAAAAAGCATTATGTTATTGAAAAGATAGTTGTTTTCCATTGAAATGTGAATTCATAAAAAATTACACATAATATACACATCACATCGACACCACCTGTCTGCTTCATACAATGCTGTTCTCACATCAGTACCCAAGTGCTTTCAGAACACTTCACACATCCATTCATGCAATTTAGGAGTTGCTTGACACATTGGTAATCCCATCATAGTAACTACACAGAATCAAATTCAGATGTCACCTCTTTGAAGGGTTGCAATGTGCCATTGTGATTGGATTAGTGGAAGAGTTTATATGCCAAGAACTTGCAATACCAGTCAGTTGAACTGAAGAAGCTGCTCAGATGAGTAGTGAAACGTCTTCAATAATTACTCAGCAAGTCCAGTTGTTTTAGAATTATTTATATCAGATATACCGTGACCTGGATGAATGAAAATCTTCATAGTCAGATTATCCCATCTCTTGCCAGGGCCAGGAACAAGGGTAGTTAAAGTAGGCACATGCCTAGGGTGCAAAGCTTGTGGGCGCCAGGCACATACCTCTCACTGCTGCCTACCCCAGTCCAGTCTTCAGAGTCCAGCTTTTTGCTCTTGCTTGCATGTGCGCCTATGTGAGATGGGAGGTGATGAGGTGGGTCAGTGTGCAAGCTTGCTCACCTCAAGGTGAGGGGGTGACACGGTTGGGCAATGCAGAATAGCAAAGCTAACAAAATAACTGACTTTTGCACAGATTCTGCTTGTAGACAGACCAGATTTCTGGTGCTTTTTAAAGAGAGAGCGCAAATACATCTTCTAGGCAAAATGAGCTCCCCTACAAGATATATTGGCTCTAACTGTCAATGAATATCTGACACCAAACTCCTGAATGAAGAGAGAATAAAGAAAAACAGATGTGAGAGAGGTATAGTGAAGATTAACTTGATTATTTCAGAAACAGTACAGAATTGGTAAGTGATTGTATTTATAAAACTTATTTCAGTATACTGAAGCGTATATACAATTTTTATTTTCGCTATAGTTCCCCTTTAACATCTACAGTATAGATAGGCTTGCATACTTATTTGTATATATGTGCACATACAGTAGGTTTAAACTTGATGGACTTTGGTCTTTTTCAATCCAAATTATCTATGTAATATCAGTAATATGTCCTAGTTGTTTGCTTTTCAACAATATCCATGTCTGTTCCAAGCAAATTAACTGTTCTTTTTCTGCACTGTTCTTTATCTGCTTACACCCACTCGTGTTTCAATCCATCACACATTGAAGTGATACTTGACTAAAAAATGCTGCTTAAGTAGCCTGTGTTGGCCTCTTGAATGTGTGAAATACAGAAAATGTAGGATCATCGAACATCTATTTGACAATAAGTTCTGTGGAATATGAAAGGTTATTTACAGGAAGTGTCTTGTTTATAAAAAGACAAGCATTCTAGAAGATTGCAGAGGGAGTTTAGATATTTTTAATATTCAAAGAATCACACACTAACCTTGCTGCGTTGCTTTATTCAATCTTGTAATTGTATTTTACTTTGTTTATCCCAAAGGGAAACTCCCACACTAAAATCAGTTTCCATGAGAAGTATAACAATTGATATTGTGTAAGTGCTCTGCCCTGAGAGCTCTTTCTTCTTGACTTTATTGCTTATTTAAAAAGGCAAAAGTTTTGTAAATGATGCTTTTGTAGGTTCCGTTAGGGCATTAAAAAGAAACTCCAAATAGAAATTCAGTATAAGTAATTAATTATCTGCAAATTAATTGTGTAAAAATGTACTAAGTCAATAACGATATATAATTGTATATCTTCATATTCCTGAGAGCAAATTCTTTTTGTAGTTGAGGTGTAAGGTGTCAAATTAAATTGAGAACTAAAAATTCCAAATCTTTAAAAGGTCTGTACGTAAGCAATGCTTCTGCTGGCCAGGCACTTTCTATTGTCCTTCAAGTCAAACCAGCAGAAATGAATGGTTTGCTGTTCTACTGTGCTTGGAAATGAGAGTTTTCCCACTGCTATTTGTCTTCAGAGAACTAAATGCAAATCATGATGTTTAGACATTTTCTCCTGGTGTTCCATTGTCAAAGACCCCCATTAAGTCACAGCAAACAAAAACTGTCAGTGTGAAAAAAAAACAGAATAAATGTTTGCAAATATTTTCACACTTTTTTGGTTGTTTATTTTCTTATTTTATATCTTTTCTTTCTTTGCTTCTGTATGGGTGTTGAATAGGCACCTTTAACTAAATTTTGTTAGCACTGCCTTATTTTTCGACATAATATTTTCTCAAAATTGTCCCATATTTGCACAGGAGATTAGTTTAATTAGATTAGTTTGCATTTACTATGAAAAACTTTGAAAAATAGCACAGCTTTGTGAAATCCAGCTTTTTCTGACTGAGATTTTTTTTCCCCACATTCAAACATCATTCTTGCTCCAATTCATAAACCTTGCAAGTGACGATCATGTATAGTGATGGGCGAAACTCCCGCGTTTCGCTTCGCCGAAAAATTCGCGAATTTCCAGAGAAATTCGCGAATTGGCGAAAAATTTGCGAAACGAGTCACGCGTCGTTTTTGATGCGCGTCGTGTCAAACGCGGCGCGTCACGTCGTTTCCGACGCGTCGCTTCGTTTTCGTCGCGCGTCGCTTTCGTCGCGTCAAAAAAGACGCACGACTCGTTTTTGTAGGCGAATTTTTTGGCGGCGAATTTTTGCTGCCGTTTCACGAATTTATTCGCCAGCGGCGAATCGCGGGAATTCGCCGCGAATTCGCCCCTGGCGAATAAATTCGCCCATCACTAATCATGTATTTATGGATGTAATCCTGAAGGCACATTTTATTAAAAGCCCAACATGATTTTGGTGGTGCGAAGGTTACTACTGATTCAACACCTAAATTACTCACAGATGTTAAGTGCAGATTAGCCTATTACATGGTGCCTTGCATGTAATAGCATTTTGTATTCACAAAGGCAATATTGATTTTGCAAATTCAGGGTGCATACACTTTCTGTATGCTGCTTCTACAGATTGGAATTTGCACCAGTTATGCACACAGCCAATCATAGATTGGGATAATCACTTCTATAAATGTGTTGCTGACAGTTTTTTTGTAACCATCATAAACTCATGGTTGACTACTAAAGGAAACAGACCCCCACTGGCCCTGCTCCCCAACAGAGTCTATGTCTGTGGTAGTTATGCCATTTTTACACCCATGCCCTTTTTTTTAATCGGTTTCTATATCCTGTACAGTTAATCTGTTACAATGAATTAGTAAAAGGCATGGTAAAGCAGTCTGTAAACAGTTTGACCCTGAGGCCTGACTTAATTGCCATTGCCAAATGTAGAGTACAGACCCTAAAAAGGTTTTTTTGTGTGTGTACGATTATCATCACATTACACCAAAAACTTGTGTTCAAGGTGACCTGTCACTATGGTTACCACCTTTTAGCCCAGTGAGGACTTGGCAGGGGGCAGGGCCATGAAGCGGAGGGGGCAGGGCTATGACTTTGCCGATCATCATAGGGAATCCTGCCCAGTTTTCCTAATTTTTTAAATTGGGCAGGTAGTTTTAACCTGGGCAGCCCTTCAGAAAACCATGCTGTCCAAGTCAAAACTGAACAGGTGGCAACTCTACCTACACAATTATAGAGTCTGAGGAGTGAAGGAGGGGTGCGAGGAGTACAGCTAGAAATTGCTTAATGGACAATGAAAGTAATTGATTGCTCCGCCACTATACCTCAGGAATAAATATTCAACATATTAGATATTCAAACACCTTAAACACAACAGGTATGGATGCTTTAATAAAAAAAATATTTGTGTTCTATGTTTCATTTGCAAATCACTCTCATTGTGCAGCTTTTTATGTGTAGCTGACAGGTCTGTTTTACAGCTGGATTTGTATCTTCATACTGTAAGTCTACAAGGAAATCTTGTAAACATTAAATTAACCCAATAGACTGGTTTTGCTTCTAATAAAGATGAATAATATCTTAGTTTGGATCAAGTTCAAGGTACTGTTTTATTATTTAAGAAAAATATTTTATTACAATGGAATCTATGGGAGATGACTTTCCGCAATTTTTAGTTTTCTGGATAATGGGATTCCAGATTATTGATCCCATACCTGATAAGTAACTGATAAGTAATTTGGTCATATGTGATGTGTTTAATGGTAAAAACTAATTGCAAACTCCATATGACATGAAAATAGAGCAGGATCCAACTTGTAGATGTTACCATTGCTAGATGTGTATAGATATACCTGTTAGTACTTCTCTAACTGCAGCCATGGGGACCATCAGACACCCATTGACTGTTGAAGGATGCTGGGATTTGATGTGTGTAGACTACAGGCAGTTACAATTTTGCAATTGGCTTAAATGAACACTTTAATAAAAGGAATACGTTTATAAACTTTAATAACATGAATACATTTATTCACGTTTCATGCTTTCTTACCACTCCAGTCTTTTCCAAATAAGAGTCTTTATGCTAACAGAAGAAATATAAACATGATGCCAGTGATTTATTAGTTTAAACTTTAGAGGTATACTTACGGAAAATCTGTAGTCTTGACAGTGCATTCAGGCAATCTGTTATACATATTACACAACATATGGACATACTAAATAATTCTTGGTGCACATCTGCTATATTTCACAACTTTTTAATCATGGCAATATGATCTTGTCTTTACAAAAACTGATTATCTGTCACAGACAACATGATTGATAGGTGAAGGCATTGTATTGCATATTATGTCTGTAATTGAACAATGCCTCAAAAGTAA
Organism: Xenopus borealis; assembly: GCA_024363595.1. Classification (NCBI taxonomy): domain Eukaryota; kingdom Metazoa; phylum Chordata; class Amphibia; order Anura; family Pipidae; genus Xenopus; species Xenopus borealis. Next base: position 30,311,330 of record CM044434.1, on the reverse strand, counting down.
AATTGTGTTTATTTCCGAATTACTGAATTATTTCTATAACTTCTGCTATGAAACTGCTATGTACAGTTTTTATTTCTAATACTATGCTGTATGGACAATGTACAGTATACAGGTACCTGCATCTTCAACCCTTTATTTTACTGAACATCATCTCCTATAGACTCCATTATAATATATAATATCTTTCTCTGTAATAATAAAACAGCACATTGAACTAAGATATAATTAATCCTTAATTGAGGCAAAACCAGCCCATTGTGTTTGTTTAATGTTTATAATGTTTTATAAAGGATTTGTTATTTGAAATATTCCAGGTTCTGGCCATTCTGTATAACAGGTCCCATACCTGTATTTTTATTTAGATATTTTTTTCTGCCTAGAATAGATGTTCTTTCTCTTCAGTATTGGAGTGGCTCTGACCTGAGGGTAAATTATTAAGATCCTTTCAGGTGAATGCTTATTTTGAGCCTTTCTGATACAGTATCTCTGAAATTGTCTGGTTGTTCTACATCTGCTATCACACTTTGTAAAATGTTTGTAATTATAATATATGATGATCGAATTATTGAATATTACATTTGTGAGCAATTTTTTTTCACTTTTTTCACATTATTTTATGATGCAAAATCATGTGAGTTCCCTCTTCATCCCTAATTTACATATGCAAATTAGGATTCAGATTCGGTTTAGCCAGGAACAAGGATTCGGCCAAATCTGAATCCTGCTGAAAAAGGCCAAATCCCGACCTGAATCCTGGATTCAGTGCATCCCTACTGTAAATGGTAGGGGCAGATTTACTAAGATTAGAATGGTAAATTCAAATTCTTTTAGGTCAAAAATCACAATTTTTAAATTAAAACCACTAAATAGAATTTTAATTTAAAACTGGACCTGGAACCTGGAAACCATTCTAATTCTATACTTTGCCACCTAAAACCTGCAGAATTCATATTGAAGTCAGAATGGCAGAGGTCCATAGAACCATTTGAAGATGTTAATAGCCTTCCAGACATTCCAGGTTTTGTTTTCAGAGGAAAGCTCGTTTTGATTCTAATATCATATATATCATATATTATGTATATATATAT
>CM044434.1:30274692-30286393 GCA_024363595.1 Xenopus borealis | reverse complement strand
TGCTGGTACAGGCATGGAGGGGCAGTATGATGGATGGCTGCTGGGCTTGCTGGTGGAGGCACGGAGGGGCAGTATGGTGGATGGCTGCTGGATATGCTGGTACAGGGGCAGTAATGTAAATGAAAAGTTTCATTCATTAATGTATTGTACACTTTCTTTATTTAAAAACCGTCATGGTAAGGTGGGAAATGGTAATGGGTTGGTGGGGAGGGGTGCTGATTGAAGCTCTTGCGTAGGCTGCCAAAATACCTTGGCCTGGCCTTGGTTCATGCCCACGGTGCATATCACAACAATGTAAATAGACTGCATTCCTTCAGTCTTGATGCTCTTCAATTATTATGTGATTTTTTTCCTCTTCAGACTTTTAAGACTGTGCATAACATTTAAAAAATAATGCCAATTCCTGTTTTGTCTTTATTAAATTCAGCATTGCTAGAAATGATAACCTTTACAATGTTTATAACACACTGAGTTTGTGAAGTTAGTAAAATTACAAAATACATCAAAATGTATAATTAGCTCATTTTCGACTTCTTAGCTACTCTATTGATTTCATTCACACCACTGTCCTCATGATGTCACTGCATATTTCCAAAACATCAATTACTAGACTTATCCATAGTAACTCTGTAAATGTGCTATTGATCAGTTGTATAACTGCACTACTTTTTGTCATAGATTTGAGTTTTTTAACTGAAATTTAAGGATTTTGTTTTGTTTGTATTGTTTGTAAATATGTAAATATGTGTGTGCATATATGTGCGTCTGTAGTTGTGTTAATGTGTGTACTGGGACTTTTTATTTAATTTTGAATAGATATATAATATCAAGGTCTTCAGGCTTTTTTAAATGTACCAATTCATCAGAATTGATTTGACTGCTTTAATATTTTCTGTCAGTTGTTAAAATTCCATTGCAGTTCTGAACTATAGCACCCAATCAATTCAGTCACTGTCTGAAGAATAACATGACTTGTGCTAATATTAATGCCATGGGGACGAAATAAACTGGTTGAAATAATCTTCTGGGATTCTATGAATCAGTAGTGAAAAAATAATTAAAATTTGTAAATCATTTGTAATTTTGTGAATTATTGTTTAATCAGACTAGTATCATACTATCATTATTGAAGGAGGGAGAACTCTCTTTACCACTCCTAAAAGAAAAAAATACAGTAGAGGATAAACCAACAATTTTAATTTTGTATTTCTGTGTTGAGAAGAAAGCTACACAGGTCTGCACATAGGAAGTCCAGACAGTATGGTGACACATGTCCACATACAAGCTTTCAAAGCTAGAGGGAAACAACCAATAATGTGGTAGGTTCATGATTAAAGGACTATAAAACTATATGTATTATACATACACAAAATGCTTCACCTACTACAGAAGATACTAGTGATGTGGAGTCTCACTACCAGATAGAATCACTCTGAATAACTACTCACATGGATCATAAGTATGACTTTCCAATATAACTCATCAGCAATCATTGTTTTCACATTTCAACATTACCATAGAGCAATTGCCTTGTGAGCAACCCCTAGGTTGTTTCTCCCTCAATTGCCTCAAATCAGGTGCTTATTTTTTTATTTAAATTTTGTTTAAACTGCACATAGGGCAACCACATAAGTAAAACTGCCCCATATGTGATTGACTAAGGATGAAATGATTGATGGTGAGACGATTCCCCAGCATAACCTTTTTCAGCCAGTCTGCCGATTTACTAATGGGCGCAGGTGTCACATCGCTAGCAAAGGAGATAGTTGGTAGTGATGATTTGCACTCTAAGGCCAGGAGAATTTTCACTCTGGTGAATAGATGTTACTCCACAAATTCACTAAGATGCGGAATTTTAATGAACATTGCTTCTTTCGACAGACTTGCCTTCATCACCTTAGACCAGGTAAAGTGGAGTGCATAAAACTTCCTCAATCTTCAGTTACTTACATCATATTTTTTGAGGGGAAAGTCCAAAAAAATGCTAATGTCTTTTCCTTTTTTTCAGGGTAATAGGCTGCAAAAGACTGTGCCACCAGTTTCCCCCATACATTTTATAACATATGGGATTACATATTTTACATTGTGCTCATGTATATGGAATTAAAACAACTCTATTGTCTTTATCAAGGTTCCCTTGGCATGTCTAGTTGTAAATGTAATGTATTGAATGCACCATGTAACATAAAGAGCTCCATTGAACTTTAAATTTCCCATCATATGCAAATTAGCCTGAGTGCAAGAACTCTAACGCAGTTGTGCTAGGCAGAATTGAACGCTGCCGTGCATCTTCACTTTGATTAACTGGCACTGCCCAATAACTCTAGAAAAAAATTACCAGCATTGGCAACCTGGGACAAAATTTAACAAGCAAATTTGTGTTGTCTGAGTGAATTTTTGCCTGGTGAAGGGTTGTGTGGCTGCCCTTTAGTAAATTTGCCCCTGTATATATATATATACATGTAAAGACATTGATTACCAGCACTCACCTCTCGTTAATTTTGCCGGGTGCTAATTAAATCCAATACTCAGTCCAAATATAGAAGAAATAACTCAAATTAAATCTTTATGTTCCAGTATTTAAGTTTATGTACCAGTAAAAGATTTAATTTGAAAAAAATCTATGCCGTGAGTGCTTTCTTCTATATTTATTTATATGCATACGCATATATACAGTATACAGTATATGTATATATTTTTATATATATAATTATATATACATACACATTTATACAGAGTATATATATATATATATATATATATATATATATATATATATATATATATATATATATATATATATATATATATACCAAATTTCACAAAAAAGCCGGCACTCACGAAAAATGATTATGTTGCCTGGGTGCAGTATCAAAATATCAATGATTAATTGAAGAAGTGAGAACCGCACTCACAGGTCTTAAAATAAACTAATATAATTTTATTGGTACACGAAAGACTGACGTTTCGGCCTCAACAGAGGCCTTTCTCAAAGAGGCCACTAAGACAAGGGGCCCAACTTTCCAAACTATTATTACTTCTCTCCTCACCTCTTTCTTCTCCTATTCTTTTAGATCTGCTTACTATACTCCCATTATTAAGCCTCCTTTTCAACATAAAGAAATAGGGAATGAACATGAAATAGGCCAAATTGTTAGAAGCAAGAGGGCCCACTGACACCTGGGCCCACCAGGAGTTTCCCTGGTATCCCTGTGGGCCAGTCCAACACTGCACACATACAGTATATACAATATATATGGTCCAAGAAAGTGCATCCACACAAGTGATGTTTGAATAAAGTTTCTCACGTGTTGGAAGAACCATTGGATTGCGGGTCCATTCTATATAATTGAGAATATGTGTGTGTGTAGAGAGAGAGAAATAACATGCAATTTATACAGTTGATGCAATTGATATTTTAGCTGGAATGTTTAATTTCCCACTAGGTGATCCTCATTCAGATGTATTGATTAATTTGACTTTCGCTAACTGCATTGATCCCTGATTGTTAGAAGTTGGCTAAAGATATTATTTTCCAGGTTATGGAAGCAACCCTCTGACTTTTATTTATTTATTTATTTTAATAGAAAAGCAGTAGACTGTAAGCTGTATAATTATGCTTCATTAGATATTCATGCTTACGGCCGTGGGAGAAACTGGATTTTTATGAGGTTTCAACAAGCAATATATCTGCATGATAGGATGTTGAGAGAATCCATGCAAATGAAAATGTCAGTTTGCAGAAACTGACAGTCTGTATCACCTCATTTGAAATGTCTGCTTATTTAATAAACTGCCAGCAACCTTGCCAGGTAAAATCAAGTCATTCTGAAAGAGGAAAGCTTTCAGAATATGCACTTAAGATAATATGAGCAGATACCTAAGGCCTTGCTATTTGCAAGATAGCACAAATGAGATAATGAGTGCATAAATGTTATTGCTAATTCATACAGACTGATACTGCATATACAATGCACTAATAAAAGGACTCAAGAAAGACAGTTCTTTTCTTTCTTTTTTTTTGGAAAGAAAGAAAGTAAGAAAGTGAAAGAGAAAAAGAAAGAAAGAAAGAAAGAAAGAAAGAAAAAAGCTTGTATGATGTCTATGGGTAAACTAAATGAATACAATCATGGGAGTCTCCCCATGAATCCATTCCCAGCATACCTCAATTTACATATTGAGATTATCCTTCTATATATACTAGCAGCAGATGACAGACCAAAATAACATATAAGAAGCATCCCCATCTCACCCCAGACAGCCCAACACATGAAAGAGCGATTATCAAATTACCGACAGATATAAGTTCTTTTCTTTCTATCCTGTAAAATATACCATGGTTAAAAACAATTTAAGTGATCTATTTAATAGCAGTAAATTAAATGAAATCATGAAAATCAATGAACATGCATATATTCAAAGTAAAAGTCAAGTACTGTAGCAGGCTCACATGAGGCTCACTGGAAATGTGCTGCTAAGTACTAGTAATGGATCCAAGAAGGTTGTGGGAAAATACCAACCCCATATTTAATAAAAGACAATAAGGGGGTTATTTATCCAGTTGGTGTTTTTGGAAAAATTAAAAAAAATTTTAACTTAAATTTTTTGAGATCTATTGGAAGCCCAATGCAGCAAAAAACAGAATCTGAAAAGCCTCCATCTCAGACCTGCTGAGGTTGTGTATAAGTCAGTGGCAGAGGTCCCTATCCTAATTTGACGTTTCTGTGGGCTATGCTGTAATTATCCTGAAAATTCGACCTTTTCAGGCAAAAATCTAAAAAAAATGGTCTTTCCTGTAAAAATACTGAAACGAGTGATTCAGGAAAAGACTCAGCTCAATTTTATCAAGTTTTTACCCTAACTGATTAAAACAAGCTTTTTTTTAATAATCAATAAGGTCAAATTGTGGATTCTAGTTTGGTCAGTCTTTTTAAATTTAAAAAATCAGAAAAATTTGGATTTTGATAAATAGTCCCCTAAATTTGCCTGGGAGCAGTAACATAGCAACCAATAAGAGTTTTGCTTTTGACCATCAAATGATTTCTGTTGATTGGCTTCTATTAGTTACTACTCCAAGGCAAATTCAGGAACGTTTTATAACATACAATAACTTCACAAGAGGTTTCAGAACTAAAGCTGCATTTCATATCTAAAACTTGAGAATTATAAAAAAAAAATCCCATCCATTATGCACATGGTGTACAATTGCAGCAAACACAGCATTCAATTCAATAGGGACAATGGGACAATATTCTATTGTATTTAGAGGGGTCTTCCACTTAAAAATGTTGCCTTAAATATTTGTAGTTATTTTAGTATTATTTGTGCAGGTACTTGCAATTGAAATCAGTTGCCTTGCAATATTGTTTCAGGATTGAGTCACATGACTTGGGGCAGCTGGGAAATTGACAAAATGTCTAGTTCCATGTCAGATTTCAAAATAAAAAATAAAAAAATATGTTTGCTCTTTTGAGAAATGGATTTCAGTGCAGAATTCTTCTGGAACAGCACTATTAACTGATGCATTTTGAAATTTTTTTTTTACCATGCAAATTTTTCAGCAAAGTGCTCATCACTAACAAACACCATAGCTTTTTTTGTGATTAAAACAACAGGAAAAAAGTACCTCAAATGAGTTAGCTAATGCTGGTCTTCACTGTACATGTATGGGACCTGTTATAAAGAATGCTCGGGACCTGTGGTTTTCTGGATAATGGATCTTTACAAAATTTGGATCTTCATACCTTAAGTCTACTAGAAAATCATTTAAAATAAAATAAAGCCAGTAGAGGTTTTCTTCCATTAAGGATTCATAGGCATATATTAATCAAAAAGTGAAGTTAGAGATCACCATAGTCCTCTAGAGTGAAATTCCGCCACTCTCCAGTTATTTCTATGGGATTTTTAAAAGACTATTTATTAAATGGGTGAAAGTGAAAGTTCCTCCTTTGATAAATACACCTTTCAAATTCCCATAGAAATGAATGGAGAGTGGCAGAATTTCACTCTAGAGGACTGTGGTGATCTCTAACTTCACTTTTTGATAAATACACCCCTATGAATGCTTACTGGAAGCAAAACCCTACAGGGTTTAATTAATTTCACACTCTAGATCAGGGGTCCCCAACCTTTTTCACCCGTGAGCCACATTCAATTGTAAAAAGAGTTGGGGAGCAACACAAGCATGAAAAAGTCCCTGGGGTTGCCAAATAAGGGCTGTCATTGGCTATTTGGTAGCCCCCTTTGGGATTGGCAGCCTACAGGAGGCTCTGCTTGGTACTATACTTCATTTTTATGCAATTAAAACTTGCTTCCAATCCTGGAATTCAAAAATAAGCACCTGCTATGAGGACAATGAGAGCAATATCAAAGGGGTTGGAGAGCAAGGTGTTGCTCGCGAGCTACTGGTTGGGGATCACTGCTCTAGATGTACCTCGATTTTGCTCAGAGATGAGTGACTGAAAGTGGGTGTACATTATGAGGGGCCCGGGAACACCTAGACACAGAAAAAATGTGATTGTAAGAAGAAACAAAATAATGTAAGATTAAAAAACTGCCTGTTTCTCTGACTGAATAGTTGTTGTGCTTATGCTATTTCCGAAGGCTTAAAAGGAATGTAAAATGAATGATTTTAATATATCATATCAACTCTTGAGTAGATGCTAAATATTTTGTATACAAAGTTAATGCAAAAGAGTAACAGGCATATACAAAACCGTACACCTTGCTGAATGTATTCCCACTATAAATGTTTACAGTACTCAGTGTTATAATTTGGCAGTGCTGTATGAGGTAAGTAGATTATGCTAAACTCACTTGTATTCAATTAAGGCATCAAAACATCTTAGCATAATCATATAAATCACTGAAAAGCAATTCAAGTGGGTGTGAAGCTTTACCTCCTGTACTTATCAGACTGTAACTAGAGCCTGCAGTTTGACAGACGTTTTTAAAACTGTGGAAACTTTTACTTAATTTTCTAGAATGCATTTGATAGTAAGCTCTGTATTCAGGGATACATCTGCCAGAGTAGTCCACAGTTCCAAAAGGGGTAGAAGAAATATATCTATATAAAATCAAATGAAATGTTTCATGTAGAACACTGTGACCTCTTTATTGGGGAGTGAGCAGGTATGGATATAATGAAAAAATTGAATACACCCAAAATGTAGTGGGTGTGTAATTAAAGAATCAGTAACACCAAAAAATCTAAATGTTTTAAAGTATTCAAAAAATGTTGTGCTGCACTGGTTAAACTTGTGTTTTTTTACACAAGTTGCTGTGTAGCCATGGGGGCAACTATTCAAAGCTGAAAAAGGAGAAAAGACAAAGTAAACAGCAGATAACAGATAAGTTCTGAATCTCATTGTATATTACAAAGCTTGTCTATTAACTACTGTGTAACCTGTGCTTGAATGGTTGTGAGAAGCTGAACAGGAATCACACACACAATAGAAGGAATTTTAAAAATATTCACAAGAATGATCACAAAGAAAGAGCAGAAGACCAATAAAGGCAGAAATTAGAAAGATAATACTGTTTCTATAATATGAACACAGCAATATTGGGATTTCATTACAAGAAAGCATATATGGGTACTCCCATGCTAAATAGCTCATTTGTAAGTCAGCTACAAATACATGAGTAACATCAGCTGTGGCACTGGTTTTCCTCATGTAGCAATCACTTTTATACAATTCAGTATATTATCATATTTTTATATAGGCACACATATTCTGCAGCACTATTATAAACTCATTCTCCTACCAAGACTCTGGTTTCATTAAGAGCTCAATAATCTTTTTTTATAATGAAAAAGGAAAGTTTTAAAACACATACACAGACCGGACATAAAACAATTTTGAAGCTAATGCCCTTGTTTGAATTCCACCCATGGGCTCAGTGTGGCAAAGCTTACCCTTATATTGCTGTTTAGAAAGTCATAGCTGGTATTGTCAGCTTCTGTATTCGGTTAGATGTCTACTTTGGGGGCAACGTATCACAAATTGGGTACAATTATTCACAACTAAAATCCTTATTTATCATAAAAGAACAACCAATTAAAAAATAGAAAACATGAAACATGAAATATAACTCTAGTTTGTATTTTATACAGAAATATGAGCAGGGTAGTAAATCAAGACTAATCTTCATTGTTTTTTCTGTTGATTGATAACATGCACAGAGCAACAAAACATTTTCTTGATACCTTCTTGCTTGCACAAATACTATTAGCATGTAATATGCGTTTGCTTATAACATATGTTCAGCTTGTTAAAAGAAACATTGAGAACAATTGCCTTAATGCTTTTAACACTATATGTTTTTGAATGCATTTCTGATAAAAATGTTAATTTCCCCATCTGTTTGAAATGTGGAAACAATAATGAAACATAAAACAAACACAGGGTATATGTTTTTCTTTGTCTTATTAGAAACATGAAAAACATGGGTAACTAGTTGCTTCTGTATAAACTGTAAGACATTGACTACTGGTAGAAAGTTGTTCATTAAAGGAAAACTATACATCCTGAACAATGTAGGTCTCTAGGTCTCTATAAAAACATATAGCATAAAACAGCTTGTGTAAAACCCTGCTTTATGTAAATAAACAATTTCCATAAGAATATAATTATTTAGTACTGTAGCATGTGCCATTGGGTAATCCTAAATAGAAATTTTGCCATTTTAAAAAATATATACTGTAGTACCAACTGGGATCTTGGAATTCACGGTGCACACAAACAAACACAAAAAACCATAAATGTTAGCTCATATGAGCCAATTAACAGACAGCGTCTTTTTTTGTTCACACTTCCTCCTGCTACAGTTAGGGGCAGATTTACTAAGCTTGGGTGAAGGATTCGAATATAAAAAATGTGATTTTCAAATTTTTTTGGGGCTACTTCGACCATCGAATTTGCTAAATTTGATCGAATGATTCATTCATAGAATCGGATGATTTGAATAAATCGTACAATTCAAATAAGAAAATTGTTCAACCGTACTTGACCTTTAAAAATCAATTTGATTGCCTACTTCGCCAGATTACACCTACCAAGTTGCTATATTTGCCTATGGCAATATAGAATAGAAATCATCTGATTTTTAAAAAAAAAAAAAACTTACGATTCGTACGATTTTTTTTGTGAAATCAAATGAATTTGTATAATTTTTTCGTGAAATCGGATGTTTAGTACGTTTTTTTCAAGAAATCGGATGATCGTTATTTGATCGTTTGATAGATTGAAGCGGTAAAATCCTACAAATTCAATATTCGATTTAGTCGGATTTTACTTCATGAAAATTGTGTGGGTTGAATTCGAGGTTTTTTAACCCCTGAAATTCGACCCTTGATAAATCTGCCCCTTAGAGTTGCTTTATTTCAAGTTAGGTGATCTCTGAGGCAGCACACAGACCATCACGAAATGGTGGTTCAAGGCAAGAGATGTAAAAGGACAATATTTAATTAAATATATACTGTATATCAGCTGGTAAGATTCTTTTATGTGCCACTTAATATGATATATAATACAAAATGTTGCTCGAATTTTCATTTAAGCATGCATACATTGTGCTTTGGCAATCTTTTATTATTTCTTTGGCAATTGAACAGTATTGATTATAGTCATCTGAAATAATTCAATTTAGTGTGACTACTTAAGGCATAAGGCCTACCAAAAGAGGTCTGTCTAGCTCTCTATGGAGCCCTGGCTCCATTTGTTGTTGTTGCAACAACAAATGGCCCCACTATAACTGGAGCATATTATTGCATTTCCTCCGTAGTGCAAAAAGATACTGCACATATTGGGTCAAATTCAGTTTGATGAGAATCTAATAATTAATTCCTGATTTTTCCATAGAGCCAGATACAATTAAATGAGAAAAATGTATCTCACTGTTTATCACATGAAACTGAATGGAGAAAAGTGTTTCCTCCTGAAACTGAATTTCACAAATAATTGTTTGTGTGCTAAACCATAAAATAATTAATCAATTTAATTAATCTAATTAATTTAAAATCTGGTCCAGATTATATATATACTGAGATAAAAATACCAATTATATTACACTCGCATATCATCATTTGATTTCTTAATTGACTAATGAAACAAAACAAATATTCACAGAATTTAAAAAATATGAGCTGCTTTCTTAGCACATCTGACTCCACAAATTGTATTCTTGAAAAGCAGACCCTGTGGCTTTACAGGACCCAGGAGCCCCAAAATAATGATCAATTTCAACATATACTGGTAAAAAAAGGACAAACTCTTTGGTTATGTTGAGGGCCATAAAATGTATTTGTTTTGGGGCCCAGTAACTTTTAGCTATGCCACTGCTTGAAATACAGTACGTCTAGAGAAATAAACACTGTATTCTGTCTTCAAATATTACACACAAAAATAACTTTTCTTATCACTGCCTAATTACTGTAAGACATTTATATTATCAGCAAATACGGATAACCAACAACGGCAACGCAACTAAAAATTCTTATTTCATTAAAATAATAATATAGTGTTGAAAAGAAGTAGTCTGCTTGGCTCCATTTAAAAGTTCTTTACTCATGTAAAAATTGGTGAAAACCAACTTAATCAATAATTCAATCAATAAACATCCCTGTCCCCTCTCTTATTATTTTTTTTCTTTAAGATTCTAATAGATGCCTTGGTTTAGATAACCAATTATGGTGCTAGGCAATTATGGTAAAATCCATCATTGAATGCCACTAGAAGAACATTGGTGCAGTTTAAAATGGACAGATGCTCTTATTAACAGAAGAATGCACATGTCGGTCATATCTGGTTAGGTTTCTCTGGTTCATCAGTTTGGCATTTCTATTAATCATACGCATTCCTTCTCAAGCTTCATTCCTGTATGTACCATTTATACAACTACTGTATATGTACAATTTTCAAGCTGCAAGGTAGTACAGTCAAAACAATGGCTTTAACAAGGTAGCATGAAGCTACAGAATCTGAATTTCTTTAAATACCAACATATTTAATACAGCAATCAACTGCACTATTGAACACAAAATGCTGAAATAAATTATTTTGTATAAATATTGAACAATTTCACAATTTTACAGAGACATTTCAGAAACAGTGTTTTTCTATCCTTTGATAATAAATAATTGACATGTTTTACAATTACATAAAAACTGCAACATAAAAATCTTGCATTAAAGGTGCAGTTTACCTTAGCCAACCTTTGTTGCTTTTATAAGTACAGTACATGGAAAATCCATTCAGTTGTTTTCTGCGTTTTATTTCTTTTACCATTTTTTTACCTTTTTAATTTAAAAACACACAATTTAAAAATAGTTTGATGCCCTACTGAGCATGCTTCTGGAAGCTCTTCAGGCAACAATCTCAGACATAAGAGAAGCTGAAGAAAAACGAGAACAATATATATATCTTGAGAGTAGGTTAATATCATGCTTGGTGGAAACCTACAATTCCACCAGATTTTTCCTCACTTCCATGGTGCATTGGGTAGGTTTTAGCCAGAATGTAGTTACTTGGACTGGAAGCATTAAAGGAAGGGCTAGGAAGGCAGGGATGTGGAAGGCAGGCAGGTTGCCAGGAGACTGCAGCAAAACCCACCAGTCCACAATGTAAACGGCAAGTAGCATCCTGCCCTAAAATTGTTCTTATGATGGGGTTTTGGGTTATAATGTAGAACTGTCGAGTTA
>CM044434.1:30256354-30272935 GCA_024363595.1 Xenopus borealis | reverse complement strand
TTGCATGCTGCAATAAACACTTAGCAAGGTCTAACCTGCTTGCATTACCTGTGTGCCAGGGGTTTTGGGTTATGCCACTGCCCTGGTCAAATACTTGTGTTTGCATTGACCTCCTAGAGTGACATTAGCTTTTACTTAGCTGCCACCATAAAACATGAACTTGGAAGCAAAATGTAATTTTACAATTGTAGTAAAACAGTAGTAAAACAATTGAAAAGCCATATTATAACTATCCATTTAATTTAAAAAGGGAGCCATGTATACCAAGCAGGGTATATATATAGTTTCAGTTTCAAGCATTAGGTTTCTTCTCTGTAAAGAACAGACACGTCATCACATTAAAAAACTGAATGGACTTAAATGTGGATTCATGCAAATCCTAAATTATGTTAATACTACCTTCTGATTTGGACATACAGTAATTATCTGTGCAGTGTAGGCTCAAGCAGTATAAATTATATAAACATTTATTAGATGCATAAGTCAAGAATGATTTTATTTTCATCATGGTTTATCAATGTTTGCATATTCTGATTTAATAATATATTTTCAGTTTCTGTATCCATGTCATTGTAATATGTTTCTTGATACCGGCTAGATACAGTAAACCACATCCAAATAATATAATTTTTACTAAACCAGAAGTTGACAGTTTGATCCTCAGTGGCCTATAAAGAACATCTCCATTGTACTAATATGTATAAGCCATGCCAGAATACTAAATCCACAGCTAAACAACAACAATTACATGTTACTTTCAGCTGTGCAAATACATTAAAGCAGCTTCTATTGTACCGTACATTACTTAAGTACTCCATCTTGCTAAATAGATAGTGGTCCAGCCTTTTTCTTATTCTACTGTACTCCCTCTTTTTATCTTTCATCTGTCATTTCAGCACATCCAATGTTTGGCCTGTTTACAACTTTTGTAGGGTTTCCATTCTGCTGAGCACTTCTACATCTTGTTCCCTGCTCTGCTCCACAGTACCTTCAATGAAACCTATTAAATACAACACATCAGTCTTATTGGTAGTATTTGACCCTTTACATTTGGTTCACACACTGGAGACAGTTGAACCATGTCTCAACCGATGACTATTATACTAGGCAGACAAAGCATAGGCAATCTGACAACTTTTTGTTTCCTCAGCCAAACTGCACTTCAGGGGCAGATTTACTAAGGGTCGAAGTGAAAATTTGAATAAAATTAGAATTTTAAAAATTTGTATTTCAAAGTAATTTTGGTCTACTTCGACTATAGAATAGGCCAAAATTCGAGTCGAATAGAAAAAATTCAAAAATTTTACTTTTTGAAGTACTGTCTCTTTGAATACTTCAAATTCAACTATTTGCCAACTTAAAGCTGCCGGATTGCCATTGTTCAGATGCAGTCACTTTGGATTGTGTGTTAAATGCGTCGTGACTTAACTCATCTATCCCATTTATCACACTTAGCACAGAATATTGTGTCACCGCATCCCATCCAATTAAAGAGTTCACCATTGAAAACAATGGTGCTTTGGTATGCTAATGAAAAGGTTAAATGCATTAAATGAGTTAAGATAACTTTGGATAACACAGTTTCTTTTTTTGAAGATGGAAAAAGCTTAAACTTAAAAATATTCACCTACTGCATTTATTTCACTCTAATAAAACTTTGTTGGCATAATCTTTCCCAATTTATTGAGTCCAAATTAAGACACACATTTGTTCAGACTAAGCTCAGACTTGGTGAAATCCCAATAATTTCTAAGTCAGAATAAGAAATAGCTCTGGGCAGAAATAGCCATCAAAATTTTACTGCTACCACTGATAACTTTGTTACGATATTGAAATAAAAGATTTTACAAAAATTTTGGTATGACAGCTCATTTTGTTTTTGTATTGACAACTCTTTGACATTTAGTAGCTTTTTAAAGAGGGACACCAACGTTATGGATAAATCTATTTCCTTAATTTGGAGCATTGCCATTAAGCACAAGTTAATGTTTTATCAACACAAATAGGTACTAGTGACATTTTTGGCTAGTACAGTTTCAAGGCTAAATTTTTTTATTGACATTTCTTGCATGGTGAAAAGGGTGTTGTTTTGTTGCATGTTACTAATTTACTGTTAGAATTTCTTTGTTTGTTTCCCTAGAAAAAAATGTTTGTCCTCTAAGGGTTAATTGGATCAACCTGTGAAGCATTTGTGATTAATAAAACATGAACTTTTTACTTTAAGAGGCAGATTTACGAAGGGTCGATTTGCGAAGTTAAAAAACTTCGAAATTCAACCATCGTTTTCGATCGAATAAAAATTGTTCGAATAGTTTGAATGCATTGTTTGATTCAAACGATTTGAAAGATTTTTTTAAAACCCGTCAATTTTCCAAAAATTTCAGGAAAGGTTCCAGGAGGTCCCCCATAGACTACAATGGCAATTCTGCAGCTTTAAGGTGGCAAAGTGTCGAATTTTAAGTTTTTTAAAGAGACGGTACTTCCAAATTCAAATTTTCTAATTTTTTCAATTCAAAACGATTTATGGGCTATTCGATATTTGAAGTAGTCCAAAATTTTAAGATTCAAATTTTAATTAAATATTAACTTTGACCCTATAATGTTGTTAATTATGCATGATATGTTTGTACATGTTCCAGTTGTTCTTGTTTCTTTGCTGTCGAAATATGTGGATTCATAGGGGGAAATTAACTAAAGTGTAAAGCTGCTAATGCTAGCGCAAATTCTCTTGTGTGACATAATTTTGGAACTTCATCGATTTACAGAACAGTCCCTGGAGTAACTTCGCTAGCGAAGTAGACAGACTCTAGCGCACCCAGATGCCAGTCAAAGTTGAGCACTGACAAAGGGACGTAACTACGCTAATTCACTAAGATGTGGATTTTACTGAAAGTTACCTCTTGCGCAAGACTTGACTTTGCCGCCTCAGACCAGACGAAGTCCAATAGAGTAGATAGGAGTTTCTTTAAAAAAAAGTTGAATTTTTTTTCCCAAAAGTCCCAAAAAACGCTGGCTTCTTTTACTTTTTTAAGGGTGATAGGTTGAAAAAGATTGTAATTTTTTTTAGGGTACCCTTCTTCCCCCTTACATTTCCTAACATATGGCAACTGAACTATGCAGTGGGCACATGTGTTATTGAAACTACGCCAGGCAAAGTGAGTCAAAGTGCGGAGAAGTTGTCACTGTCACAACTTCAGATCTTAGTGAATTTAACACAGAGAAATAAGTTGAATTTTTCAGCAGGCATGGATTTGTGGTGAAACTTTGGCAATTGTTTTGTGAAACCATTGAAAAATTTGGGCCCAAAAATTTTTGCTGAAATAAAAGCTTGATAAAAAGTGAACTGGAAAAAACTGTCCACTGATTTTAATTCTGTGTGAAAATAATGCTCATTCACCTCAATGTTTTTTTGAGAGGGGAAAATATTGTGAAAAGACACCCATTGACTTTAGTGTACGTTGCACAAAAAAATCTAATTTCACTTCAATTCAACTCATTTTGCAAAAATTTGCATAATCGTTTGCAAATTTTCATCGTGTGAGGAATTTTTCCAGGGTTTTGCACATTTTCCGGCAAAGTGAAACTGGACAGATTCACTCATCACTATGGACTCATGCTAGGTGGGTCATTAAGTATAAGGTAGGGCTTCATTATTACAGAGAAAATCTTTACCAAATAAAAGAATTATCGGCTTTAAACCTGGTATTAGACTATATAGCATACCTATGCTGTTTTTCACACATAATAAATTCTATGGGGCAGATTCACTAAAGCGCGAAGCGTCTAACGCTAGCGCTAATTCGCCAGCGTGACGTCATTTTGCAACTTCGCAAATTCACTAACACCGGCTCTGGGGAATTTTCGCTAGCGAAGTAGATAGACTTGCGCAACTTCGCACCCTTACCCCAGGCGAAGTTGCGCACTGGCGAAGGATCGTAACTTCGCAAATTCACTAAGATGAACATTTTCCTAAACGTTAGCACTTACGCTAGACGTTACCTCGCCTGGTCAGACCAGGCGAAGTTCAAAACAATAGATAGGAGGTTGAAAAAAAGTCACATTTTTTCTAAGTCCCAAAAAAACGCTAAGCATATTTTAGCATAGGAGGGTGATAGTGTGAAAAAGATCGATAATTTTTTTGGGGGGGTTCCCCTTCTTCCCTTCTACATTTCCTAACATATGGCAACTCAACTGTACAGGGGGCACATGTAGGGCAATAGGACAACTTTATATAATTTATTAAATGTTTACTGGGCTTGTGTAGTGGAATGTAGTGGCTGTAACATATACTTCTATTATAAGTTCCCGCCATATGCAAATTAGGCTTCGCTAGCGTAACATCGCTCTGCCTAGTGAAGTAAAACTAGCGCAACTACGCTACCATTCTGCGACCTGAGCATAAATTCGCACTTTAGTGGATTTGCGTAGCACTGGCGAATTGCGGCGAACGCTAGAGAAGCCTATGCTGGCGAATTTTCAGTCTTAGTGAGTCTGTCCCCATACCTATTCAATGTTCTTGTTGGTTTAAGAGAGCAGAAAATGCTATAAGAACTCTTTAAAGCTCCCAAATTACATGTAGAATAGTAGACTGCAGTAACCTACAGTAAAGTGGGTAAGATTAAACACAAATTACAGTAGCTACTGTCAATTATGAATATATAAGAATATTATATAAACTGTAGCTTCTCCTCTCTCCTTCCTAACACCATTTATTAATTTTTAGGTTAGTGAAAAATGAATGAAATACTCTCAGGGTGCTCTGGAGATTCTTGACAAATAATCGTTTCCTGCAGAAAATTCATGCACTTAATAATCTATGCTGCTGACGATTTTATATGGGAAAATAATGATAAACAGTACTTTAAGGCATAAAAATGTACATATCCCTTTATTATTACCCACATTTATAACTATGTAAACCATGCTTGTATACAGATTATAGCACAGCAGTATGAGGAATGCCGCATAATTAAAAACAAATTTATTATTACAGCAAATATTCCCTCGGACATTGAAAGTGGCAGGGGTATAAGAATCCAGTTTCTTAATTATAATAGGCCTCCAAAGTGCTCATAAAGTTTCTTAATTAACAATGAAATTGTAGTTTCTTATATTTCGCAATTTGTTTATTTAAAAGTAATCCAAAGTATTTTTTTTAAATGATCCTATAGATTTAATTTCTTATTTAAACAAAACACATTAACTATTTCATGTTTTATCTAACTGTATGCTCTGTCTTTCTGGTTACTTGACAATATATGTATATGTACGCATAGACGTTGGGACTCGCTAATGCAAACACAAGTAAAAAGCACAACATTGCACCAACATTTGCCCACACTGAAACACTATTTGCATCTCTTTATGATTCACATGGGATGTTCATTGACCAAATAGGCGTGAAGCCATTCGTACCTACATTCACTAAAATGGCATTTCATCTAGCACGCCTTGATTAGACATACTATCAGAGGTTCAGAATAATATGACTATAATAGCCATAATAGCAAAAGTATATCAAATATCATGTTTCATAATCTCTCTTTCTAGTTGCCATGGTCACTGGGCCTTGCTACAAGAAAAAACGGATGCTCCAAAGTAAGAGAAAAGAGCATAACAAATACAATTACATAAAATGAAAATAAAGCCAATTAAAACTGTGCTTAAATCACTTATATGCACAAAATTCAAATTGTACATGTAAATTGTATATCATAAATGTACTTATATGCTGGTCTACAACATACTATAGGTGGGAAGCGCAGATGTGTTCAAAATAGCATTTCTAAATCTGCTAACCAGCAAAATATTCCCCAAGAACTAAGGAGCCAGAGGACCATAATAGAAAGTTGCGGGATAACTTAAGGCAGATCTAGGAGTGCACAAATTGTAAATCTGGGGCTGTTTCTGAATTTCGCATAATTACACTAACTGATGAATGTGACCCCTGGCACCACTAACACCTTTTGCTGGAAAACACATCAGATGTCCTATGTTTTCATCATTCTACCTATTAATTGCAACCATGTGCCCAGATAAGGCTATATACTGTATAGTAACTAGGGTTCCCTTATAAAGTTGTATTAATAGTTGCAACTGACCTGCAGCAGGTGAATCGTGTACTAATAATGTTCCTTTCACAAGTCCATAGCAACACCATTGGAATAGACATTTTGGGGATTATAATTTGCTTCTTTATTGGTGCATCACATGGTAGTTATTACAGATGTGACATAGTATGAGCCTGTAATTATAATACACTTCTGCAAACAAAAATACTGCATTGCGGGTAAAAACCAGGCCTGTTCATGTATGAGAATTGTACTCCGTACCATGCACCACTTTTCTTAGGAATTTTCTGCACATTTATCTTGTGTAAATTGTGTAAAGTAAAATCCCTAAAGGTGGGAACCCAACTAATTATTGATTTCATATTTCCTTAGTAACATATTAATGGAGAGTGTAAAACATGCTAGTAAAAGCAGTCAGATCAGCTCTGATCAATAGGCACATTTGTCAGAGCTGGAAATATTTTAAGGAATCCATAGTTCAAATGTCATTAATCCTACCCTTTGGTTTTTTTCATCAGTTCATTCAATTTTGGATTTTTTAAATAATTTTGAATAGCCTAAAATTGTGCATTTTAACTTCTCCTTCATTGTTTATTAATTGTATTAAAAAAAAAAAACTATTTGGTCATTAGCATAGATATTATCATATATTATCATAGATATTATAGATTCAGGGAATTATTTATCGAAATAATCCCAAAAAATCTAAAATCTAATTTTTTAAATAAAAAAAAATCTGACCAAACATTTCAGATTGTTGTGCAAAAACCCAAATTTTTAACGAAAAATTTAGTTTTTTTTCGCAGAAAAACAATCTTCCATTGTTTTTTACATGAATTCAGCAGATAGAATATTTTTGGATTTGGGCTTGGAACAGATTCAGCTAGTATTCTTGTAAATATATATATAATTTGAAAGGTACAAAGAATCTAAGATATCTGCATATCTTAGCAGTAGATAATATTTTGCCACTCATCCCTTTTTGTAAGAGAAATTATTTTACCTATCACCATGTGTAAATTTAACTTAGATTTTGATAGGGAAGTTGCAAACATATACAGTATAACCTCAAAGGAAGCAAGAAATTGAATTGAATCTTAGTTACTAAGACAGGTCTAAGGGAGGATCTCCTTAATGGTCTTAGGGATAGCTTTACCAACAGTCGAACTATACTCTGCAGAGAACCTATTTAAAAAGTTAAATCATCCCTTGATAAGGATAATGTAGTAGTCACGTTTACTTCATCTGTAAGTCTGTTCAAAGACATCACAGAAAGCAATACATTTTCTCAAAATAGTAACATGTCATCCTTATTATGTCCTTATACAGCAGACATATTCAAATAGATATTGTGGACCACTTCTGCTTGAACTAAGCTTTTTTTAAAAATTCAATATACACAGTAATTCAATCTTTGAAAGAAAATGAATGGTGACTGACTGTTAGATGTGGCTGTCATAGAAATGTACATAGAACTGTAAATGTGTTACATTTACTGGTATATGTTTATTGGTGATAATCATGTATATTTTTTCTGCATCAATACAAACATTTATTTAGCAAACTGCAATGCAAGGTGATCCAATGCATAACATTAAAATAGTTGAATAGTGATGGGCGAATCTATCCCATTTCGCTTAGATGAAAATTTGCAGCGAAATTCGCAAAACGAGTCACGGCGCGTCGCATTGTTTTCGATGCGTATCGCATAATTTTCGTCGCGCTACTTTTTTTTCGGCTCACAAACTTTTGCTGGCGTTTCCCGAATTTATTTGCTGGCGGAAAATCGCGGGAATTAGCTGCGAATTCGCACCTGGCGAATAAATTCACCCATCACTACCGCTGAATAATAAACATTTTCACCATGTCAGCAATGAAAGATATATCTATCTGTGTGTCTAGCAATTCTGTTTTCTATCTATCTATTTATCTTTTTTAAGGGATGACTTTAGTGTTGTAAATGTCTTGCCAAGGGCTTTAAAAGAATTGTAGCTAAAGAGTGGGGTATGGATCTAACATGCACAAGAAATTCATTCAGGTGGTAACTTTATTAAATGGTGATTGATGTTTGGCCTCCAGCTTTTATAAGACATGTTCAGAAACAAGAAAATAGCCTTTTTTTTATTTAAAACTACCTAAAGTATCTGTTTGCTTTTCTGGTTTTATGAAATTGTTTATTTGCAGAGAGTAGTGATGGGCGAATCTCTCCAGTTTCGCTTCGCCGAAAAATTAACGAATTTCCAGAGAAATTCGCGAATTGGCAAAAATTCGTGAAACGAGTCGCGGCACGCTTTTGACGCGCATCGCGTCAACTTCAACGCGTCGTTTGCGTAGTTTTCGTCATGCATCGCGTCGTTTTTGCCGCGTCGCGTCAAAAACGACGCACGACTCGTTTTTCCGGCAAATTTTCGCAAGGCGAAATTTCGCTGGTGTTTCGTGAATTTATTGGCCAGCGGCGAATCGCGGGAATTCGCCGCAAATTCGCCCCATGCGAATAAATTCGCCCATCACTAGCAGAGAGCACAAACCCCATTTTTTCTGCCACTCAAAACCCTGCATTCACACAATCAAAAACAATTCCATCAGTTCAGATCAGCCGAGCTGTTGTTTAGTTCCTATCAGTGCCACCAGAACAGGAAGCAGCAGAAAGTGCAACAGAAGGGTGGGACTAATAGATGTTTTCTTTCCACTAATAGATTTTCAATAAATCAAGCCAAACACTACTTTTTTTAAGCAAATGCCTTCTATATTTAAAACAGTATAATGCACTGGCATATTTTTGCTTTTCACACAGTATGTCTCCTTTAAGCAGGTTTTTAGTAATTTTGAAAGATGAATGTAGGTGGGATACGGCTGATAAATCCTTATGATCATATTTTGAAATCAAAAGGTCATATAGCCACTGGTTTTGTGTTAATGACTGTCTACAAAAAGGGGCAGATTTATTAAGGGTCGCTAATGTACGCAAAAGTGTTTGTGCTAATAAAACACATTGCATTCCCCCATTTAACTTTAATCCAAATATTAAAAATGTAAAACCCAATTTTATAATAATGTATGCCTCTGATTCATTTCATGGGAAGACATCTGCAGCCCACACTTGAAAGTAAAAGATGTAGAGAAACATTTTGCTCTCTTTTTACTTTATACAGCTTTATTATGCAGAGAAATCTGTGAAATAGCCAAATGCAACCAATGTCTAGAAGTGAAATGGAAATCGATAAAGAGCTAAACAAACTAAATTACATTGGATAACAGCAGAATAAAAAATAGACAGAGGGAAATTGCAGAAGTAACCTAGTAATGTACAGTATATAACACTAAACCTTTTATATGAGTAAATTGCTTTCAATGAGTAATGGTTTCCAAGCCAACTCTGATTCACCAAAAAAGACAAAGAAAATCAACTACAGAAATATGTAGGTGGCTCAAAAGAACTTTAACTGGCATAAGTTATATTTTATAACTTTTAAGATTCCTCATCAGGATAACTTAAATTAATTACAAAATCAACCCTACAGAATGTTGCCAACATTAGAATGTTTCTAGGTGGAGTAATTCACATGTCTAGGAAGGTTTTTTTTTTATACTGAAAATAAAAAATGCCTTTCATAAAATCTCTTACTGTAAATGAAATAGGATGGGGCCTGTTTTGGCATCACTCAATATACCAGCTTAAGCTTCACACAAATCTTGCAACACTTTATTTTAATGTAGAGTAGCAGGTGTTTATTGTTTTAAAAAAAAAAATGATTTGTTTCACTTGACAGTAGTAGTTCTAGAACATTTTGATTTTATAATTAGATAATTTTTTTTATAATTAGAATTTCCTGATCTGTTTTATTGAGTTCTTGGTAATTACAATTAATGTAGAAAATTATTTAATCACATTTTCCCTTATAGTTCAGCATGAGAGGTATGCTGCAAGTAAGGGCAAGGTATAGGGTCATTATAAGCATGCAAGGGTTAAAATAAAACCAAGAACAATTGTTTTATTTAAAAATGTATTTTATTTTTCTCATTGACTTAAGTGGATTATGGAAACATAGAATCTATGTTGCTAGCAGTTAAAGGGTTAAACTATAACACTTTTATTTCTCAGAGCTATTGCACATTTCCACTAGCTTATACATAGCAAAGTCTGCCTAAATCTTTATTACTGCATTTATTTTATGTTATGCAGTCAGCAACTGAATCTAAAGTATTATGGAACAGACTGTTAAATGCGATCATAACATAGATTCAAAAATCTATGAAATATGTTAAAATGCAAACATGAACCACAAATAACATGCGTTTTTAAGGTTGTAAATTAAAATTAAATAGGAGCCTAAGAAACTACCTTATGTATGCTGTCAACCAAAAACGTATTTCTGTAAATGAACCTATTTTCAAGTTAAAGAGACTGGGCTAACTGCATTGTTTTTACCTTTTTTTGGTTTTCTTGATATAGAGCACAATGTATAAATAGAGGTATATTAGTTGAGAAAAAGGGAAGCCAATCTGTCTACAAACATTTATAAATAATAAAATACATTTTTAGTAAATAGGCCCCTACACTATTAACATTGCCGAACCTCATTGCCTTCACCTCATTGCCTTCACATGTGTGGTCTCCAGAGTCAAATTTAGGGATCCCTTTATGCCTCTTCTGTTGTTTTGGTGCACTTTCCTAAATGTGTGTTCAATGATGGCCCGATGTCATCCATTCTGTTTAATATAAGCTAACAAAAATGATTGGATAATACAATAATAGAACTACCTTCAATATTCTTGGACTTATTTTATATGTTTGTTCATCCACCCTTTAATACATTAATATATGCTAAAATCATAATTTCATTGGAACTGGATGAAGATAGAAAAAAATAAAATATTGGTTTATAGAAAATGATGGTTGGGGTTTCAATTCCCTTAATTATTATTTTTTATATGAAGTTAAAATCTAAGGGCAAATGACCTATCACTTGTATCTGTGTTTTGCTGACTCTTGGGCTTTTTCAGCCGGGCAGTAAATGGAAAAAATGTCTTTCATAGCCTAAATGTATCTACAGTTATTCATTAAACCAGGAACATTATAATGGAAAGATGTTTTCTAAAGTGATTAAAACTATTTGGGAATTATATTCTGTGCATTACTAATATGTAGACTAATAAATTATATTAATTTATCTGCTGCCAGCATCACTTGCATAAGAGTACATTGACTGGGGACTGGAACTCCCAGATGTAAAAAGATTTATGAGCAACATTATTCACTTTCATTTCTTAGGCGAGTTTCTGCATTTATTTTATCTTTACAGAAAGTATCTGAAAAAAATGTTGTATATAGATGGGATTTTTAAACCATCTCTTTTGTATTGCAGCTGATGGATGCACAGACTGGTCTGTGGATTACAAAAAGTATCAAGTCATGGTTGGGGAACCTGTGCGAATTAAATGTGCACTATTTTATGGCTACATAAGAGCGAACTATACTGTTGCACAAAGTGCTGGACTCAGCTTGATGTGGTATAAAAGTACAGGACCTGGAGACTTTGAAGAGCCAATCGCTTTTGATGGAATAAGAATGAGCAAAGAAGAAGATGCCATTTGGTTTAGACCAACAGTGACTGAAGATAGCGGCCATTATGCGTGCGTAATAAGGTAAAAATTATAACCTTTATATACAAAAGTGGAATATAGAAGCACCATGATCTTACAATACATGTCTACAGGGTTGTTAATCTTAATTACAATAAGATGTTTACTCACATACAAAAATATTTATATACTGAATTTGTAATAGATTATAGATCCCCCTTCCCATCCAATGCTACATTCTGTATCTTGTTTGTATTCTATGAATAGAATCCCATTTATTTGCTGTTACCAAAACATCTTTATTTTTTCTCATGGGGTATTGCTAAGTTTCCACTGACCTTGAAATACTTATACTGTTTTAGTTGTGTTCAAGAAACCCCTCTATTCACTTATCAGATGTTCTAATTAGTTTTTCACTTTTAAAATAATTTTAAGTATGATGTAAAAAATCAATATTATTATACAATTTGCAATTTTTATGTGTGTTTTTAATTAGAATTTTGTGCAGCAGCTGGGATTTTAGCACCTAACTGGTTGCTAGGGTGTAAATTACCCTGGCAACCAGGCATTGACTTGAATGAGTAACTGAAATATGGAGTTGGAGAATTGGAGATGGCGTGAATAGAAACAAAAGATAATACAAAGTAAATATAACTGTAGCTTCATAGAGCAATAGTTGTTTTGGCTGCTGGGGTCAGTGCTAGGGTCCAAGGAATGCAAATCATGAAAAGTGGAACAATTGTAACGTTACTAATATTTGGCTATTCTATAACTTACTAAAAGTTAACTTAAAGGTGAACCACCCCTTTAAAACTAGATTTGTCCTAGAGTGTCCCAAATCGGCAGCCAAAATCCAGAACCAATGCTAGGCTCCCTGGTCTCAGCTCTTGCTTCTGCCTTTAACAGCCACCTTTCACCTCGGGAGGAGCCCTCACCTAATTGTATGCCTCCAGGTCTTATAAAAAGAATAGCCAAGCAAGGGTTCTGGATGAGCAGAGGGCCACAATCGTTAAGCAAAGTCTTTTGGGCAGAAGGTCACAATTTAAGGGATAGACGAAAAGCATAGTCAAAACAGGCGGGGTCGGTGCAGGCAAAATATAAGTGGAGTCAGACAGGCAAGGATCAAAAACCAGGGGATCAATCAGAGTGGTCAAACAGGCACAGGTCGCATAATGGAGAGTAGAATAGTTGAATAATCGGGCAAGGGTCAGGATCACAGAAGTCAAAGTAGTCAATCAGGCAGGGGTCAAACAGGAATCAGAATACAAGAATCGCACACAAGAACTCACTAAATGGAACCAAACAACAGGCAAAGATCTGCACACTGAATTCCCTAAATAGGACTTGAATTTAGTGCCATTGCGTGCTGATCACACCAGTGTCAATGTGCCTGTAAAAATCAGAATAGCACGCCCTAGTAATAACTGCTGACTAAGAAGACAGACACCGAGGCAGGCATCCCCACCAACCCCCTAGACCACCAGGGTGAGTGATTGTTACACAGAGTTCAACTCGAATATCAGGAAGGCAGTAAACAACTTCAAATTTATCCCAAGACATCCTCCAAAACAGCAAAATTCTAAATCTTAAAGGGCCAGTGTGATAAATTTCTAAAATTTTATTAAAAGTTTTAAAAAACTCAAATCAAATTTTAACTATTACCTAGTTGAATTCAATAATAAAAATGCAAAACTTTAATTTTCATTTTGACCTTTGATAAATCTGCCCCATAACTATAGATGCCAAAAAGCTCAGCTTCTTTGATCAGTTCAACAATCAAGGCAGAGTTTAAATAAAAGAAAAGTGTCAGTTTCGTTCAGGTCCAGTCATCCCACTAACAACAAGAGTTGGGATGCCATCATGTTTACACAACCCAGAGAAACTAGAACAAATTATAGAACATTATATGTATCTGGCATAGGTACTGGCACGATTGGACTGGGCCAACAGGGCACTTGGGTAAAACCCAATGGGCCCTGATTTTCTTGGAACTGCTGCTGGCCCAGGATCTTCAAGGCCTCTGAGAATGAGGGGAGCTTGCAAAGGGAGAGAAGAGATGGCTCTTTAGAAGCAGGAGGGAATGTGATGGTTGCATTGAAGGTGGGATGGGCCATTGAAGAAGTGGGCTTGGTTGACCCCAGACACCTCACTGGGTACTGGAGCAAGTGCTCTGTTTTCTTTGGGGTGCCTTGTACCCTGTACCCAATAATCTCATTAGACTGCATATGTTAAGTAAAGCTTACTGTTTATTGGAAATACGTGCCTGTTTCTGATGTATAGTCATGCGCTTTAGGAATTCCTCTTTAATTGATACTCAGACCTCAATTTGGGTTTTAGTTAATATTCTTTTTTCAATTCTGGCTAGGTGGGTAATGGGGGTATGACTGTGTTTTGGTGGTGGTAGGCCCTAACATTTCCTGTTTTCTATCTGTGTGAGACATTTTTGTGTTTATAGTGATAAGACAAAACAGAGGCGCTAAAAGGATAAAATTAGCTAAAAACACTTAAAAACCCAATGGGTAATTCAGAGGAGGTAGTAATGAACTTACCTCCTCCAGGCAGACACCAACGAAAGTGGTAATTTTCAGTAATAGTTTATTCACAACAATATTGCAACGCATTTCACAGACATTTCCTGCTTCATCAGGCAATGTAAAACGGGAGCAAAAACAACAGTGTCTTTGTATAAACACACCAGGAGCCTCTGTTACAGAGGCTCCTGGTGTGTTTATACAAAGACACTGTTGTTTTTGCTCCCGTTGACCTGAAACTACTTGTTTCACTGTAGACATTTGAGCCCTTAATAAATTATTAAGCAGTGTGAAAGATAGAAAGCAAGACAATGCAATGCAATTCAAGGGAACTATACTGTCCCACTTCAAGGGACATTTTCACATATATGCCTTTACTCTTAAGTAGCTCATTGTCTCTTTCCCACTAATTGTTTGGTTTTTGTCCACAACCTTTAATTTACCATCAATCTTTATGCCTTAAAAAGATCATGCCGACCAGGCAGTGATTTACATTCAATAACAGTTATCTTCATCATACTTTCCCTGATCTGAGATTTCAAGGTCCCTTTCAAAGGTATTTCAAAGCATTTTCTATTTTATTTTTTACAAAGCCTATTTTTTTTGTCTATTTTAGAAAAGATATAAAAGTTACTTGTGTAACAGGCAAGCATAAAGGCAATTTCATAGATTTCTTGAAATGCTTCTAAGACTAACTTGCAGTCCACATATGCACTGTGGAATAGAGAAGAACTTGTGCCTTCCAAAGACCTTTCAGTTGATAGGAAACTCCTTAGCAAGCCATTTCATTTAATTGGCAGGGGGGCTAACTGTGCATTCTCTTTATTTTTAGTCTCTGGCATTTCTGGCCTTGGAACAATGATTTCATTTGCCACTGCTTATGGTTTTCTTTATTTTTTTAATGAGCTCTCTACACAGTCCATTGAAGATAAGAATGTGAATCCTGTTGTTCAATGCTAAAAATATACAGTATGTAGTCTGATAATTATCTAGCATATCAGTTTAATGTGTTAAAGGATCAGTAACACCCACAAAAAACTGGCATGTTGGTTACGTTTACAAAAAAACACAATTGCTGTATTTGCAATGGATAGTCACATTGGCATTATACCTAGGGTTATACCAGTATGTTTTTTCTGCAGAAAATAAACCTTTTCTACCACCTCATAGGTATTAACTATCATTTTGAAATTCTATTCTTAAATTTCCAGGGATTTCAAACAATACTGGTATGGGACCCATTATCCATAATGTTCTAGATGTAGGGGTAAATTCACTAAAGAGTGTAAATTTGCCAGCAACAGCTTTGCACTTCAACACTTCACCAGACGAATATCCCTGGAAAATTTTCTCTAGCGTTACTTCGGCAGAGTGAGCAAAGATACACTAGTGCTCAGTTCTTTGCACTTTCTTGCGCTCAGGCTAGTGGAGCTACTGTATATATGTAACGGTGCATCTAATACATTACATTTACACTGATAACTAGACATGCCAAGGGAGCCTTAATAAAGTCAATATAGTTGTTTCTTAATGCCCTACACATAAGGTCACTGTACAATAATGTCCCATATGGTAGAAAACATATGGGGGAGACCAGGTACCCCCAAAAAAATTAAGCCTTTTGCAGCCTAACACCCTGAAAAAATTAAGACACCTGCGTTTTTTGGACTTAGAAGATATTTAATAATTATTTAAATTATTTTTATATGTAAGTAACTGAAGATTGAGGATGTTCTATGAACTCCGATGCACTGCATCAAGTCAGAGCTGGCAAAGGGAAATCTGGAGATAGAGGCATTTTAATGAATTTGCAAAGTTACTTCCATTCACCAGAGCGAAAATTCACCTGGCATTAAAGTGCAAAGCAACGCTAGCGAAGTGACGCCTGTAAATTGGCGAAGTGACTGGCAAATCATCACCAGTGTCACTTTGCCCTTTAGTAAATCTGCCCCTGGAGTGTTCCAAATAAGGGATCTTTCCATTATTTGGATCAGCATTCTTTAAGTCAATTAAAAATCATGTTAACATGAAATAAACTCAATAGAATTGTTTTGCCTCCAATATGTATGTATGTATGAATAACTTTATTTGAAAAGCGCTGTTAAGGAGCCGCAGCGCTGTACAGTGCATAAAAGTACAATATATATAAAAGTATACATGGGGAGACAAATCACATAATATGTATACAGAATCATAGGACAAAGAGGTTAAGTGCTATGTGTTAGTGGGAAGGATGTCCCTGCCCCAAAGATTGATTATAGATAAGTTAGGCTAAACTACAAACTACTGTATTATTATTACAGAGGGAAACATTTATTTAAAAAAAAATTAATTATGTTAAAAATTTAGTCTATGGGAGATGGCATAGCTGGCCTTCCCACAATTTGGAACTTTCT
>CM044434.1:30242736-30254253 GCA_024363595.1 Xenopus borealis | reverse complement strand
GCACTATTAACTGATGCATTTTGGAAAAAAAAATTTCCCATGACAGGATCCCTTTAAAATTTGGGTAATGGTGGAATTCAGGAAAATATTGATTGCGATAAGCAGACATGACATTAAAGTGTTGCTTTAAGAAGACTGGATCTTCTGTTCCTCAAAGCTAGCTACTTTGTAATAAAAACCATGTGCATGTTCTAAATTAGATAGGGAGCCTTTATTTATAAAGATGACCGCAATTTGTGATCTATATTATATACATTTTATACTGTTAAATGGCAAATCAATCATTGTAGCTTGTGACAAAATAGACATAATTCAATGATTTGTGGCAAACTGTGTACCATACACATGCTATTAATCCATATAAATCATATAATACAACCCTGTGATCTTTATGTGAGATTCACTGCAGATCACAATTCTGACCCCTCTAAAGAGAATACTGTATCTAAGCATGCAGGGCACAACACAATGTGATTAGGATGGCAAATGAAGTTATAGGGAACACTGAACTAAGAATATACATTTTTTTGATAAAATCATCACTAGTATCATTCAGAATTAAGTTGATTACCTTTTATGAAAATTTAAAGTATACATACAATTCTGAGAAGTACCAAATTTTTTGATTTAGCAGATTTTTCAGCTGAGAATTGTCACACCAGTTTTGCTAATTAATTCACTTGCGGCAAAACACTGACATTTGTGTCTGACAAATGTATTGACCCACCACTACAACTGTTTAGTTTGTAGTTTGAGAATGCCTTTTTATCCGTCAGATGAAGAGAATACTAAGAATGTTAATTGACTATTCGAAACCGGCAAGTGAAAATATTTCAGGTGTTTGTTCTGCCACCAAAATTTTAGTACCAAGACTCCAAAATTGTTCTTGATTGGACTCAATCAGAATTATCTTAAACTGCTTCTATCAGCATGTGTTAAGCAATTATACTTGAAAATTAGCTGCTAGATTTCTGCCCAGCACTATGTGCCATTACCCATAAACCATTGTTTTCAAATCACTTATCTATTTTGCCTTGCATGGCTGCTCCAAGTGCTAGCCAGAAGCTTATTTATATGAATGTTACTTGAATAAGTGCAAGGAAATGGTTCAGTATATTTACTGTCCTTGGAGGTTTTATCAGCATTTTGCCTCGTTTAACGTGACATGGAGGGGCTCAGGCCAAATGCAATGTACTTAAAACTTTAATATATTTTAAGGATTACCTTTCTAAATTAGCTCCTGCACAGTGTTAGGTTGACCCTATGGATTAAAAATTATTTATATAATGCCATTTGAGAGGTTCCCTTAAAGCCTGGTTCTTCCAAAGTGGCCCCATAGGCTAAAATGACAATTCAGCAGCTTTAGGTGTCAAATTCGAAGGATTTTGAAGGTCAAAGTTTTGAATTTTTTTTCTATTCTAATCGAAATTTGGCCTATTTTATATTCAAAGTAGCCCAAAATTACTTTGAAATTAGAATTTTTAAAATACAAATTTTATTCGAATATTCACTTCGACCCTTGGTAAATGTGCCCCTTAGGGTATGAAGATCCAAACTACAAAATTATCCCTGAGCTGGAAAACCCCAGGTCCCAAGATTTCTGGATAACAGGTCTCATACCTGTATTACAACAGCAATATCTGTTGTTGTTAACAATAATATCAATACAAATGCAGAACAAATCCCAATAAGTATACCAAAATCTTGAAATGCATGTTTTCATATAAATGTGTGATTGCAAATGAAAAACTCATAAAAATTAAAAACCTCTAATCACTCAGAGCAAAAAAAGATTTCCCAACTTCCTAAGGACAGCTCCCATTGACTTCTGCATGACCATGCCAGCTTTTAGAAGAAGTTTTGTAATTAATATTATTATGGTCATGTTAGTCAAGTAATTTTAGTCAAAAAGTGAGCCTAAAAGTTGAGAAACATGGGGCTAACCCTTATGTGATCTATGCATGGAATAATTTATACTAGTGATGGGAGAATCTGTCCTCATACTCGTTTCATTGAAAAATTTGTGAAATGGTGAAATTCGTAAAAAAGCATTAAAGTCAAGGGGTGTTTATTTACATCTACTTTTTATAAGCTGCACAACATTTTTTTTTAAATACATATGAATTTGTGTTTTTTCTCTGCCAAAAAGTCAACCATGACTAATTTTTTGCGTTTATGTATGAGAAAGAAAAAGTTAATATGTACAGTGTTCTGGAATGAGTTAAACATTCAATGACATAGGAAAACCTGCTCAAACAGATCTGCAGCATTTTGTTGTATAAAATCCTGTGTAAAAATGAGTCCACTAATTAATAAAATGAATCCTCTAATGATTTGGAGATACCATAAACTCCTCTAACATTTCTGTGATACATTAGGTTTTCCTCAACAACAGAGGTTTAATGTGTGTCGTATAACCAAGAGTTTGCTATAAAATGTAGTCATTATATTATCTATTATTATTATGGCTAGCTTTAATGAACACCTTACTCATGAGCTCGAAATTACAAGATGCTTTTTCAAGCCATTCACAAGCTTTTGTTCTGTTGCATGGAATTGAATGCTGGCAAATTAGATCAGGAAGGGAATGGGCAACCTGGGTCTTTTTAAGTTTGACATAATGCATCTCAAACCACTTAGCTAGTTTAAAAAAATGTTTATTAATGAGAAAGTTTATGACATGTTTTGTGGGTTAATAAATTAACACCAAGTGATATGAACAACATGTGCTTCTGCTAAGGCGTTTTGCAAATGAAATGATTTCTTATCCCCCCCCCGTTTGTTCTCTGAAATAAAACATACTGAAAGAACCATTGCGTCTTCAATAAATGAGGATTCCATATTACTGCTCCACTATTTAGTGTAGGTTATATTTTGTATTCGATAATTTAAGTAGCTACTTACAAACTGCTATCGCTTATTATAACTGGAAACGGAAAATAAAACCAGTAGTGCCTTAGACAGATGGAGAAGTAATGTAAATAACTTGGCATAAGGAAAGTTGTTAGAATTACTGGCGTTAGATTGGGACCAATTGAATAACATTTGGTAAGATCTACTGTAAGTGCTAATGCATGAAATTGCTAGGTGGTATCAGTAAGATAATAACTCAGCATTCACTAAACTTTTTTGGCTGTTTAGATTACTTTGAAATATACAGCCTGCAAGAATGAAAACTAAGAAAAGAGAGTAGGGCTCTTGTGTACTGTAATTCCCGTAGTAACACGTTAGCATATAACATAAAATGGACTGTATCTTTCTATTTGTCCTTGATGAAAGTCTCTTGAATGGGGTTAAGCGTATTTAGTACTTTTTTTTTATCTAGTACTTTTTCTTGTTTATACTGAAATTAATTGTTTTGGAATTAAAGTTCTCTGTGTAATAACTAGCAAATGTTACTTAAAATAACTAGCAAATGTTACTTAAAGGGCACCTGTTGCCAAAATATATTATCCCCAACCAAAGGAGTCCACATAATTTTTTTTTTGTTTTTAATTGCCCCCCCACCAACGCTAAGACACTCGCACCAGGAGGGAGCTCCCAGTGTAAGCAGCCGTGTCAGTCAGAGTGCATGGCCTAGCACTGGTAGGGGGCATTAAAAAACTACTATTACCTCCAACATGAGCCAGTACCTCTAGCTAGGAAAAATATATTTTGGCAACAGGTGCCAACAGTATAGCGCATACAGGGGTTCATGATAGCTTTGCACATGTTTGACCCTGAACACTTAAATATACTTATATTCATATAACACATACAGTATTATTTATTTATACTGCAATGCCATCTTTCCTGTGTTTGCAATTGCAAACATCACAGAGATGCACATTGTACCCTAATATTTGCAAATGGCCTGCAAATGAAATGAGTGTTTGCTTGAGTGTGACCATGGTGTGACCATGGTGCATGGCCATTGTGTGAGAATATATTGATGATCACTTAGTGAATATAAATTTGTGAAAACAGTGAATATTTTTTCCTACCAAATTTGTTGCATAACTGTAAATATGCACAATTTGCAATCATATTCTTTGTGGGAATATGGCACTGCAAATAATAATTCACAATTAAATTTGCACATAAACTACAACCAATTTTCCCAGATTTATAAATATAAATGTGAACCAAATATGTTCACTATTCAGATCATTCTGTGCTGAGCCATGTGATGCAACAAAGCAAAAATGCTATTTATTATGTCTGGTATGTCAGGAAACCTTATTTACTGCATTGGATTGTGATTTGCTCTGCAAAAGTTTTTTGTGACTATTGATGCAAATGTGGGAATTCTAGACTTACCACTGTGTCCAGGGAAATTGCAACTGCCAGAGTTCCTAGCATCATTGAGCGAACTTGAACTTCATCCCAGAAGACTGGGCGGGCATGTTGGTACTTATAAATGAGTGCAAGTAGGCTGTCATCTCAACCATAGGTAAAGCTTTCCTTTAGAGCTGGATATCATTTAAATACATTTATAGAATACAACAATTTGTGATTCTTTATGGGTTTTCTTATTAAGGATTGTAAAATAAACTTCAAAATTAGAAAACATTCCTCTTTAATCTGGTAAAAAAACCAAACCATTTGTTATGTTTTCCCTTAGGAAGATCATGATGATGTGATCGAAATATTGGAATTTATTTAGTCTGTTTATTAAAAGCAGTTATTATAATCTTGTTGAGTGTGGTGTGTGGTTGTTGCTTTAGATCGATAGATAGATAGATACAGTAGATAGAGAGAGAGAGAGAAGAGAGAGAGAGAGAGAGAGATGATAGTTATATAATAGATAGATAGATAAAATGTCTATGGGTAATCATTTACACATTTTCATTTACATGCATTAACCCAATAGGATTGTTTCGCCACCAATATAGATTCGTACAGCTTAGTTACTATTATGTACATTGATTATTATTACACAGAAAGAAATATATACTTTTTGTTTACAATTAAAATTATTTGCATAAAATGGACTCTCTGGGAGATTGCTGTACCTTTATTTAAAATTTCCTGGATGATGGGGTTCTGGATAAGGAATCACACACACACACACACATGCACACACACACACAGTATATGTTTACATCCTTTAGTAAAACATAGGCATACCACCTGTTGTAAAGCTCAGATTAAGATTTCTGATCTCCAGTCTCTCTTGTATTAAAATGTTATTATACAGAACAAAAGAACGGTCAAAATGAAAAAAAATGCATTCCTACTATACATATCTCATATTTTTTCACAAATCTTCATGACATAATTTTTGTATTTATTTGTGAACCATGGCCAAGTCTGTTATTCTTGCCCTTTAAAATGTATATCCTATTAACAATAGGTTACATTCAGTTTTCTTAAAAATAGAGAGTCTAATGGAATTCAGTATGTTACAATATTTATTACAATATACAATGATTGCACAAGCTCTGTTCTACTTCGATTTTACAGGTATTTTTTCACTTGCCATATCAGTGTTTTTAGCTGTGTAAAATGCAGCAGTGTCGTTTCTGCTCTGCTATGCTCACCGATAAGCTGCTCTCTGTTATTTGGTTGTTATCTTGTTCCTCTGCTTGATTGACCTAAAGTGGCACATAAATATCATTCCTTGTGGACAAGGTCTGTTGTACCTGCTGCTATGTCCTTATAAAATGAAAGTCACTTTAGACTTGCCACCAGGGGACTGTATAACAGAAAATGGTTTCATAAAGTTTAAGGCAACTGCCAGGCTTAAATTGTAAAATTAGATTTTAAAACGGTAAAACTAAAGTGAACTTTAATATATAAATCTTGAAAAGAAATGGGCGTTTACCCAAGGTTACTGTACAGAACCTACACCTTCTTTTGCCTGATAATGTGGTTTTAGAGTAGAAAAATGTCTGAACTGAAGGTACAGGCAGACCAAAACTAATAACACAAGATGTATAATTTTCCAAATAATGCAGAATAATTCATATGTTAAAGTTCAACATATTGGAGCACATTTATCACAAACTATTCTTTTTTATTGTCACTGCCCTTTAAAAAGAAGACTTTAATTTATAAATCATTTTTCATGTTATAACCAATTCCCAATTGTTAATGTTTTATAGTTCAGTGCTGCCAATGAACTCTATCACCAGTTGATCCAATTTAGATGATTTGGCACATATTAATAAGTGTGAGAAAAAAAAGTTGGGGTTTGAATTTTCACAAATTTGTCCTTTATCTTTCAACGTACTCATTTCATCACATATTTATTTCATTTGTCCCCCTGGAGATTTTCATATTATCATATGCCATTTTCAACATTTTTTTAAATGTCCTGTTCATGTTAGATCACTATTTTGTATAAATTAATAAGTGATGAAACAGGTTTATTCTAACACATTTTACTACATCTTTCTCCATTGTTTTGCATGTATATGTACATTGTGAGCATCAGATGCATCATTGAAATATGCTCCATCTGTCTAAAGAAGCAAGCCAAAGTCCTATAACTCTGCAATTGATGCAGTACTTTCATAAAGCATACCAAATCATATTCTGGATCATTTTCACTGAAAGGTAGCACATCTTTAAATAATCTTTAACATGTAATAGATGGTGATTCTTCTAAACTATGTTTCAATTGGACTTTTAAACCTCTAGAAACCAGAAAGCAGATTAACTGCAAGGCTTCAATTTTAAATGTAAATGCCAAAAGTTTAAATGTAAATGCCAAGCTGAACAACAAAAACATTTAAAGAATTAAACAACTATATAGGCCAATTGCAAATCATGTTAGAATAATGTTTAGAACAAACTAAAATTTAATCTTAGTGAATGAGTAACCATTTCAAGCTGTCTGTTACAGGTTTAGGATCAGTTATCCAGAAACTGTTATGCAAGTTCTAAATTATGGGAAGGCCATCTACCATAGGGGCAGATTTATTGAGGGCGAAGTGGCTAATCCTAAAGACTTTTTGCCAGAAATCCCATCTGCAGGGACATCGCCAATACACTAACGGGTATAGACGTCAATTTGCTAGCGAAAGAGACCATCGCTAGCATTCGCACTCTTTTGTCAGGCGACAATTGTGTATTTTACTGAACATTACCTCTTTTGCCAGAGTTTCCTTCACCACCTCAGACCAGGTAGACTGCTAAAGTGAAGAAACATCTTCCTCAATCTGATGTCAGTGACATCATATCCTGAACCCTGGAAAGTCATAAAAAGTGTAAAGTCATAACTATTAAAGATTTTTGTGTGAACTTTTTTTTTAACACACTTGATGGGCCTGCCACATATATTTTTGTGTGGGCTCATGTCTAGGACAGTAAAGGAGCTTTTATGTCTTCATTAAGCTCCCTTGGACATTTGTAATAAAAAGTGGCCACTTCAAGAATTTACACCAACATCTCTAAAACAGACATGTGTAAAACTTATATGGGCCTCCCCTATTTAACTTGACAAGCATAAGATTAATAGCGAGTTTTCGCTTGGTACAAACAAACGCTAGTGAATCTTGACTATGAAATGCTTGCACTGAAGAAGTATTGCTAGGTAAAAGTCACCAGCATTCTGCACCCAGGACGCAACCTCACATTTAGGTGAATTAGCGTAGTGGTAACCAATTTGTGCCTGGCGAAGTGGTACAAAGTGTGCAAAATGGTCACTGATGACAATGCGCCCTTTAGTCTGTCCCATAGACCCGATTTTAATTAATTAAAAATTACAAAAATATTTACTTTTTCTCTACAGTGATAAAACCGTACCTTGTACTTGATCCAAACTAAGATTTAATTAATCCTTAATGAAAGCAAACAATCATATTGGCTTTACTAAAAGGGATTATTTCATGATTTTTATGGTGTATTATTTATTTCTAAATTACACTGCTAACATTAAAAATAATTCACTCTACCATATAATAAAACTTCTAAAATTTCAGATAATCTATTGTTTCTACTACTGAACAGAACTGGAGGGGGTAAAAGTTGGACAGGGAGCGTTTGTCTTGTGTCAGGGACCTTTTATCTGGTTACCTTGACATTGTTCTGTTGATAAGCTGCTGGGAGGAAATGGGGGGTGATATAAACTTGCAGAGCAGCAGTAAAGAGTGACTGAAGTTTATCCGAGCATGTCACATGGCTGAGGGTACCTGAGAAACTGACAACATGTCTAGCCCTACATCAAATTTAAAAAATAAATATAAAAAAATATTTTTGCTATTTTGAAAAATAGTTTTTAAAAACTCCCATGAACTCAAAATTCAACCAATCTAATAGGAATAGGATTGACCTGAAAACTTGAATTCAATTAGAATTTTTAAAACCCGATTCTTGGAAAAAGAATTAAATTGATCCCAGAACGTCTTCCATTGGCTATAACAGCAATTAGGCAGGTTTTAGATGGCGAATAGTCATATTTGAGCTCTTAAAGTGCCAGACAAATCTCAAAAATCAAATTAGAATTTTTTTAAAAAATTTAATCGAATTTTAATGATTCGCTACCCTATTTTTAAAGTTTTGGCCATAAAAAACTAAAAAATTTGAATTCTAAAGTCAAATTCAAAATTCAAATTTTCACTTCTATCTTTGATAAATATGCCCCTTATGTTTAAAAGGTTTTTTTAGCAGATAAGGTATGATGATCCAAATTATGGAATGACCCCTTAGCTGGAATATCCCAGCTCCCAAGCATTCTGGATAGCAGGTCCATTACCTGTATCGTTTTCATTTTTCATATTTTAATTTGCTAATGGAATAATAATAAAAGAAATAAGATACATTTTTGGAATACCACCCTCACATTTAACTTAAACAAGATCTGAAAAACAAATAGCAGAAAGATTAATGGCAGCTAGTGATGGGCGAATCTATCCCGTTTCACTTCAGAGAAGAATTAGTGAATTTCCAGCAAAATTTGCGAATTGGCAAAAAATTCGTGAAACGAGTTGCATCACATTTTTGTTTTTTGTCTCTTTTTTTTTTATGCCAGCCAATTTTAAGCAGGCAAATTTTCGCTGCCATTTCCGAAATTTATTCGCCGACGGCGAATTGCGGGAATTCGCGGCAAATTTGTGCCTGCCGAATAAATTTGCCCATCACTAATGGCAGCGGCTAGGAAAACTATTTTACACCAATGCCTTTCAACATCCAACCCACCAATATCATTAGTCAAACAAAAATTACACCATATCTTTCATATGGACTGGTTAGAATCCACCACTAACAAAGAATTACACACCGAAAAAATATTCTCTATATGGATGAACTATATACAGTAGTTACACTTCCTACACACACTAAATACCTCACAATATATGCATTCAGACAAACAACTTGGTATGATATGGAGCTACTATTAAACAATACTATATTACAAGAATATTACAAGAAGCGGATCATTATATTCAAAAGTCGTCCACAGGAACAGAATTCATGATCAACCCCCAGGAGTCACCAAAGTGGAAGTTCATACAAATTGCTAAATACCCATACTCTAAGGAAAGAAAATATGGTTTGTAAAATAATATCCCTATATGACATTAAATCTGAAATTATATCTTGAAGTTATTACTGTAACCACAAAGAAACTTATGTAGTATGGAATATACTATTCTGTTTATATACCTTACCTCCAGAACTTTCTTTTTGTTTATATATGTTATTTTGTATATTATGAAAACTTAATAAAAACATAATTAAAAAAATTAATTTCAAAAGTTAAATGTGAAAAATGTATCCTACACTTTTTTTCTGAATAAAACGGTCACTATTTCCTACAATTGCAGTAGCAATTGAAATGATTTATTACTAAGATTTGCCTTTTCTACTACAATTATTTGCTTGGCAAGTACCTAGTTTCTTGCATTTTGCTCACTACATGGATTTTGTTTATGTGCAAAACCCTGCTTTTTCTCACACCCCACTGTTGTCTTGACAGTTCTACATCTTGCATCACAGTAGATAATAACCTCTGGTTTTTGACAGCAGTACATCAAAGAAAATCTACAAACTGAGGGGGAAGAAATAATTCTTACACTTTAGAATGATAAGCTGCAGCATAGAATACGGGTTTGTGTTAATTTTTGTTAATATCTCTCCACTGGACTCATTTCGAAAGAAGAAAAACTCCACAATGATTGTGTTAATACAAATATTATAAAATTAATACAATACACTTCTTACAATCTGGACTGAAAAGAGAATATTAAACTGACAGTGTCTTTCCGTGACTGATTTTGTTCAGAAAACTAATGCATTGCCTGTATCATACAAATAAGTAACAAGTCATAAATGTATTAAATATATTGTGTTTTTAATTTTGTTGTTGTTTTCTTTCCCTTTTTGTTTGAAGATGGGTTCAGTATTTATGTTGAGTTGTAGGACAGAATAGCACTAGGTAGAAATTATGATAATTGACTATTCTGTATGACTTTCAAAAAAGTATACTGTATTAAGTTGACCAAACTTCTTAGCCTTTACTCTAAGAGGCCTATTTATTAAACTTCATATTTTTCTGGTTGAGTTTTTCAAGCGGAAAAACTAGAAAAACGTATTTTTTTGAGATTTATTATGCTACAAAGCTGTAAAAATAGTCCAGTTAAAACCTGTAAAAATCATGTAGAAAGCCAATGGCATATGGTCCCTTTAACAACTGGAACATGTTTTTACATTCAGGATTCTCTATAGTTTTGGGCTGTTTGTGCTGGTTTTAATATGATAATCTGATAAATTTGAGTTTTAAAAAAAGTTACACAATTCGAGCATCAAATCTAAAAAGTCAGTCACAAATCGAATTGTCACTCACTTTTGTCAAGAGTAAGTTTAGGTAAATTAAGAGTATTCGGATGTGGGAGTTTGTTTGAATTCCTTTTTTAGAGTGAGAAAAAGTTTAAATAAATAGGCATTCAGCGCAGTTGCCAGAAAATAACATTTAGATGATACTATGATGAAAGAATTCCTTCCATTAAAAGGCATAGTATCCCTTTTGTAATGTGTGACTTTACCTCCATATACTCATTCCACAGGAGGCCCAGAACCTGAGTAACATTCTTATTATTTCTCATATTAATAATTAAAGACAATCATGAACACAAATGAGTGAGAATAGTGTGGCAACAATTTATCAGTTTTCAGACCCCAGATA
The DNA here is from genome assembly GCA_024363595.1 of Xenopus borealis. Lineage (NCBI taxonomy): Eukaryota > Metazoa > Chordata > Amphibia > Anura > Pipidae > Xenopus > Xenopus borealis. The sequence goes on along the minus strand of CM044434.1, from coordinate 30,243,143 downwards.
CAGGAAACCTATTGGTCGAGTTACTTAATAATCAATTACCTGACCCTTTAGATATCTGACAGGCTGCTTTCACAGTGAAAGTAATCATGTGTTTGTAAATATATACACACACCCTCATATACATTTTACAGGATTTTCTTTTTCTTTGTTGCTGGATTGAAAATGACTGTATCCCAAAGAGAACCTTTAGTGATGCCTCACTTCCTTGAGAAATTGGCAATAGCATCAGTTATAGATGCAACATTTAGAATAAATAAAACATTAACAAGGTTGCAATCTCGCCATCTGTGGAACCAGAAATAAAACCAGAAACTCAGAAAAATAGCTTGATTATAGGCTAACGCTAGAGAAGACAAAGTTCTGTAAAAAGCCATTGACAGAAGAGTGCATGTGTGTAATCCACAGAA
>CM044434.1:30231737-30242636 GCA_024363595.1 Xenopus borealis | reverse complement strand
TCTGTTTTTGAGACTGAAAGCCAACATTTTCTGCAGTCATAAATCTACCTTGTCTATTGCTTTATAAACTTCTTGGTGTCTGACTTATAAATGTGTAGTGCTTATGACTGGTAACCTACTAGCAGAATCAAACCCCCTTTCTGGATAGAAGTGCTTGACATGTGCTTTATTCAGCTAATGTGAACCTGAGTAATTACAATAGGCACTGACACAATAAGTAGCTCAAATAATGTCAAAGATAGATTAATACGGTAGCTGCCACTTCTAACTGGCTACAATCATGTTTCTCTTCTGTGGGGTTGTTTCTTGTATTAAATTACATCAGAAATTATGAAATTTAAAACCAGCAACTAGTCATGGCTTCTAAACTATTACTCCGACTAATAAACTCAACTCCACGTCTGGTATAAGGGGGAAAATATAGTTGATCGCTCTTAATCCATGTTGATCAGATTTCACCCAAGGTAAGATGTTAATATTTTCTTCTCCTGTACTGTTTCTTTGCACATAGTCTCCACAGGATTGTCTTCTTATAAATCAGTAGTGATGGGCGAATCTCCCGAGATTCGCTTCGCCGAAAAATTCGCGAATTTCCAGAGAAATTAGCGAAACGAGTCGCGGGACGCTTTTGACGGGCGTCGCGTCAACTTTGATTTTGTGTGATAGTTGCATATAACAGTGAATCTCTGCTAACTATATAAGAAGAAATGCAGTCTTTCCCCTAAGTTAGAAACTGGTTTATATTTTTGAACTACCTAGAGGTGGCTAGTAGGAGTGAAAAATATAAAGGTCTAATGTACTGTATATATGTACTGTATATTGTCACTCCTTAAACAAACTATCCAGTTAATTGAAGGCTGAGTCAATAATGCATTGTCATATCAGATGGCTAAATTCAGCAAAATAAATCATGCAAATGATTGTTTTAGTATTTTCTTAGCAATCAAGTAATCACTCAAGAAAACAATAGCAACAAATTCAACAGTTAACAAAAGTTCCCTGCATTATGCATAGATTAAACAAATATATTATAAAGTTTTCATAAAAAAGAAATTTAAATTTTTTGGATATACAAAATGTTGTTCTTTATAAAATAAGTGCATTTAAAAACTCTTTAATAATTGGCCCAATTACTTACTTTGACAATTATATTCAGCTTTGATGATTGTTTAATTATTAAAAAGAATGTGATTTGTACAGAATACATTTGGTTGCTAACATTTTTAATTTTGTGGTTTTGAATGGGAAGTTAATACTTTATATCATGTAATCCTTTAATTTCTTTTTATAACCATATCTTTGATATAGGCTTCTCAGGTTCAGGGTGTATGGAGAATAAATGCTTAAAAAAAAGTTTCCATAAGCTCCATTTTCATTTAGGAAGCTGTAAACATATATTTTTTTTTAAATACTATTGAAATCATTTCTGTCAGACTAATCACTCCGTTTTCATAAGCCTTCTTGTTTTGTGTTTATAAAATTCAAACTGATCTTTGATCTATTCATTCTTTGGGAAATGGAACAATGGAATGGTGACTACAGGGCCAGCATGGTAAGCATTCCAAAACAAGTATGTCCCTGATACTATAACACCTTTTATTATTACTATTATTAAAAATTCATATAACTGAACATTTATCATGGTAACCATTATATTTATTATATGAACAAAAGAAAGCAATTATACAAGGAAGATCAAATAGTATGTAAATACTGTACCTTGTTGCACAGTGGGCTTTGGTTATTGTATTGTATATAGTTATATATTGTATTGTATATAGCTTATTGATTTATATTTTTAGTTTAAAAACATACATGGCTGGTGGGATACTGCAACCTGCTGTTTATTCATTCAGCTTCCAGATGTCTTTTGAAAACTTTTTTTTGAAAAACACTTTTTTCTTCAGCTAGTCAGCTATTGGATGTTGCATAACAGGTAGCATTTGCTCTTGAAAAATCTATCCTTTTTATAATAATTTATATAGCAAACTTTTTTGCAGAGCCATACTACAATATGAATTGCTTATCTATAAAATTACAGATGGTTAGAGGAGTTTTGGAGAACCAGGAGATATTAGCATGGTAACAGAAGTTCTAGTATCACTGGTGTTCATTTTCATGGTCAGCACTGATTTGTCACATCTCATTTCCATGACTTGCATGCACAGAGACGGCATAACACAGTATTACTAAATTAACATATCAAGCACGCTTCAACTGTAGGGCATTTCTCCTTTCAGTCACAAGAAAGAAAAGAAAATACTTTTGTTGTATTCTAACTTTTTTTTAGTTACAAAATACAATTCCCTGTGTTAACAAAATTAATGAAAGTCATTGGTGCTGAGGACTGCTAGCCATACAGCTAAATAAATAAGATGGAAATAAAAATCGATAGATGATGTAGATAACAGAAAAATAGATTATAGATAGATAGATTAGATAGATTGATTTCTAGATGAACAGAAAAAATTATATTCCAGTCAGCATTGTCCACAGTATTGTGAATCACACTATAGCTATTTCATTTCTTGAGGAGGTTATTTTTTTACATGATTTTTTTTTTTCGAGAGCACCACTGAAGTTGAGAAAAAATATGTTACAGAATAAACACAATTGTGGGTTGATTGTGGAAAAAAAACTCACACTCAAGCAAGAATTGCAATATTTCATTGATGAGGATAAAAATATTGAATGTTTTAATAAATGGGGAATATAATTACAGTAAATAAAATTATTAGAGACAATTCCCATGGACTTCTATAGAAACTCAACAGCTTTTACTGGCCTTTTCCAGCAACTTTCTCTTTTTTTAATAACTTCACACTATTCAAGGTTTTAGAAAATACTTTCATCTATATTAATTTTTTTTATAATGCCCCAAGATGTGCAACACGCAAATGTGTTTTTAATGAAATTATCTTGTTTCCCTCAACCAAAGTCAGAATATGGGAGGTAAGCTTGCAGGTATTGCATTGGGTCTCAGGCCTAAAAGTGAAAAACTGCAGTCGGACTAAGCATGTACAAATGAAGCCACTTTGGATTGTGCGTTTGACACAGAATAATTTAACTCAGACATCCCATTTAACTCATGTATAACAGAATATTGTGTCACAGCATCCCATCCAATTAAAGAGTTAACCATTGAAAACAATGGTGCTTTGGTATGCTAATGAAAAGGTTAAATGCATTAAATGAGTTAAAATGACTCACAACGCAAGTGGCTTCATCTGTAGATTATTTACATATGTTTAATACAATTTGCATTGTGGCTAGTGATGGGCGAAACTCCCGCGTTTCGCTTTGCCAAAAAATTTGCGAATTTCCAGAGAAATTTGCGAATTGGCGAAAAATTTTTGACGCGCGGCGCGTCGCGTCGTTTTTCGACGCGCGTCGTTTTTGACGGCAAATTTTTCGGCGGCAAATTTTTGCTGCCGTTTTGCGAATCGCAGGAATTCACCGCGAATACGCCCCTGGCGAATAAATTCGCCCATCACTAATTGTGGCAAGGTACAGTATACTGGTAGACAAAACATGACAGTACTACATACAATTCTGTACTTCTAGATAGTACAACTCAATGAAAGGCTGGAAACCTATTCAGTTGACTGATGTACCAAGAGTGTTTTGCCACATAAAAACATTTAAAACCCATTCTATTCTAATAGGCTATGGCAGAATCTGGCTCATTATAACATTACATTAACCATGAAAATTCATTCTGACAGAATGAAAGAATATAACACTGTAGGTTTAGATTAGGTTTTACATTCATTATTCAATCATTTTAGACCTTACCCCATTTAAGCTTTATTGCCTTTTTAAGGGTGCAATTACATATCCATGGTAGATGCTGATGTATTTTGTAGCCCATTTTAATCACCCCCCTTAAAAATTTCTAGGTTTTTAATATCTTATATAAAGCTTATGAGTTTTTAAATTATCCACACCTAAATGGAGTATGCTGGTAAATATAATTAGATCATTTACTTTTCTCAGTGACCATATACAAAGTAATTCAATTTGATTATGCTACTGTGTAAGTTCTGTATAAATTAGTTTCGTGAATGTAATCTTACAGTCCTACTATATTTACATTTCTACAGTTTTTTGTTCAGTACAGGTATGAAATATACTATCCAGAAACTCATTATGGATGTAGATCCAAAATATTGTAATACAATATGCTATTAGGACCATTTCAAGAAATTATTATTATTTTTATGATTTATCTGTTATATTAGTATAAAAAACTTTGTACTTGATCATAACTGAGCTTCCTGAATCCATACTGATGATAAAGCAATCCTACTGAGTTAAATGCTTAAATGCTTAAATGCTTTGTAGTAGACTTTTGGTTTTGGCGATTCAGTGCATTTTCATCATGAATCAAGTGAGTCCTTTTTAAATGAATCCTTTATTACAAAGCTTCTGAATCTTTCTCCAGTGATCATGCAGTATTGGTCTGTCATCTATTACCATGAAGGCATAAGACTATGACAAACTGTATAGCCATATTATGTACCAAATATATATATAAAAATATATATAGACCAAGGAGGAGTCGGCACTCTCAATAAAAGGTACAAAAATTCCTGGGTGCAGTGTCCAAATTCAATATCACAAAAGTAAGGTCTGCACTCTCAGGACTTAAAAAAAGGTAACAGTATTTATTCACATGACTAAAGGTGGCCATACACAGGCAGATAAAAGCTGCCGACAGACTGTGTCTGTGTCGGGCTTTCTCGATCGATATCTGGCCGAAAGTCGGCCAGATGTCGATCGGGCAGGATTAAAAATCCCGTCGGATCGCGGCCGCATCTGTTCATTGATGCGGTCCCGCGATCCGACCGCCCGTACTGATCCGAACGTTGGGCCCTAGGGCCCACGATCAGATCAGCTCGATATCGCCCACCTCAAGGTGGGCATATCGGGGAGAGATCCGCTCGTTTGGCAACATCGCCAAACGAGCGGATCTCTACATGTATGGCCACCTTAACCGAAGAGGCTGAAACGTTAGTCATCCATGTAAATATTAATATTTTTAAGAATCCTTGATATAATAGAAAAAAATATTGTTGACAGTATGACAAAACATTTCCAATGATTGCATTTCGATGTGATGGGAGTTATTTTAAACTCCCATCAACTCGAAATTCAAATAAAAAATAAAAAATAATCAAAATGTATTTAAAAATCAATTCTTTTAACTTCGGGTGACTAGGCTGTATTCGATTGTTTGAATTGAATTTGGATCAAATTTGATCAAATTTGATTCAAATGATTTTCCACAAAAAAAACTTTGATTTCTCAAATTACTCCAAAAAGATTCTAGGAGGTCCCCCATAGGCTAAAACAGCAATTTGGCAAGTTTTAGATGGCAAATAGTCAAAGTTGAATTTTTAAGGAGACCGTGCATAGTAAATTTCAAAATTCAATTTTTTTTCAAATTCGAATTGAACTTGGACTATTCCCTAGTCAAAGTACACTAAAAATTTTCAATTTGACCCTTTATAAATCTGCCCCTTTCTGATTGAATGTTTACATCAAAGACATTCAACAACATAGTATTAATCACCCTATAAATTACAATGGATTATGAATCACTGTGTACTTGATTATAGAAACTGTACTCTTTCAAGACTGAAATTGCATTGTAAATGAGCCCTCACAGACATATTGGATAATTTTATGGCTTCATAAAATGTTAAAAGGCTTGGTTTACACCTTGCCTATGCCAAGAGTGCTTATTGGAAAAAGATTCTGATACTTTGATATAGAAATGAAGCTCAAATTCACGTGATGGACATAGTTTTCAGGGAGAAATTAATGCAATTTTTTCCTAATTTGTTTTTGATTTTTAGTAATAGGATGGTTATCACTTCAAAAAAGACTTTTTGTAGCTATTGATTTGGATAAGTAATAGAATTATGGGATTCCACCATATTGTTTACTGCCTTTTATTTTACTTACACATGCTTATCATAATTGATTTTCTGCTACAGTTATTGGACCACCCATAATGCATGGATACGCGTTATCATTTTCACAGTTCATATTCTTTCTTTTCAGAGTAACCAGTGAGACACTGGTCTGTAGATGAACAATCATTTCTTTGCTCAGTTTTATATATCAATACCTGTTCTGTCAATTCTGCAGTATATTCTGTTAATTTTCCTAGCACTTATATTGTATATTTCCTTGCAGACCACTGGGATGCAGTTGGTATTTTTTGTTCTAATGCTAAAGAACTTGTGTATCAATCTGTCTTATTCACAAAGGGCAGCTAGGTTATAAACATACAGATGAAGCCACTTTGGATTGTGTGTTTGACACAGAATAACTAAACACAGACTTCACACTTGTGTCACAGCATCCCATCTTATTAAAGTGTTCATCATTGTGAACAATGGTGCTTTGGTATGCTAATGAAAAGGTTAAATGCATTAAATGAGTTAAAGGAGTTGTTCACCTTTGAGTTAACTTTTAGTATAATGTAGAGAGTGATATTCAGAGACAATTTGCAATTGATTTTCATTTTTTATTGTTTGTGGTTTTATATTTATTTAGCTTTTTATTCAGCAGCTCTCTAGTTTGCAGTGTCAGCAATTTGGTTTCTAGGGTACAAATGACCCTAGCAACCCTGCATTGATTTGAATAAGAGACTGGAATATGTATAGGAGAGGGACTGATCCTGGACCCTGGTCTAGGCTCGTACTTCACCAGTTAAGTGATCGCCTTTGGCTTCGGGCGGAGCCCTCAGCTTACTCAGATGCCACCTGAACTTTAACGAGAGATGCAAGGGAAAGGTTCTGGATAGGCAAGGGGCACGACTGTTAGTTAGAGTCAGTAAGGCCAAAGGTCACGGTACAAACAGGAGTAGGCAGATTCATAGTCAGACAGGCTGGGTGGAGGTAAGCAGATAGCAAGGAATGTCAGGCAGGCAAGAGTTGAACCGGGTAATCAATCAGATAGGATGAGGCAGAAGAGGTAGTTGGTATGCAGGCACGGGTCAACCAGGAAGTTAATCAGAAGGGTCAAGCAGAATCAAAGTCGGTTTCAGGCACAGGTCAGGTTTCAGAGGTCAGAATAGTCAATAAGCCAGGCAGGGTCAAACGCAGGAAGAAGGACAGACTAGAAGCTTAACAGCACAAGGTACAAAGCACCAGGAATAAACCTATCACAGGCAATGTGTAAAATCAAAATGTCCCTTAGAATATTTGAATTTGGCGTCATTGCGCGCTGAAGTCATGAGCCTTTAAGATGCGGAAGTGCGCACCGCATGCACTATGAAGACCGGCAGCAGGGGGAGTAGAGCGGCACAGCAGGCGTTCCCGCCGCACGACTAGATGACCAGGGTAAGATTTCTTCACAATACTGACACATGGGAACACATTTGAGGAAATGAGTGGAAAATGCTTCTCTGTGTTGGATTGAAAGAGACAATTTATGAAATACTTTTTGGTTGGGGTCATGCCCCATATTTACTTTCTTGGCTCTTCCCAACTTCTGTTTCAGAATTTTGAGATGTGCGGTAGCTACAGGTACCATTCTTCATATGTTTTGGACCTGCCCCTGGCTTACTTTGACTTTTGTTGATATTCCAATGGTTCAAATGATTTGTATTCTGAATGAAATTCCTAATATGAAAAGGTTAGTGCAGTGCTTAATTAATGGCATGCTTACAGCGTCTAGAGGGGCTATAGCAAAAGCATGGAAGGCCACAACTTCTCCTACAGAGAGAAAATTTCTAGATAGGGTATGGTGTATATTCACAGATGGGACATTTGACAGGCATGACACATTTATAAACTTCCATAGAATCTGGACAAATTGGGACTATGTAGAAAATGTACACAACAATAGGTAACTACATGGGTCACATATGAGTTGAGGTATAAACATAAATTTTAAAGTAGATTTTATTAACTTGACCCTGGACTTAACTGACATAATGGTGCAAACTTATGTTAAGTTCTACCATTCTCTTTATTTATCTTACATTGTTTGAACCATTGTTTAGAGAGGATACAAACATGTACATCACTTTGAACCTATTGTTTTTGAAGAATTTAGGGCTTTTGTGCTAATTTTATTATCTTTATGATCTTTACCTTTTTTAAAAAATATTTCTTTTTTCATAGTTTTGTTTGTGATTTTTGAGTTGGATGTACACTCTGTCATAAAAATGTATAGACCAAATAAATAAAAAATTTGATTGAGTGAGACAGGAATAAAAAAACCTTAAAGTTCACAATAAGTTATTGGCTGAACTACTTAATTTTTTTTTAATGTTATATACTATCTATTTAGATACAATCCTCTGGAATTGGGGTACATTGGGGTACCATATAAAGTTAAAGGACATCCCCTTCCTTCAAAAGTTTTATTTGTCTTAGATTTATAGGTACAGATGCAGCCACTTGGATTTGTGTGTTAAAGGCGTCATGACTCAGGGCTAATTGAAGAAACTGTGTTATCTAAAGTTATCTTAACTCATTTAATGCATTTAACCTTTTCATTAGTATACCAAAGCACCATTGTTATCAATGATGAACACTTTAATTGGATGGGATGCTGTGACGCAATATTCTGTGTTAAATGAGACAAGTGTGAAGTCTGAGTTTAGTAAGGGCCCTTACACACGGCCTTTTGGACCTGCACTCCCCTGTGTTGCGTTTGGCTGCATTCAGCCGCAGGGGAGCGCAGGTCTAGACGCACCTCATTTTTTTCAATGAGGTTGTACCCACGAGATGCGTGTAAGCGCCGAACACAGATTCAGACGCGCAGCATGTTGCGTCCGAATCTGCGTTCGGCACTTACATGCATCTCATGGGTACAAAGTCATTGAAACTAATGAGATGCATCTAGACATGCGCTCCCCTGCGGCTGAATGCAGCCAAACGCAATGCAGGGGAGCGCAGGTCCAAAACGCCCGTGTGTAAGGGCCCTTATTCTGTGTCAAACACACAATCCAAAGTGGCTTCATCTGTAGTACAATTACTTGCAAGTTTTAAATTTGACTTCATTTCACATATCCTACTACTGTACTTACTACTGATGTGAAATGTCTAAAAAAATACTCTCACAACTCCAACACAAAATGGAATTAATATGTTAATCACCTATGATTTGATGATGGCCAGCCTTTGTTTATGTAATGATGGTCAATTCTGTAATTTTGAGAAAATGGTAGTTGTATTTTATCTAGCCAACAAAGACTAGATTAAAAAACATAGAAATGCTTAATGAGCTTTAATAATTTTTATTCTGCCACTGTTTTCTACAGCTCTTTTTGTTGGCGTTGTCTTTGGTAAAACAGCAGATGTGCTTGCAAAGTCATCCAATTAATTCTTGAAAAACAAAAATCATTCATATTAGTGAACCTTACTGTGGTTCTGACGTCACTCTGTGTAGAAAAACAGTATATGTCATGCAAAATGCTTCAGCAATTGAATGTTTTATTTATTTTAGCAATTGTTTATCAGACTATATGAATAATCCAATTATGTGTATTGTCAGTGCTTAAATATTACCAGCCAGTATGTAAATTCCAAGAAGTGCTTTTTTTCTATGTAGTAATGCTAAATGCTGATTTTTGAAAACATTGAAATAACACAGTCCAATACTGAAAGTGGCTTAAGATTAATGCAATCAAAAGCAAAAGTACTTTCTCTGTCTGCCTCATTATTATAAGATGAATGAAATGTGTATAAGGAAGTGGTTGATGATCAGAACAATAGGGGAATGTAATAAAATACATTGGGGTGTGTAATAAAGGGTGCAAAGTCTGCTACAGATCTTATCACCTTTAGTATTTAATCAGCAGGCTCTGCTTATTGGTCTTCAGTTAAAAAAGGCATCTAATTGGTTACTATGCGTTACTGCATCTGGGCAAACTAAGTTAATTTTATTTCAGACACGCAACATTGCAAGTAAGTATTTAGCAGTATGTAGGGGTCTTTCATAGTTTACACCACTGCATAGTGTATGTAATAAAACTTTGTATAGAAAAGGATTCTATTGTATTTAGCTAGGAATGAAAAATAAAACTTTGCTATAATTAATGTGAAATATGATGTTGCAAAATACAAATGTTTTTATTGGCAAGATTATTTTCCTTATAAATTGATTTTTACAACAAGCGACTAAATAAATGTTTAGTGACTAGCGAAATCAAATTACCCTAGAAACAAGGTACCGGTTTGAAATTGTAACCTTACAGAGCATTTGTTTTTTAGAGGTTGGGGTCAATGACCCCCCCCCCTTTTGAAAGCTGAAAAGAGCTAATCAGAAGACAAAAACTTAAAAAACTATAAATAAGAAAAACTAAAGCCTTTCTTTCTTTCTTTCTTTTCCATAATATGCCTGTTAAACAGAGTAAGGGCTTATTTAGCATCATAGCCCCAGACTCACTTGCTGTATTGAGTAAAATGTCCATTGCCCACAACTGTACTGATTACAAAATTGGGATAAATATGCCATTTGGCACATATTAATGAACCCAGCTATCAATACTAAATTAAATCGATGTAAATTGACTTTTATTTTATTATCTGCATCTGTTCAACATCACATATTAATACATATCTAAATTTAAGCACAGCCATAAAGCCAGCTATAATTTGGATGCAAATTTACAACAGATGCTACTTAATGGGTATATATTAAGAAGGCCCTATTTAAATAAATAACATGTATGCACAGAAACACTAACTCCTCTTTCTCTGCTTAGTGACTGATTATTATCTAAAAGCAAGCTGGTGGGTAGGCCTTTTTTTGCTCACTTCATCAAGATTCTATTTTAAGAGTCCTTAATCTGCCAAAGGAAGCAATCCAAACTGACACTACAAAATGGGTGTTTTTCACTACATTTTTTTCTTGCACCAAGTTGATTGGAGT
>CM044434.1:30169844-30183725 GCA_024363595.1 Xenopus borealis | reverse complement strand
TTCTGTGCTTCATTGATATTATTGAGTTGCACTTAAAGTATTATGATAAATGGCACAAACTGAGTAGAAGAAAATAAAACAAGAATACAATGTTTTTGACCTGTTGAATACAATAAACAAATATACGCTGGAACACTAAAATGTAGGGACAGGGAAAATGGCTATGGTTAGTTAAATAGGACACTATGGGAAATGTCATATAGGAAGATATGGTAATTCTATACAGCTATGGGACCTGTTCAGAAATGTTGGGGACATACAGATGAAGCCACTTTGGATTGTGTGTTTGACACAGAATAACGAAACACAGATTTCCCACTTGTCCCATTTAACACAGAATTGCGTCACAGCATCCTATCTAATTAAATCATTCATCATTGTGAACAATGGTGCTTGGGTATGCTAATGAAAAGATTAAATGCATTAAATGAGTTAAGAGACCTTTAGATAACACAGTTTCTTCAGTTAAGCCTGAGTCACGACGCGTGGCTGCATCTGTAGAATATTCCAGATAATGGATCTTTTTGTAATTTTGATCTCCATATCTTAAAGCGGACCTGTCACATATACATAAAAAGCTGGATAATGAAAATCCTTTGGAAATTACACATGGCATCTAAATTATTTTCTTTATTAAAGCATCCATAGCTGTTATAAAGGTTTTTAAATATCTGAGCTGTCAATCAAATACTACCTACCCCGCCTCTATGCCTGAAACATAGATGTTCGGCATTCAGTTATTTTCAGTTATTTGCACTGCATATGGCATTAGGTTCCCCACTGGTGCATACACAAGATCTTGGGGTGATACAATTTGTCTACAAAATGGCACCTGCCTGCTTCCTGTAATTCCAAGACTCAAGGAAACAAAATTTAAATAACAAATATACAGTAGTGTACGTAAAGTATATTTTGCTAAACTAATCTGATAGAAAAGAATTTTGTAATTATTTTGTAGGGTGACAGGTCCCCTTTACGTCTGCTATAAAAAAACTTTTTAAACATTACTTAAACCCAATAAGATTTTTTGCCTTTAATAAGGATAATAATATTTTAGTTATGATCAAGTGCAAGTTCCTGTTTTATTACTATGGAGAAAAAAGTGTTTTAAAAAAATATTTAATTTACTGTATTAAAATGGAGCCTCTGGGAGATGGCCTTCCATTAGCTTTCCAGATAAAACATCCCATGCCTGTATAAAAAAAGTCTAAACAATACATTCAATTCTTGTAGTTCTCATAACCATCTGAGATATTTAATTTTATATTTTGCATGTGATCTGGTGAATGTGAACCTACATCCACTTTTTAGTAGTGCAGTTGGCAGACAGAAGAAAAAAACTGGATTGAAAATAAAATATTGGAAAAATAATGCTGTAATTCATCTTAAGTTCAAGGAGGAAAATAATTTTAGAATGGCATAAAAAGAAGGGAAAGCAGTCAGAAAACCTGAGCGGTCATACGAGAACACAGATGGGAATCAGATTAATTTTTCCATTGGGAATACCAACTTGCAACATTCAGGTTATCTTCGTAATGCTAATTAATCTGTTTACCGAAACCGAAAACCGAACACTATTGTTTTCATGTAATTATTTTTATCTGCTGGATATTTAAATCTGAGTAAATTCTTTTTGATCTGTTATTACGTTCTAGCCATTTGTTTTTTTGGTGCAGTTTTTATAGCTGGAGATACAACATACACAGATATGACAGAATTAAGCATAATTTCAACTTCATGATGAATTTTAGCTTTCAGCTAAGGAAAGTAGAAATATATGTATGTATATATATATATATAAATGCATCTTTTCCTCCCTCAGGCCACACTGACATTTTTTAAACAAGAAAAATATTTTTGAATGGTTCTGGGTGCTCCTTATATGATTTCTTTTTTTATTCATTGCAGAAACTCAACCTACTGTATGAAGGTGTCTATATCCTTGGTAGTAGGAGAAAATGTTACTGGATCCTGCTATAATTCCAACATGAAATATTCTGAAAAAGCAGAACTAAGCAAAAGCAAAGAAATTCTATGCCCAGATATAGAAGATTTTATTATGCCATATAGGGAACCAGAAATCAAATGGTACAAGGTAAGACATAAAATATATAAAGTTACAAGCAGATGCAAAAAGATGCATCCTGGATATGGTAAATACTGGTATGTGGTGTTACTTATTATCTTGACCTCAAGTATAACTAGAGTTATCTGCTGTTCTTACTATATTACTACTATATTAACTAGTGATGGGCGAATAAATTCGCGAAACGCCAGCGAAAATTCGGCAAAAAAAATTCGCCAAAAACGACGCGCGTCAAAAACGCGACTCGTTTCGTGAATTTTTCCGCCAATTCGCTAATTTTGCTGGAAATTCGCGAATTTTTCTGCGAAGCGAAAGGGGGGAGATTCCCCCATCACTAATATTAACTCTATGAGCAATGGAGAAGGGGGGAGGCTGAGTTGGCTGAGCAGGATATATGACTTTTATGTATTCTCTTTAGACTGATATTAAGCAAGCTAAATTCAGTCTGTTTAGGAACTTGAAGGGGATTTGCAGCATTCTGCTTTACTAAACAACCTGTGGTAGTGTAGTGGCATTACAAATTTCAATTATATATTATAATAACAAACCTTTGTAGCTATTAGCATAACCCCTGAAGTGGCAAATTAAGATTATTGTATTATTATGGTTAGTGATGAGCGATATTTTCTCTGCAAAAATGAAGCCCATAGACTACTGGATGAAAACATTTGTTCTGTGTCAAAAATTTGTTATGAAATTTTTCACACCTCAAAAAATTGTGTTGCACAATGCATTTAAAATTTTCAGCAAAGCCCATCACCTATTATGGTATTACATTTCATTATTACCAGTTATTGCCATTTTTAAATAATGTATTCCTTTATAATCAGTTTGGTCATGTGTCTTTGAGTCAAACAAGAAAACCCTTACTGCCTCTCCTGATTCACAATCGTCAGCCTGATAGGTAGCATCTGCCAAAGAGTTACACAAAAGAAAATAGCTGGGATTAAATTCCCCTACCCTTAAAGTTGCTGTACAAATAGAGTGGTAGAAACTTCATCACAGGAAGTAGGTAGCAAGATGTGACATGTAGAGGACTGAGTGTTGGTACCTCCGTGCCAGGACTGAGCAGGACAGCAAGACAGACAGTAACACTCCCCTAATACCCCAGTAACATGCAGTGGAGTTAACTCTCTCCACAACGTTCTACTCATTTGGGGTCAGCCCCTGCATCCGATATCCCATGGACTCACTGCAACAGGAACACAAAAGTTGCATGTGATCTGTCACCACCTCCCCTCCCCCCGGAGGTTAACCATCTATGAAAAAAAGAGAACTGGGGTTGGGACTTTTAATGTGCTCAAACATATTACAGTGAAGAGGGGGCTGTAGGCATTTGTTGGGGTGGGGAAGCAATATAATTTCTAGGACAGTACCAGTAGTTGCATTGAAAGTATCTGCCATCAGATCACTATTGATTACAAAGGTTACTAAAATTTAGAAGGCTATTAAAAGCTGTTGAGGTGTTTTGTGACCTTTGTAAAAAGTCTCATGCAAGGGAATACCTTTTTACATCAATTATCCTCATAAATTACAGTAGGGGTTACATTGTCCAATATATATTGCCGACCCATTAATCATATTGTCAGCATTATCAGCATTCCTGTGATAAATGTATATTTATAATTGCATATTTAATAATTGTATATTTAATTGGACTTTTACTTTTTCTTAAATAAACAGTACGTTTAGATTATTCTGAGAATAACATTTTCTTTTTCTGAATATCTTTATACCATAAAAGTTATTCTGGTTATATTATCTCTTTGCAGAAATTTGCAGTGCTTTTAAAAAGAGTCTTCTAGTAATTTTAAAAAGTTTTCTAATTCTGGGAGATTTCCTTTCACAAGTTATTGCAGTTAAAGTAGGTTAAAAGAATATTAGTTGCGGTTCCACTTATTAACCAGAACTGGCAAGCAGACATTTTTTTTTCAGCAGGATTACACAGAATACAGCCAAAGTCTGATTTTGCTGCAGATAAGACAATGGGATTTGAAATGGAATAACTTTTGATAAATCCCTCTAAAACATTTTTAATGAAAAGTAAAAAAAGGTGATACAAGCAGAAGAATCATTTGCAGACTCCATTATGATACAATGGCTAATTTCATACATACTGAAGATTAAGCTTTTTTGTTAAACTCTGTGTAGAATATGTTGGCTGGAACTACTAGCAATGCTCTGCTCATGGACTGAAATACAAATACTCCAGAGTCCAGAGATAAAAACTAAACCTCACATATATTTATTAATTAATACAAATAATAAATACTACAGTAATAGAGAAATGTAATGAAAAACAATAGTGAAATAATTAGTAAACTACCAATGTAACTTAGTAAACTACAGAATTGTTTCTTTTATTTTTAAAAACAATGTTCAAAACAATGCTTTTTGCACCCTGCTTTACATGGTTAGATAAATAGCCATTTCCTCATGATGGAGTGCAGAGGTCTGCATACTCCCAATGAATATAGGGCAGTACCCAAACATCCCCCCTGCTGCCTTTTAAGTGCAGTTCTGCCCACGGTCTAAGTAAATGGCCCCTATTTTGTTATGTAAGTAGGAATTATTCTTCCCATGCTTTCAAGAAATTATACATATTTGGGTAATAAACATTTCTGCAAAAGATGTCTACTTTTTTAAGTAAATTTAATTGGTTAAATTTAAGTAAAGGACATATAAACTGAACTTGTTCAAAAGGCATATGGGATTGCTTTTGGTCTCCCTTAAACTCTGACCTTCTCACAGAGCCCGGCTAGTCCCTTACCCATGATACATGGTTTTATTTCCATTCAGAAAGGTGTAACAAAGGCATAGTGCAGGAACTCTAATGGATGTGATTTCCTTCACCTCTAGGTGGGGCTCTGCTTAGTGAGAGAATATGTTAGTTTACACTAGCAATCCTATACCTGTATATTTAATTACCAGAGACAATTTTACATTATTGAGCATCAGAAGAATGGTTATAAAAGACATGCTTTTGTACATCTCTTGCATTACGTATTGCATTATGTCATTAGTTTTAATCACAATTCTGTTTTACTTGTCTCTGTTCTAGTCTTAAATTTTTTTAAAGATTTAACTGTTCCACATGAATGAGAAATATCATATGGGTGTTATATAGTTTATTACTTTGTGAGTGAGAGAGAGATCATGGTATAGATATAGCTCTGAAACTTACATTGGTTTACAAAAGGCTGGAAAGCTTCCTAAGCTCATTTCATGAACTATAAAACACTAATATTATTATTATTATTATTATTATTATTATTAATAACATGTATTTACATTGCGCCAACATATTTTGTAGCACTGTAAAGTGAATGTGATTATACAACTAAATCACATGTAGACCAAATGGAGATACATACATCACAATAAATATGGAGTTACAAACATCACAATAAATACCGGTTCAGAAGGTGAGGAAGGCTCATTGAAACACAATGTTTGGGAGTGGGCAAGATCAGAGTTAAGTGGGTGAGATATGCGGCACTGTAAGTGGTATTGCATTGGGTAGTTAAGAGTGAGGGTAGGCTTCTCTAAATAAGTGGGTTTTAAGAGATTTCTTGAAAGCTGAAAGGTTGAGAGAAAGTCAGACAGACCGTGGGAGAGAATTCCAGAGGAGGGGTGCAGCCCTTGCAAAGTCTTGAATGTGAGCATGTGAGTAGGTAATGAGAGAAGAGTTGAGTAGCAGGTTATTAGAGGAGAGTAGTTAGGGGTTAGGTGAGTATATAGAGATTAGTTCAGAGATGTAGGGAGGGTGATATAATGTACACCCTAATACCTTGTACCGAGGTCCAGTTATATAGAGCTCATCACATGAACTACAAGGTAAAGCACTTAATTTGCACCCACAAGTAGTGATAGATTAATAAATTTGTCTGGCACCAATTTGCATTGAATTTCCACGATTCGCCACCGGGGAACACTTTTGCAAAACTGTGGCAATAATTTGCTGCATCAAAAAAATTTCTTGCGTCAAAATTATTTGGACACCCATTAACTTTAATGCATTTGAACAAAATAGGTGCACGTCAAAATTGTCGTGGGCGCCAACATTTTTTAATTTTTCCACAATTTTTTGCAACATTTTAAAATTTTCCAATCTTTTGCATGAAATTTGCACATTTTCCTGCGAAGCGGAATGGGACAAATTCATCCATCACTCCCCACAATTACTGCGAAACTGTGAAAAAATTATTGGAACTGTGGATCATAGTTATATTCTAGTTCTAAATGTTCCCATAAATTCTATAAATCTAGTGGTAGCTCAGGTGTAAAGCATGGCATTGTTGTAGACAGTAGTGATGGGCAAATTTATTCGCCAGGGGCAAATTCGCAGCGAATTCCCGCGATTCGCTGCTGACGAATAAATTCTAAAAAAAATGGCTAATTCTAAGCAACTTTTCAATTGGTCTGCTTTTTTTATAGTATTTTACTTATATGCCTTCTTCTTCTGACACTTTCCAGCTTTCCATCTAAAAAACAGATGCTCTGTAAGGCTACACATTTATTGTTATTGCCACAGTATTACTCTCTTTCTATTCAAGTGCTCTTCTATTCATATTGCAGTCTCTTATTCAAACCGATGCATGGTGGCTAGGGTAATTTGGACCCTAGGAACCAAATGGCTGAAATTACAAAACTGGAAAAAATTCTGGCCTTCCTACAGTATGTTTATGTTTTTGCCCTATTTATTGCATTGGCAACATGCATCACTTTACTGGCTGGTGGGTAAAATAGCAGCCAGGTGAAAGCCCTATGTGCATGGCTGTGTGCTTGTTTGTCACAAGGCTGGAATGTTTATGTTTGGGGACAGAGACTTTCAAATGGGATCAAATACATAGAAAGATGTACTTAATGTATATGCTGATTTGCATAGTAGAAATGTGTTAGATTTGTGATATGCTGGGTCTTTATACCTATGTGAGACTCAAGTAATGCACACAAGATAGCAGCCAATACAAGGGAGAAATTCACCAACTATAGTTTCCTTAGGAGAAATCAACCAATGGCCTTTGAATTTATATGACTACTTGCAAGTGCACTAGCAACCAATGAATTACAAGGGGAGGGCAGTATCAGTGTCCAATAGGAAACAAGTAAGGGCAAAACCTTGGAGTGATGAGGTAAGCATATAGGAAGTGCAGGTTTAAAGGAGAAGTCTACTCTCCCAGCACAAAACCCCTCCCCCCATAGCCCCCGTCCCCCCAGCCTACCTCCCCCCCAGGCAAATGCCTCAAAGTTGCTACTTACCCCTCGGCGCACGTCCTGTTCATGGATTTTGCAGGCGTCATCTTCTCCCCATCTATCTTCTTCCTGAATCCATCAGCACTTGGCAGCGAATGCGCAGTAGGAGCATTTACTGGTTCAGCTCTACTGCACATGCGCCGAAAGTCATGACGTTTTCCGATTGAAACTTCGTGACTTTCGGTGCATGCACAGTAGAGCTGAACCAGTAAATGCTCCTACTGTGCATACGCTGCCAAGAGCCGATGGATCCAGAGGTTGTACTCCACTTAATAATCTCCTTGATGGGGCCACAGCTAGCCTTCTTAGCTAACTTAAATTATTCTCTTCTCTGAGGCCAACAATTAGAGAATTCATCTTCCCCTAGATACCTAACTGAAAGCAGCCTTCCCCTGTCTAGACCTGGACTAAGAAACACTTGTTGCTAGAGGACTGTATAATCCCCAGATCTTACTCAGAATAAAGAGGTTCTTTCCTCTAAATCAACAAGGTTGCCTGGGTTGGGTAGGGCCATAAATCACGATCCGTGCCCCATCTCCAATCAGTCCTGCAAGCCACTGGTCCACATGAACCCTGACTCTCTACCCTCCCTTTCATGACCATGACATTGTTGGGGTTTATCGGTTTTTTACCAGACCCCTTCTCTGTACCCCCACCCCCACCTTCTCTGCACCCCCTGTAGAGTCTGCTTCTCTACATCCCTCCCCCCAGTTGTCAGTGGTGCCTGCTGCCCAATAGATATGCCAGTGATCCTTGGCCTGGGACAATTGTAGAAACCAATCTTACAGGTTTCGGCAATTTGTTGTATGAACGGCATATTACATTAACAATGTGCAGCAAAACTATATTTATATATATATATATATTTTTTTTTTTTTTTTTTTAACTAAATTTTTTTAAAATATATAACGGTTTGAGTCCTTCTATTCTCATTCCCTATTAAATTCCCAGGATCATTACATATAGACTTACTCTTTTGCTATATATTGGATGGTTCATTGATCATGCCACATTCTTTCCATCCATCTTTTGTCTAACCCCAAATGATAGAAGAGCAAAATTATTTAAGAAAATTTAGTGGATTTCAGAAATTATGCTGAAGGGCAAGGAAAGCTGGTGTGAACAATTTGATTTATAGAGCTATAGTGAAACTGAAGAACAAACTGAAGCTAGAGTTTGGGGTAGACATTATAGGTAGCATCCCCTTGCTAAATTTTACTTTAAGAGAGGTTCTGGTCATGAAAGATATAGACAAAATCAAGCTTTAATGATACATATGACTCACACAGCCAACATCATCTCATTAAAAGTAATGGTGTGCCATGTGCAGCATGAACACTAAATGCACCATTAAAGTCGCTACATCTGTAGGTGATATATCAGTACTTCTGTTTTCTATAACCTCTATAGAGATTTATAATAAAATATGTATTTTCAATGTAGTACTTTTTCAAACCTTGAAATTTCAAATTGCTCACTTTTCTATAAAGGCAATTCAAACATTTGCAGCTTTGAGTTTTATTTGTGGAGGCATGAACTCCAGCTGCCAACTGTATATTTGAATGGTTTTGTGCTGGCTGTGAATTGGCTTGCATACTTTATGTCTAGTCTATACTCCAACAGGCAACACTCTAGACTAAAATAAATTCCCTTATCCTTCATGCATTTTGTTGGAGTGGAAACACATGTAATACTCTGTCAGTGGTTTGAAAAGACAATTAACTTGGTGTGTTAAGATTTTTTTGTTCTTGTAAAAGTGGCTCATTAAATAGCTTGTTGCGGTGAACAGTTAAGAGCAAATATAACAGCACCTACAATCTAACACTTTTGTATTGCTTATGAGAGGGAAAAGTCCCAACTCATTTCACAGTCTGAATGGAATGATAAGTTATAATGCACAGTCTGGGGACTTTCTCTCCAACCACTTATTGTTTCAAAGCAGCATATAATAATTATTTGGGGAAACAAATCAGACAATTACATCTATAAGTGGCAATCCAAATAAAGCTGAAATATTGTTATAGCATATAATGCCCCTGCACTAAATTCTCCCTGCACTAAATTCTCCCTTGTAGATTAGATATGATTTTCATTGCAAGCTAACTTAAAGGGGCAGAACATGCATCACTTTTAGCAAAGATATTGCCCAGAATTTTTAATTCTATATTTATAATTTTAAGAAGAGAAAGGAAGGTGGAAAAAGAAGTTAGAAAAGAGGAGGACTAATTTAGGGGGCACATACCTTATAGAAATAGGGACGTTTGACCCCAGGGTGTTTAACAGTATACCACATTCAAGTTGCTCCTTAGGATCCTCGGCCTATTTTCCAGTATATTTAATAGGAATGTAGTTGAAAGTTAATTCCACATTTTAATGTTTGTACCACTTCCTCCTTTAAAAATACTATTTCGGTTCTCATGAAATACCCACTGATATATATATATATATACAGATTCATTGCATTTAACCCAGAATAATGTTGCCCCTAATGTTTATATATATATATGGTGCTGTAAAGCATATTATCTTTGAAAAGTGTTTAGACTTATTTTTCAGCAAGCATTATATCTACCATACAAATATGGGGGCTGAATTTCCATTGTTTTATCTAGGATAGAAATCACATTGGACTGAACTAACAAAAAAAATGGGTTTCCCCAATTGACTGCACTGGCAAATGCTTTCCTAATTAGTTATATCATACAGTGTCAGAGTGATAGCAAGCTTGGCCTATTGACTTTAAAGACTTAAGAGAGTAATTATATACATACAGTACATCTAATTGTTTGAAATAATGCACTTTGATATCTTCCTGCTGTGTGAAGTGCTGTCTTCTTTATTGTATCAAAGTCTGTAAAATTATTGTATAGTTTTGCATATTACTTATCTAATATGGTTACATAACTGTTTTAGTAATAAAGGCTGCCAAACACAAAACAATTACTTTTGAATTCAAGCAGACATTTTTGTTGCAACTTTAAAATTACAGTAAATAAAATCCCCTTCTCAACTAGCGATGTTCATTCTCTGTGTTTCTCCTGCTATATGTCAAACTAGACAAGGAAACAAAGCAAATTGAATTGTCATACTATAAAGAAGAAAATAAAGTGCTAAAAATAACTGCCAAAGCATAAATGGTAAAGGTATACAACCTATTAACTAGAAAATCATTATTCAGAAGCCATTTGCCATAGTGTGCCAATTTAAATAGACAATGTTTCATTGTTGACAGATTTTTATTTGTTTAATTGTACTTTCCTGCTCACTACACTAGCTTAAATCTGTGTTGGTTGCTAAAACCAATCCTATTTCTATCACATTTTGAAAATGACTGCATTCAGTCCATAGTATCAGTCCATATAATATAATTATATTATAAGTAAAAAGTAATATCCTGTTAATAACCATCAGTTCACCTTTCCTAACACACCAGCTAGAAAGTTTTTTTTTTTAAAGTAACCTCAAGCAATACATCAAAGATTGAGATGGATATTGAATTAATGTAATTCTACAATTTAAAAAAAAATATCTGCAGAGCAAAATTTATTTTTATCTATCAGGCTTTTCACCTTTTCCTCACTGTGGTTCAGAAGCTCAAAGTTGCTTACTGGAGAATTATGAAGAGTAGAGAATTATTGAGGTTTTTTTTTTACCATTAAGATATATAGGTGTTTTCACAACACTTGAAAAAAATTGTTGGGTGTTTTCACACTCAAGCGACAAATGATGAATTGTCATATATCATACCTTGCCATTTCTGAAGAAGAATTTTTGATATGTTAGGTGTTAGTTAGTATCTACAAATTTATCATTTATGAATACAGGTACAGAAAGCAAAGTTCAAGTTAGGGTGCAAATCATAATTTTTTTTATCCATAATGCAGCATTTCCCCCATACTTGCAGCTACACTGAGTTGTAGTCCCAACAGTTGAGCATGATGCATCAACATGGACATCATTGTGCATTTTTGAATGCAAATTGGGTGAAAGTTGCATTCTAGCATCAGAGTGGGTGTTGTGTCATTTCTGGAGGATGCATTCAAAATAGTGTATAAATAGTCACCAATGCACCTATATAAAGACTGACTTCTCTTAGCACACTTTAAAAAATACAGTTTCTTTCAAGTATCCTGTTATATTCTGATAACTTTTGCATATATAAATGGGAATGTCATAGCATGTCATTTCAGCTTGTCATCACCATTCATTCTCTGTCAATAAATGATTTTGACCCAGGGCATAAGAACCCTTTTAAACGTAAGACCATGGGATAATTATCTGTCATCTGATATTTGCCACTTTCTGTACATTCATGTGTAGTTTTGCACCACAAAATGTGTACAATTTATCAGCTGGTTAAATTATTTTACACTTCTCTTACTGTCACTGATCAAAAGCAAATGAAAGCAAAAATGTACATGATGCAATTATAAATATACTTTCTCCTTGGTCCAACTGCACACTTGCATGATTCCAGAAAAATTACATGCTTTCCCTTAATTTATGAACATTGATTTTGAAAAAAAATCATGATTATTAAGGTTTTACTTAGTATTTGTATGCAATTTATATATTTCATGTAAATACAGTTCTGTTATTTAGTATTGTGAAATATGTTGGCACATTATAAATATATGCAAATAATAATTTTTCTGGTTGATCATCAGATTTTGGTCCTGCACCACAAAGTTAGCCAACCAAAAGAATGTTCTTGGTTTACCTTAAAATTAATAAAATTACCATATATTCATGCATACCATATTGTTTTATTAACATTTTACATTCTTTTTATTAGGAATGCAAAGTAAAGACCTGGAGACCAAGTATTGTTTTTAAAAGGGATACTTTGGTAATCAGGGAAGTTAGAGAAGATGATATCGGGAATTATACTTGTGAACTGAAATATGGAAGTTTTTTTGTGAGAAGAACAACAGAATTAAAGGTCACTGGTGAGTCATTTCCACTTGTGCTATGTGCAGTTTATAAAAGAGCATGCGTTAATGGAAAGTCAAACAACTGTGATTCAAAAGTATCTAATTTATATAATTAATGATGGGAAAGTGAGGGTGTTATCATAGTTGTTTTCATTTATTTGATGTTCAATTAAGTTTAATGGAAAGAAGGTTATTAGAAATGAAGGTAGAATGCAAGGTTTAATTACTAAGGGGCAGATTTACTATTGGTCAAATTTGAGGGATAATTAACCCTCAAATTCGACCAATCGAATTTTGGTCAGATTTTAACCCTTCAAATGCGTATATCGATATTGAAAGGATTTAGCTAAATTCGATCGATCGAACAATCGAATAGGAAAAATTTGATCTAAAAATGCTGAAATAGCCCTATGGGAGCTTCCCATAGGGTTATACTGCAATTCAGTAGGTTTAATCTGGCAAACTAGGGATTCAAATAAAAATTTAAAGGGCAAGTAATTTGACCATCGAATGGTCGAATGATCGAATAGATCAAAAAAGGTATTCGAAATTTTTTATCTTTTTTGAAAATTCAATCAAATTTCAAATCCTTCACACGAATTTAGTAAATCTGCCCCAAACTGTACTAAAATGCCAGTTGATGGCTTAATATAAATGGTTAAATAAAGACTTTGCTCAACCTAATTGATTTATCATTAAAAACTACTCTGTCATGCTGTTTGCCAATTAAGCATTCAAAATTGGTGACTGAAACTTGGGACTAGATTCAATTCAGTGAGAAAAAAAGATTTCTCCTGGTTTATCGCTTGAAAAGTCATGGAGGATATTCAGTTCAAGGAGAAAAAAAAATTCTCCAAATTCACTGCCAATTTTTTTCTATAGTCTACAATAGAGTTTTCACATGAGACCTCCAATTTAATTTCATCCTTTACATATGAACTTTATCCACTAAATCGAATCTGGCCCTTAATATATTGACATATTTAAGAATACAAATCACTTCACAATAACTATTTATTAACTTATTTATTTAGCACCAGCTACAGTTGATGTAGGGTCTCTTTCTGTGCACCAATGACTATATTAATGTTTCTATTATTTTTGGTTACTATGCCCATATTATGTAAAACCATTATGCTGATCACAAGGCTGTGATTTCTACTGTATTCTTGCAAGGGGGTTATAACATTTATGGTCCATGGGAGGAGAAGTTGAAGGTTATATTCAGACAGCTGCAAACCACAGATGCTTATGTTCATCCTTCACCACAGGTAGTACTGCAGGTTAAAGAAAACATTTGTATCAGTGTAGAGTTCATTTCCACAATGTAGGCCAATCTACTGCTGACTATGATAAATCATGGGCAAATATGTCAATCTTACAGTCTGTCATGGAACATTAAAACTTGGAAACTTCCCAAGCCATATACAATTTTTGAGCCATCTGAGACATGTTCCCAAAGCTACTTCATTAGAATTCTAGAGAGTTAAGCTGCTATTCATTGGCAAAAAAAGAAATCTGGGCACTCTTGGGATACTGGCATGAAAAAAAAAGTTTTTTTCAAAATGCATCAGTTAATAGTGCTGCTCCAGCAGACTTCTGCAC
>CM044434.1:30148670-30169235 GCA_024363595.1 Xenopus borealis | reverse complement strand
CTTGTTATAGCACTTTCTAGTGAAAGTGAGTCAGAGAGATTTAGCTAGCAAGAGCAGCTCAAGCTCCATCGAGGAGGATAGAGGGAGTAGTTCTCCCCCAGGCTTTACTTTGTCTGGAGTGCAGGGATCCACAGTACGGATAGGGAATTTAGGCAAGGTGCTAAACCCTGATCGACGTTTGATGTGTGGGGTCCAGTTCACAGGAGGCATTGATATCCTGGAGAGTGCTATTGCTCCTATGGTGTTGATTCATGCTGTGTCTACTAATCCTTGATTGTACCTGGCATGTGTGTATCTACCTCAGTTGTGAGTATTACCAACCCTGTGACACTTTATATTTTTAAATAAAGCCTGTTCTACCTGTTTGCAAAGAACCCCTGGCGTCCAACACTCTGTTCTTTTGAAATTCGGCAGTAGTGAGTTGTAGTTTAACAACTGTAACGCGTGTGTTTTCCACTTAGCGAAAGCCCTACCTGGTGAAAGAGGGTCGCATGTAGCATATGCTCTATCGTGCTAGTGGGTGTTTGTCTGAATACAGCCAAGTAGGTGCTACATGTATATCACATGTGTACAGCAGCAGGTTGGAGAACTTTGTTTTAAACAACGCTAGCTTGAGATCTCTCTTGTGCATTTAAAGTTAAAAGGACTGCTTATTTAGGAATCCTGGGAGGTGTTGTTAAATGCAATTAAACCCCTTACCTGGAGGAAGCACAATAAAAGGAGTTTTTGGGAATCCATTAATTTAAATGGGAGAGAAGGGGGAGTTGACCTTTCTAGATCTTTACAATCTGCAAAATATTTGAGCATAAATATTTCCCAGTTAAACCATACTCTTCTATAACATTCACATAGCTGGTTTCCGCTAATTTTCCAGCAGTAAAAAGGGTTAATTGACATTTTAATATGCAGTGAAAATAAGTGGTTGTTCCAGGCCAGTTGTGAATAAGTAATGGTTCCAGTCCAGCTATAAAAATGGGTGGTGCCATGGCAATATGGTAATCGTACTTTCCAGTACTAAATTTAAAATTGGAAAATCTGACCCGTTTCTCTTGCATTAAAGTCTCTACCCATCAACATTTTTTTTGTGGTGCAATGTGAATCGTCAATTTTTTTTGTTGTGTGTCATATGAGGCAAACTTTTGAAAAATGTTGCTCATCACTAGTGGGAAATCATAGTAAACATTACCCCTGAAACCATTCCTCCTAAGTGGTGGGTATCAGAAGACCCTTTCTGGTATCATTAGAAAGCATGTGCTCTCCAAATCACCATATGTAATGTCACCTGGAACATTAATTTCTAAATGTCTGCTAAGATTTCCTCAACCCTCAGCTAAAATTGTTTATTTTATTAGCTTAAGCCTTTATGTTTTAATTCTCAAACAGGCATTTGGACCCAGGAAGATTGACCCATAAAGTCAACAGTAGTAGATAATCAAACTTGTGAAGAAAATACTTTGGGCAAATTGATACAAGCACTTTGCAGCACTAAGCCAAAATATTTATATAATTGATTTGTGTACCACAGATTTAGCAGAGAGAGACAGGCTTGCAGGCTGTTATTTAAAAGCTAAAAACACTTTATTTATGATCATCAGAATGGAATGTACCATAAGCCAAAGTTTTCCCACAGCTCACTTTAGCATTCCAAGAAATCTGTCAGCAACAGCAAGTGTCCTAAAATCTGATAAAATACAATTAGTTTCATTTTGGAGGTTTTTTATTTATACAGTATTCCCTAATAAAGTGATGGAAAAAGGAGATCCTGCAATGATAAGACAAAATGCATGCCATTCAGATTACTGAAATTGCCTGTAAGATTACTGAAATTACTTTTGCTCATGCCAAATTTAAGTCAATCATGTTCCACATAATTAAAATTGAGTAGCTTCAAAATTCCTCTTTTGTATTCCATGAAATTATTTGTGATTGCATATGGGTCATTATCACCTAATGATCATCAAAACAAAGGAAAACCATGTGTGTTTCTTTTTATTATTGTATACTGCCAAGGAGCAATTGTAAGTGTCTTGCCTCTACTTCCCTAGCTGTATGCTGTCAGTGATCTGGGAAAGTACAAAGCATACTGTATGATCTTGACTCAGAATGTACTTGAAATGAAATATTCTTCCTTAAATCAGCTCCCATGGTGAGTGAGATTAGAGAGCAATGTATGCAAAGGTCACAGCATTGATTTCTTTTACCACTTCTTATTTTGTTTTGTTTTCAGTGAGGTACTGTATATTATTAAGTATCATTATAGCTATGATTTTTTCAAATTTTTTTCTTACTACTTTTGCAAAGAGGCTATTTTTATTGGCATCTGATGGATAATATGCAGGTGATAGTGCTAAGAGATACATAAATAAACAGCTACGGAAATATCTGTGTCGCTGCCAGAACATAATTGTCAAAATGTTGTTCAGTATTTTATTGTCTGTTGGTAAGGGCAACAACCCTCTGCTGAGAAATGATCCCTCTGTGACCAGAGCTATGGTTTCTTATGGTTCTTTCTCTAAGGTATGAATGGAACGTCATGATTAACATAAGCATACGGCAGAAAGCCAACTCTACACAGACAATCATGTTTTCCGCTGACACATAATTTGTATGGGTGTATGCATGCATGACTTCAGTAAACATGATGCTCAGGGTGAAGAGCCAAAGACATACACTACTGATTATCATTTGGTCTCTAAACAGCTTTGCAAATTTTATAAAGGAGGTACAAGAGCTCTGGGATTATGTGAAGATTAGAATTGAATTGTGCAGTTCTAAAACTCTTTACACACACATACACTCAAATACACACAGCTTTTCTCAGTTTCTATTTATGGTAATTTCTATTTTTTTCAAAAATGGTTTCAGTAAAACCATTCCATAGTTCCATGGTTTTATTTCTTTTTAATTGATTAATTTTTGTCTTAATGTAGGGTTCAATGCAAATCCATGATATAGGTAACCTTCATCTTTTCAAAAATTTCTGTCCAGAGGTTTGGCAAAAGTTTTCTAGTGAAGAGAATTCAAATTGTGACCAAAGCCCCGCCACAATGTATGGCCATATACCCTGTTCATGTGAAACCACTTTCTTGGCTTCAAATACAGGCCTTGACTAGTGATGAGTGAATTTGTGATGGTTCGCTTTGCTGAGAAAGCTTGGCAATCGTCAGTTTTGCTTGAATTTCCATGTTTCGCATGTATGGGCATGTATTTGCCATATTGACATTGGAGCCTTATTGAATCTTTAGGGTATTACAAAGGCATTGCTGCTAAACTTTTAATTCCTTAAGGATGTGATGGATAGTAGAGATGGGCAAATTTATCACAGTGAAAATAGTTTGACGCCGGTGCCGAAATGGTTGCTGGAGCTGGCGAGCATTTTGATGTTGGCGTCCATCGTGACACTGACATCCATTTTGACTTTTCAAAAGTCCTATTTCGTGAATTTTTCGCCATCACAAATTTCATGGAAAATTCACAAAATTCACAAAATTAGGTTAATCTCTGAACATTTGTATTATTCAGAGCAGATTCACTAAAGAGCAAAGTGATTAATGCTATCAAAAGATCGCCAGAGTGACATCATATCTTTATTATGCCGATTTACTAATGAGCGACCCTTCGCTGGTGAAATATTTTTCCTTTTTAACATGCAAAACCCAAATGTATCTAAGCATATAGTGAAAGCTTAGGAAGTTTAATCTGGAATTTGCTATGGCACATGTACTATAGCAGCTACAGTCTGAACCACTACAAAACCACACAGGTTGCTATGGCACATGTACTATATCAACTACATTCTAAACAATTGCAAAATTGTTGCACGAAGAGCAGAAGAAAAAGTGGTTAAGGTTACATTACTAGTTAAAGAAGAAGATCTTGTCAACAGTGATGGGTGAATTTGTCCTGTTTCCTGAAAAAATTGCGAAATGGGGCTTTTGACACTGGCGACATTTCACTGGCGCCAAAAGTCCCGGCGAAGTGTTGCGTGCAAAGTGGTCACGAATTTTTACAAGTAAAGTAAATTTGCCCCTCAGTTACTTAAATTGCTCTAAACACTCATTCGTAGTTTTTAGCACCCATGGTGAGAAAAATCAGCCCCAATAGAATTCTGCATTAAAAGCACTAAGAATAGCCAGCATGTAGTATGGAAGAGCCATATTCTTTCAATCAAGTCACAATGACTTTTATTCTTTCTAAGTGCACAGAGAAGCTCTTAAATGCAATTGGCAAATGAATTGCACCTCACAGGAAACAGTTAAAATTAGATGAAGTCACAAAATAATTAATGCTGAGAGAAACTGGGATTTTATAAAAAAAAAAATTCTTTAATCATAATACATTTACGGCTATACATTATCAGTATGCATTTTTTTTCACACAAAGATGTAACATACTACAATTACATGCAAAAAGCTTTCATTATAAGTGGCATATTACTGGTTTAAAGAAATTCACTTCCATCGAGTAGCACTTTTGTAGGGTTTGACAGTAAAAGTAAAGCATTTTGTAACAGTATAATAATGGTAATATCAATATTCCCACTAAGCTATGCGTGTGTGCACACATGGTGTAACCTCACTATACCTTTCATTGAGTCAACATGAAATTTTCAATACACGTGTAACAAAAAATTCAGCTATTGATTTAAATCTCAGAAACATGGCAAATCTAAATCCTCAGAAGCATGGTTAAAAGTTGTATGGAAGACAAAATTATATTTTTGCTCTATCATCCTCAAAATGGTAGAAACATTTGCAAAAAAAAACCTCCAAAGGCATGCAGTAGAAAACCTATAACTACCAAAGAGGGTCTGGGAACTAGAAAGGACAAAGATGGAAGGTTAAACTGAAAAATTACAAAATGGGACAAAGAAAATACAGTACACAGCCATAGGAGTGACATCTACCAAATCCACCAAAATGAATACTTAAGTACAGATAGTTTATATCATATTAAGTGGCATATTAAACCAAACTGGAATATATATTCAAGTAAATATTGCCATTTTACATCTTTTCCCTTGAGCCACCATTTTATAATATTCTCTGTGCTGCCTCAGAGATCACCTGACCAGAAATACTGTAGCTCTAACTGTAATAGGAAGAAGCATGAGTGTAAAAAGACCGATCTTTATCTATTTATTAGCTCTTGTGACCTAACATGTATGGTTTGTTTGTGTGCAGTATGAATCTTAGGATCCCAGGGGCTTGCCCTTATTTCTTAGGATTAGGATTACCCAGTGGAACATGCTACTAACATGTATTATTATGAAAATGGTTTATTTATATGAAGCAGTGTTTTACACATGAGTTGGTTTATGCAGTATATATTTATAGAGACCTACAGATGCAGCCACTTGTATTTGTGTGTTAAATGCGTTGTGACTAGTGAATCACCAGCGAATCACCAGCGAAATTTCGCCAAGCAAAATTTCGCCAAAAAACGAGTCACGTGTCGCGACGCGACTCGTTTCGCGAATTTTTCGCAGATTCGCGAATTTCTCAAGAAATTTGCGAATTTTCGGCAAAGCGAATCGCGGGAGATTAGCCTATCACTAGTTGTGACTCGGGGTTAACTGAAGAAACTGTGTTATCTAAAGTCATCTTAACTCATTTAATGCATTTAACCTTTTCATTAGCATACCAAAGCACCATTGTTTTCAATGGTGAACTCTTTAATTGGATGGGATGCTGTGACACAATATTCTGTGTTAAGTGGGAAAAATGGGATTTCTGAGTTGTTATTCTGTGTCAAACACACAATACAAAGTGGCTTCATCTGTACATTGTTCAGGGACATAGTTTTCCTTTAACTCCTGACCTTGTTTCTGTCTATGAGGAGTTTTAATGCTCCCCTTGTGTCTCCAGGTGCTATGCATTCTTCCCACACTGCAAAAACATACTATTATCTTATTTGGTTGACAAACATATATTGACCATGATGTGCATATGAATGATGAACAATCAATTATAATTTTTTTTTTTAATTATTAAGTAATTATTTTATCAATGTAATGCTGAAAACTAATTTACTAAGGGTTGAATTTCGGAAAAATTTTTTAAAGGGCTTTTTTGAAAATGGACATATTTCAATCGAATAGGTCTCAATCACTCGATCACTCAATCGCATCGTTCGAATCGAACGATTCGAAGGATATTATGCAAAATCTTTCGTATTCCTTGCACTTAGAAAAGATTTCATGATGGGTTCTAGGAGGTCCCCCATAGGCTAAATTTCGGCAGCTTTAAAGGGCCAGTACTTCGAAAATTCAACTTGTCTAATTTTTTTCTATTCGAATCAAATTTGGCCTATTCTATAGGTGAAGTAGCCCAAAATTACTTAGAAATTAGAATTTTTTAAATTTGAATTTTATTTGAATATTCACTTCGACCCTTAGGGCAGATTTACTGAATTCGTGTGAAGGATTCAAAATTCAATCGAATTTTCAAAAAGATTCTAATTCAAATTTTCTAATAACTTTTTTGGGCACTTCAACCATCGAATTTAAAAAATTAGATTGATTTGAATAAAAATCTATTCGATCATTTGACCATTCGATGGTCGAAGTACTTGCCCTTTACATTTTTATTCCAATCCCTAGTTCGCCAGATTAAACCTGCTGAATTGCTCTATAACCCTATGGGAAGCTCCCATAGGGTTATTTCAGCATTTTTAGATTGAATAAAAAAAATTTGATCGAATGGTTAAAATCGTTCGAATTGTTTAATAAGAATGATTTAATCTTCGTTAAAATTCAACCGAAATTCGATTAGTCAAATTCAAAGGGTTAATTAACCCTCTAATTTGACCAATAGTAAATCTGCCCCTTAGTAAATGTGCCCCAAAAGGACCAAAAGAAGGAACAAAATCAGGATTTTTCTTTGTAAAGGTTGCCATACACGAGTTGATTTTGTTGTGTGAAATGACTGATTTAAGCACAATCCAATAAAATCATCTACTTATCTTTACACTTATAGGGTCCCAACACTCTATCGGAGAGGTGGAAAAAATGTATTCATGAGACTATGAAGTCAATCAGTGGATGGTGTGATCAGATAATCATTGGTTAATGATGGTTCACTGAGCATGCCTTTTGCAAAAGTAAACAAAGGGACCAAAAGCCAGAAGATGAAAAAAACAATAATAATGGTTTGTTACCTTTAAAGGACCAGTGACATCAAAAAATGAAATTGTTTTAAAGTAATAGATATAATGCAGTGTTGCCCTGCACTGTTTTTGCTTCAGAAACACTACTATTGTTTATATAAATAAGCTGCTGTGTAGCCATTGTGACAGCTATTCAAAGGAGAAACAGCTTAAGATAGCAGATAAGCTCTGTAGAACATAATGTCATCTATTATCCATTAGTTATCCTGTGCCATATAGCCTTTTTTTCAATTTCCACCATTGCTACTCAGCAGCTTGTTTATATGAACTATAGTAGTGTTTCTGAAGCAAACACACCATGTTTACCAATGCAGGGCAACACTACATCATATTTTCATTACTTTAAAACTGTTCCTTTAATGGTTAACTACATAGAGGTCATTCTATAGGTCAACATTTTACAAAAAGAAGCTGAAAGTGCTACTGACTTGTGAAGTTGGTATAACCAGTAGTCTCTCTATACACCTACAAATTGAAATGCATTCTAAAATATGTATTGTTGCTGCTCAGGTAAATTAAATCTGGATATTCTGTCTTAATAAGTAGACATTTAGAAAGAATGTTCACATTTTGGTTTTACTGGTCATTTCAATACAGATGACCCAAAAGTTTTATAGTTATCTCTAATTTGTCATTTTAATGTGTGTTTTGGTTAGCATGCTTTCTCTTGTTTGTTTCCATGCTATATATCTATGCTAATGCTTTGTATAATCCTGATACCAAAATGAATGACAGTGTCCTTAGCAAGATATGAGTTCTAAAGGAAACTGTCAAAAACAAAGCAAATGATTAATTTTGGGGCACATTTATTCCATAGTTTTTATGTCAAGCTCCGGACATGTCCTAGGTTGTTAAATCTTTTTTACTTGTTAGATTGTTGTCAGAACAATACCTGATGCTCTGTGTTTATCTTTGTTGAGAGGCATGTCAACATCTTGTCTCCTATGATGGTTGTAAATGAGAGATGTTTTCCATTGTGGGACTTAATGCTGAGAATATGAATATAATAGGAAATCAGAAGGTTTATAATGGATACAGTATGAGATCTGTTACCTGGATATTTATTGAGTATTAAAACTCAATATAGTAATAAAAACAATTCTCATTTGTAATGATTTCCTCTATAATGATAAACTACCTTTTACTTGATTTTAACGAAGCAGCATATTTTTATGTTGATCGCAAAACATCATTGGTCATGAAGGTATGGTGATCCAAAATCTGATATGGCCATTCTTGGATTTTAGATCCCTTATCTTTGCTAGATATGTTAGTTTGTGTGGCCAAAATTATATTTCGTATACAGTACAGTATGAAGAGTACTTTAAAAAATAGATCCTAGAATTGAAACCCTTTTTTTGTTTTCTTAACGGAAATCTTTTTCTACTCACTATTTCAAACTAAACTGTAATTTTTAATGGCAAATAGGACATCTACAGAAAATGCCACTTAAAGCCTTGATATAGAGGAGCTTACTGTAAAGGCTTGGGACCTTTTATCTAGATGCTTGGAACCTGGAATTTTCTGGATAAGTGATTTTTCTCTAATGTAGATCTTCATACTTTAAGTCTACTATAAAAGGTGATGATTTATAAAAATCCAAAATGTTTTCTCTATTTTCTGAAAACATTTTCACAAAAATTTCTTGTGTGGGAAAAGACAGGAATGATCAGCAAAAAAACTTATTGTACGTAACCCAGGGCAGATCAGGTCATCTTAAAAATGCCAGCAGGACATCTGCTATTGACTTCCACATAAACTCAGCAGGTCTGAGTTGGAGTTTTTATTCAGACTTTTAACACAATCAGAGTTTAATACATCTAAAAAAACCAAGGTTTTTTTCCCCCAAAAAATTTTATTTATAAAAGTCCGACAAGAAAAGATCAGACTTTAATAAATAACCTCCTAAATAAGGCCAATAGGCTGGATTTTCTTCCAGTAAGGATTTATTATATCTTTAAATTTATATTATATTTTTAAAAGTTTATTTAAAATAAAAGGTACTGTTTTATTATTACAATCAACATTTTAATTATTTGGATAAGATGGAGTCAGGGTAATATTGCAGTGTGGTCTAAAAACAATTTTCTTCGTACATGTTTAGAAAAAGGTTCCTTAAATTTTGTTTTAATTTATAGCCATGTAGAATATTCATTATATTAAATTTGGTTATTTTTCTCAATCTGTTGTCTAAAACATAACACATGGATCATATGGCTCCTTTTTAATCTGGAAGGAAATTATGGTTGATGAAGTTATCAAAGTTATTTATGTGGCCTAAAAGGTGCTTTGACTGAGCAATAAAATAGAGTAAGAACTAGATCTCAAAATTGTTTGATTTCAGTTATATTTCTGTAACTTTGAAAATTTAAATGGCACACAAATTTGCTTCTTCATTTATTTTGGATTGCTATAATAATTTACATAATTATATAAAAAAAATGCTAGTGGAAATGAATAATGAATACTGACCCAATGACATCAATGAGCTTTTTAATTAACTTTCTCAGTTTTTGAGAGCTTTGATTATTGTGGAAATTAATATAGTGCCAACATATTACATAGCTCTTTCACAAAGATTGTTTCTCATTCATTCCCTTCCCCAGTGGAGCTTATGTCTAACCTCCCTATCACATCCATTCAACACACACAAACTTAGAGGCACATTTTTAAATTGTAGAATTTCGAATTCATGTTCTTTTAAAACCTCCCTAAAGTCCAATAAATTAGAAATTTGACCAATCAAAATGTATTATTAAAATAGAATTTTTCAAACTTGGACCAATTTAAAATTACCCGAATTCAAACTCAATTCAAGTTTTTTCTCTTAAAAAAAGGGAATGTTAGGAAAGCTGCAAACACCTCCAAATAGATCCTTGGACCTCTCCCATTGACTTAAAGGGGTTGTTCACCTTTGAGTTAACTTTTAGTATAATGTAGAGAGTGATATTCTGAGACAATTTGCAATTGGTTTTCATTTTTTATCATTTCTGGTTTTATAGTTATTTAGTTTTTTATTCAGCAGCTCTCTAGTTTGCAGTGTCAGCAATATGGTTTCTAGGGAACAAATTACCCTAGCAACCCTGCATTGATTTGAATAAGAAACTGGAATATGAATAGAAGATGGACTGAATAGAATGATAAGTAATACAAAGTGGCAATAACAATACATTTGTAGCCTTACAGAGCTTTTGTTTTTAGATGGTGTCAGTGACCCCCATTTGAAAGCTGCAAAGAAACAGAAGAAAATTGCAAATGATTAAAAAACTATGAAAAATAAATAATGAAGACCAATTGAAATGTTTCTTAGTATTGGCCCTTCTACAATATACCAAAAGTTAATTTGAAGGTGAACCACCCCTTTAAACAGCAATTTGGCAGGTTTTAGGTGGTTAATAATCGAATTTGAGTTCTTAAATTGGCAGAATATGATAAATCTTGAAAATCAAATTGAAATTTTTTTAAAAAACAAATCAAATTTGTATAATGCCCTAGTTGAATTTGACAATTTTGACCATAAAAATAAAATAAAAATTCGAATTTTCAATGTGACACTTGATAAATCTGGATATCTTGACGAAGGGAGGTGTAGACACCCTAAAACTTTGTTCTATACTTTGTGTGGTAAAGCTGTCTTAAAGGAATTGCTCTGTATAAAAATAAAAACTGTGTAAATAGATAGGCTGTGCAAAATAAAACATGTTTCTAATATACGTTAGTTAGCCAAAAATGTAATGTATAAAGGCTGGAGTGACTGGATGTGTAAAATAATATCCAGAATCCAACTTTCTGCTTTCCAGCTCTCTTGTTTTCCACTGACTGGTTACCCTGGTTACCAGGCAGTAACCAATCAGTGACTTGAGGGGGGCCACACGGGCCATAACTGTTGCTTCTGAATCTGAGCTGTATGTTGAGGATCAATTGCAAACTCACAAAACAGTTATGTCCCATGTGGCCCCCCCTCAAGTCGCTATTTATCCAGTTTTTTACTTTGAACTGTTCCTTTAATAAAGAAATAACTGCACAGCAAGAAGTGGTGAAGTGCTATGACTTTCCTTTTAATATTCTGCTAAGTATTAGGCAAAGCATTACCAGCTAACTTGAATGAATGTGTTTGAAAGAGGATCAGCTAGTGGAATAGTAGAATAAAGTTTGTTTTTATAGCAATTTTTAACAAACTAATGTAGCCTAGTCATCATTATTGACAGCCTGGTGAAGGCCATTTGCAGATAAATTTATTTTATTATAAGGATTTTTTATAATACTGGATCCACTTCAAACCATGATTGAAGGAGATAGGTCTAATTATTGGCATTACTGTCTATATCCCTTATTTCTATGAAAGGCCTCACTATTCTATTGCTTATCTATCCAAATACTTATATGATGTTAGTGCTGTATATGTCATAATATTTCCTTGCTGGGATAGCACCTGATTTATAAAGGCTTAGCTGCTTAACTGGAATGTAAGGTTCAGCCTTTTATCACATTTACAGGATGTTTGTTGGTGGAAATCTTTACTACTGAGGATTTTTTTTCATCCTAGCAAGAGGCAAACACTAAGCACAGGTTTCTGTGCCCTAAAGATGCATTTACTGTATTACTGATCCTGCAAAATATCACACAAGAGAACTGGAAGCTGGAAGCTATTCAAATGTATTACCCAGGATAGAAACATACATGCTTGTACTTGTATGGAGAGAAATAGTGTTTAGGGATGGAACAAACAGTATGCTTTGAAATGATAACCAAGGATCAGAAACATCTATGTATTGTTGCTTTTAAGTTTTTAAAAAATATTGCACAAATGTGCCTCTAGCTGCTTTTTTGTCCCTTTAGCTGCTGTTTGTCTATTCCTTTTGTACATCTATCTGTCTGCTGTCTGTTCTCGTAGCTGTTGATGAACTACAGCATTTACTGATTTTGAGTGTGGATGGTGAAAGTGGTATCATTTTGGAAGCTCTACTCTATAATAAAAGGGAGATATAACATTTTCTTAGGCAATTCACATTGCTAAGGCCCTCAATAAAACAGAATTCCATTAAACTTATTTTATTGTTAACATCCTTTTTGCAGGAGGAATGACAGTTATGAAATATTTTATTATTCCTGCTGTAGTCATTTTTATGAAGTAGAAAAACATATTCTAGGGGTAAAATACAAAATCAGCTCAAAATATATGCAAAAATTATAGCTGACATGTTAAAGAATGTCTTATCTCAATTAATAAATGTGGATCAGGCAGTATTTGTAAATATTTGCAGGGAAGGTAAATATAATACATTCAAAGTCATATCTTTAATTCATTATGCTAAATAGAAACAAATCCCCTCAATGATTTTAACAACAGATTCCGAAAAGGCCTTTGATAGAGTTTCTTGGAGTTTCTTATACCAAACTTTAAGGGGCTTTGGGTTAAGCAAAACACTAATCTGGAGGATTTCTGCCCTGTATCATGCCCCCACCGCTAGAGAGAAAGTTAATAACACACTGTCTCCCCAGATAAATAATCAAAAATTTAACCAGACAAGGTTGCCCTCTGTCCCCTATTCTCTTCGAATTAGTTATGGAGACTTTCCTGGCCCATATAAGAAATAACATAGATATAGCTGGTTTGGTCATAGGAAAGATAGAATATAAAATATTGGGCTTTGTTGATGATCTGTAACTTTTTTTTACTAAACCCACCCTTACTCTTCCGAACATTATGCTCCTGCTTTCAAGATTCAGTAAACTATCCAATTTCAAAGTCAGTACAAAGTATTGAATATCCGAATATCTAAAATCCGAAGCATTGAATCTAAACCTGCCTAATTCAACAAAAAATTCCCTTACACAAAATTTCCCATTCCAATGGGCCACGTCAAAGATAAAATAGCCAACCTAGCAGATCTCTTCCATTTCAATTTCACCCCTTTACTGAACAAGTTGACCACCACTAGAAGACTTTAGGCCTTTCACAGTTTGATAAGATTCAAGCAATTATAATCTCCATAATTCCACAAATTCTATATTTATTATAAACCTTACTTACATATTATTTTTCTCTAAGGTAAAAACCCTCTTTAATCACTTTATATGGGACACCATAGACACTAAGACTTAAACAAGATTTACTTACCCTAGCAAAAGTGGTCTAGCCATGCCGGATGCATTCCTCTATTATATTTATGTCCACCTAACGAGAACCTTCAATTGGTATCTGAAAAACATAGATAAAGCATGGAAAAATATTGAACAAGGTATACCACTTAGTAACCTACTCTGGTCCAAAAGACCCAATGTCCCTAACGCTGTCGGAGCTCACCCCACGGTGATGGCAACCCTGGAAATATGGTTTAAATACAAAAAGGTATATAAGTTGACCAATTCTTTTCCGTGGCTACAATCACTGTTAAATATTCAGGATTTCCATCCTAGCCAAGAGCCCAGGTGAGGACTATACCACAATAGGGAAAAAAGGTTATCAGATTTTGACAAAATAACAGGAAAATCATTAGCCTGGCCAATGTTCAAAGGAGATGGGGCCCCCCGAGGGATATATGGTGTTATAACCAACTACATAATTTCCTCATTAAAGACTATAATAAAATGACTCCTTCACAACCTACCATGTGGGAAGGTGTCCTAGGTGTCCTTCAACTCCCATTTTCAAGACCTCTCTCTCAAACTTATAAATTGCTAGAACCCAAACTAGACTTAAATTCTTTGACCTCTGGGAGAAAGAATATCGCCCTGCCTGATACAACTAAAAGTAAAATAATGGCAAATGTACACAAAACATCAAGGGCTTTTAGAATTAGAGAAATGAGATACAAAATTATTACAAGGCGGTACTAAATACCTGCCAGGCTGCACAATATCTTCCCCTCCTCCTTAAACACATATGGTTTTCTTGCCACAAGATTACCAAATACTGGAAGCAAATATGTTATACTATTTACCAGGTTACCGGCTACAAATATAGCCTCATAGATATTCTCCTACTGTTGTTCCGTTTAGACAGAAAGACTAACTGACTAATAACTGATAATCTTTCACAGCATCTATTTAGAGCAGCTATAACTGTACCTTGATCCCTAAGAAATGGAAATTACAAGATCCTCCCACAACAAGTGAATGGCTAAACCTGGTGGAAGAGACCAGGAAACTAGAAGAAATTACTTGTTTGATACATAACACATTAGACCCCTATAAACTAACATTAGTGAAGGGGCGAATCTACCCAGTTTCGCTTCGCCAAAAAATTTGCGAATTTCCAGCGAAATTTGCAAACTGGCGAAAAAAATTCGCAAAACAAGTCGCGGCACTTTTTTGATGCATTGCGTCGTTTTCGTCAGGCTTTGCTTCATTTTTGTCGGGTTGCGTCGTTTTCAAAATTTTTGCCCCGCGAATTTTAGCTGCCGTTTCGCAAATTTATTACATTACGCCCATCACTAACTAACATGGCTACCCTGGCTGGAATACTATAAAAAGTTGTAAAACTATAATTAACCGGGTGGTAATACGTTCAAACTACATAGCACCTCAATTATACCATATCAACTTAATAGTGTTGTTAAATGTATTTCAAAGAATTAGAGATACTGTATGACTTATTAACCCTGTGGTTTTATATATTGATATGAATAACTGTAATACTTGTCCCTCCTCCCTCCCTCCCATTTTCTATTCTGTATCCTTCTCCCCTTTGGAAAACAAGAAACAGAGATTTGGAAAAACAAATAAAAAATCAGGTTATACAATAACTTTCAACATCCAAATGACATCTGAGGTCTTGTCTCTTCTTGATAGAATTGCTATTTTACCTCTTTAATGGAATCAGCAGGAGTATATTATACTTTCCAGCAGTTCTAGAAAGCTCAGAAAACCACACTCATTTCATCTCTGTCCCTTGATTGTCCAGTAAATTAGTCTACAGCAGTGGGGTTTATAAATCCTGGAATGATTTATCATGTGGCCTTAAATTCATCAACATTTCAAGAGACCAAGCATTCTCAAGTTTCTCCTTCTGGTCAGTATGCTACGCTTAGCAAAACTGCAGTTTGATAAACAGGTCTATGGTACTTTCTAAAGAACGCATTAAGTATGCATATATTATAAACCAATAAATGATTACATCCTGCATCCATTGTCCACATTATACATTATTTTGCATACTGAAACACAGTGTCAAAAAAAAGCAAACCTCCACTTTCTCCCCACCATCTTACAACACCAGAAATGCTTCTTCTCCCCTCTGTGTGTGCTGCCATGAGACACTTCCTGAACTTCGAGTTCCAACTTCTGGGTCATTGATGTCACTTCTGGAGCTGGAACCTAGCAACCGCTAGTTCCTCCACTAACTGACTTCTTGCTTTCCGTGTTCTAGCCAGAAGTCCTGTGAGGAGGAGAGCTGTCGGGGACATGCACATAGTTATATAGCTGCAAGCCTAGTCCCCCTATCGCCTTTTTTCAAGATGGATTTTAGAGCATGGAGACAATAAACTCAAGGTAAACATGGAGGGTGTAGTTTTGATTTATTTAATAAAACATTTTAAAATTACCATTCCTGAGGATTACTGCCATCTCTTTTAAGTGAAGTTCAAAGAGGTTGAACCTTAGGATCTATTTTCTTTAATAAACTATGGAACACACCTGACACTTGGACAGTAAGGGCTAGATTTATCAAGGGTTGAATTTCGAAGTGAAAAAACTTCGATATTTGACCATCTAATTTTTTGTAAAGTGTTTTTTCGATTGAAACATTCGATCAAATGTCAATTTTCGATCAATTTAAAATCATTCAAATCGTTAGATTGAATCGTTCAATTTGAATTTTCATCAAAAAAATTTAGATTTTCAAATTTTTTTAGAAACACTCCTTAAAGGTTAAAGGAGATCCCCCATAGGCTAAAACAGCAATTCAGCAGGTTTAAGGTGGCTAAGGGTTGAATTAAATTTTTTTAAAGAGACAGTACTGTATTTTTCGAATGGTCGAATTTTTCAATTCGAATCGAATTTTGGCCTGTTCAATTACTTTTAAATTTGAATTTTTTTAATTCAAATTTTCACTTCGACCTTTAGTGAATCTGCCCTAAGAGATTCCCCCAAACCAACCTAACTTGGAAGGGGAAGCCTGTAAACCTTTCAACAGACAATGCTGCAGTGCACACAAACCCATATATTCATGATTATTGATGAAAATAAACAAGACAAATTATAAACATACAATAACAAAAAAAGTCTAAACTCGCAGAGTCTGTATTACTGTTGCTAAGGAACTGTAAGTTGCTGAAATGCATAATTTTGTTTTTACATATGTAGGGATGTGAAAATTAGACACCCTCACATATTTCTATCAGGCATATCCCTAGTAGTATGGACGCCTAATGGGTCCTAATGGGGACCTTTTGTGCTTATGCAACCCCTGTAGTTCACACAGTATGCACTAGATGGCACTGTGTAAAAGTATAAAGGAAAAGGTAACCATGTGTTCTGGGCCTTTTCTGTTCAGTCAGCCCTGCAGGCTGAAGGAAGAAGAATATTCTTTAGATGAGTTAGACCATGTCATAGATCACTCTAGGAGTGATAGATAGGTAGTTAGTTGAGCAGTTTAAGCTCCGACAGGAGAATTAGAGGGATTAAGATCCCGGGTATCAATAACCCAGATTCAGGGACTAAGTGGTTAAGTTCAGGAACATAGGAATATCTTGCCTGTATTGAGATCACGCTGAATCCTGTGTGTTACCATTCTCCTCTATTCTCCGATCTGAGTCTATGCCCAAGGAGGTTGAATTGTATTGGTATTGTGAGTACTTTGTTGTTGTACCTATTGTTTTACTGCATGCTCGCCTTATGATCTCGGCGAGGATATGTTCATTGTTCAATAAATATAGTTGTTCAAGCATTAAAGAAAACCGCTGGCGCCCAATTTGTATGAAATAACACCCTGTTACAGTTATACTACACCTTTCCTCCACCTCGATGCGAGGGCTCATCTCTGAGAAAAAGAGTTTCATAGGTGGAGTATATCCACATTAAGTAGCTATAACTATTCCTGTCACCGCAGTTACTATAGCGCTACACATATAAATGAAGTGTACAGAGTGGTTATAAAAAGCATTAAAACAATTTGCATTTGATACTGGTGCCATGGAAAATTTACAGCTATGTCTTGCAAAGTAAAGGCTATACCCAATAAACAGAATGAATTCTCTCCTATTAAATATGCACACATCTTGTTTAATAATAAGGCAAATAATAAGGACACATTGCTGGAAGATTTTGGATTGTATGGTGTTGTTATGTTTCCAAACAGACAACTGAGAATAAAATGCAGGCATGCATATGAGAGCTCATGCACCGCAGTTCTGGGTCTGTTTTTTCCCAGTCATTTGTGCAAAATATCCAATTTTAACTCATATTGCTGTGGAGATCCTGGAGCTATCCCCA
Organism: Xenopus borealis; assembly: GCA_024363595.1. Classification (NCBI taxonomy): domain Eukaryota; kingdom Metazoa; phylum Chordata; class Amphibia; order Anura; family Pipidae; genus Xenopus; species Xenopus borealis. The sequence goes on along the minus strand of CM044434.1, from coordinate 30,151,634 downwards.
GTTGGTAGTTTCAGGGTTCGAAAAGTGGCCTGTGTCAATAGGATCAGAGAAGAATCTGACATGTTAGCAGAATTGAGTACTATTAACTTAGAAGTACAAGCACAAAGGAATGAATTGTAATGAACCAGCCACGTTGAACAACAGGTGCCCCATACCATGGCAAATGCAATTGTGCCATTGGCCCTAAAAATCTCTTGGAAAGCCACATCCAGCCCTGTGGGCCTCCATTTGGACTCCAATGCTTTACGCTATTGCTGTATAATAGATTCATATAGTAGAGCATAGAGCTCTTTTTTGTATTTTACTGCAGATGCATATTAAAATGCAGAATACATTACACTTAAAGGAGAACTAAGCCCTACCTACGCCTCTCCTCTACACCCCTCTACAGCCCCCTAAGCTCCCTCTTAGACCCCCTGTCTACTGACCTGCTATAAATTTGCGCAGAGAAGTTCAAAGGCACTATCTTCTGTGTGTCTTCTGATCCACTTCTGTCAGTGGTCAATATGGATCTTGCCGGAGCCTAGTTCGCCAGATTAAACCTACTGAATTGGTTTTAAGTATTTTTGATCGGATAAAAAATGACATTCATTGGTTAAAATCGTTCGAATTGAATGATTCGATCGAATATTTACTATGCGATCGTTCGATCGATCGAATTGCGATAAAATCCATCGAATTCGATATTCGAATTCGAAGGATTTTAATTCCCTTAAAATTCGATGGTCGAATTCGAGGGTTTTTAACCCTCGAATTTGGCCCTTAGTAAATCTGCCTCTTAAAGTAAGAAGATCCAAATTACTGAAAGATCCCTGACATGCAAAACCTCAGGTTCCAAGCGTTATAGATAACAGGTTTGATACCTGTACAACAAGTAATGCTGATTAGTAGTTAGCGATCACTAGTTCTTCTATTTAGTTTCTGTTGCTCTCTATTCCGTTAGAAAACATTAAAAGAAATCTTCAAGCACTATCATTTATGATATTCTAGTAATTCTATTTCATCATGCAACTGAGGGTACAGTTGGTATTAAGTAAAAATGGGAGATTCCCCTTATGGCATTTTTTTCTCCTCACATCAGTAGAAGTAAAGAAATGGGTTCAAAGGGAAGACATTATTGGTGGAACTAATTATTTGCCGAATCATTAAAGGGATACTGTCATGGGAAAACATGTTTTTTTCAAAACACATCAGTTATTAGTGCTACTCCAGCAGACTTCTGCACTAAAATCAAATTCTCAAAAGAGCAAACAGATTTTTTTATTTTCAGTTTTGAAATCTGACATGGGGCTAGACATATTGTCAGTTTCCCAGCTGCCCCAGTCATGTGACTTGTGCCTGCACTTTAGGAGGGAACTGCTTTCTGGCAGGCTGTTTCTCCTACTTAAAGTAACTGAATCAGTCTAAGTGGGACTTGGCTTTTACTATTGAGTGTTCTTAGGTCTACCAGGCAGCTTTTATCTTGTTTTAGGGAGCCGTTATCTGGTTACCTTCTCATTGTTCATTTGTTAGGGGAGGGAGGGGGTGATATCACTCCAACTTGCGGTACAGCAGTAAAGAGTGACTGAAGTTTTTCAGAGCACAAGTCACATGAATGGGGGCAGCAGGGAAACTGACAATATGTCTAGCCCCATTTCACATTTCAACACTGAATATAAAAAATCTGTTTGTTTTTTGAAAAATTAATTTCAGTTCAGAATTCTGCTGGAGCAGCACCATTATCCATGACAATATCCCTTTAAAGGGATGGTTCACCTTCAAGTTAATTTTTTGTATATTGTTTCATTTTTTACACTGTAATGCCTGGCGATGTGTCGCAAATTATTCTGCTGATTTTTACGCCACATAATAAAGCTATCCTTAGTATTGAAACTTATATAGGTAGCGCTATTTTACCAGGCATAAACGTGCAAGAAAAACACAGCAAAAAGAAAACACCAAGAAAAAATATCCATTGTCTGCAAAGTATTTTGCGCAGAAAAAAACACAATGTAAAACTATGGGGTGCTGTTTGTCCCAAATACATACTTAATACAAAATGTTCCCTATTGCAGATAATTAATATCTCATAGTATTTAAGTAATCGTGACCATATGCACATAAAAAATATACAAAATAGTTATTTCTATTAAAGAAAGACAACAAAATCTGGTTAGTGCACAAATGGATGTAATTTATTACAAATTCCATTCTGTACATTTTAACAATAGATCTGTTTCACAAATGTATAACCTGCATGTAATAGACACACTTATGTGTAAACTTACTTACAGGATGAATTATGTAAAACAAAACTTGGGCATACTATATAATAGTTTAACTAAATAGTGCATGCCAAGCTAGATTTGAATGATAAAATAGATATTTATGGCAGAAATCAAGATATTACAGTTCAAGATTCATTCTTTCAATAAAATGCAAGTTCTGTTTCACAAAATAACCATTCTGTGAAGCAATACTGTCAGTCACATTACTGAACCAATAAGAACAAAGTTTATTACCATTTAACTAAAAAGTTTCAAGCTCTGTTCCACATGGCTGCATCATCCCTAAGGCATAGGATACTATCTGGCCTGTTATAGAGTGCACCCTCTGCTACAAAGTAATAAACATGAGCAAACATTTCCTAAAAGGGCTGCTGTTAAAAACTACAGGTTCCTAATTGGAAGTTCTTACAAGTGACTGAGTAAAATAATGCTGCACTGATAATGATCCTAGAGAAAGAAAAGTATGCAAAACATAAATATGAACATTTTAGGACATATAGTTATTCTTATTGTATTGATTGCTCTCAACTTAGACAGGAGAGGGAAACAGGAACAGGGATATGAATCATAAGACAATGGCAAAACAGCAGGAACCACATTAACCAAAATGTCCACACAAGCAGGTTACTACAAGAAAAATAGCCATATCACCTAAAATGATCATATTTATGTTTTACATACTTTTCTTTCTCTAGAA
>CM044434.1:30117643-30131945 GCA_024363595.1 Xenopus borealis | reverse complement strand
GAGTAAGAGCAGCCTGGCTCCAACTAGGAGGGTTATCAAGGGGTAACTCTCCTTGCAGTGTAGGAATCACAGCCTAATAGGGATTTAGGTTTAGTAATTTCCCTGATTCAGTGTGGGGGGATCCAGGTCACAATGCAGAGATCCTGAGGGTGCATCCATCCATGTGCTAAGCTATCTCCATGTGGATGTCATGAGGTGCTAGCTATGAAATGCTATTTTGTTACCTGACATGTATGTGAATACCTCAAAGGATGTATGCTTTAAGAGAATAAAGTCTTTAGCTGTTTGTTTTGTTCAAGAACCTTCAGGCATCCAATTCTGGTATTTAGTCACGCAGTACAAGTGAGGTGTAGTTTCACAACACCATTCCTTCATACTTTCATGTAGCAAAGGCCCATTTTGTGGAGAGCGAGTCAAATGTAACCAGTGATCTGCCTGTTTCCTACTGGCCAATGTTTAGCCAAGCCTAGATGAGGTTACACTTGTGTGTTTCTCGGGCTTGTGTGCCCAAGTACAGGAGACGGTAAAGGCCAGAATATTGGCATTTATATGCAGGACAATAATCAATCCCACATGGAACTACCCTTAGTCATATTCTGTTTTTTGTTATTGTTAGATGAATAAGAAAGTTATGAGTTGTCCTCTCGCTGTGGGAAATGGCCTCCCAATAATTCTTACTCTTTGGCGTTTTTTTGTTAACAGATCTACGGATAACAGATTCCATACCAGTAAATTGATCAACCTATTAAATGACTTGTAATTCACATAATGAAAGCCTTCTGTATGCATTTACTGTGACTAAAGAAATTGTGTTTGTTTAAGAATATATTTCATGTAGTTTTGGTGGCAGCCAGTCAAGATACAATTGGACAATAGGGTACATTTATAGGGCAAATAATGCATATGTGTAGAATATAAAGGTTTTAGTTGTTACATAGGAAGGTAAACTGGGCTCAAATGCCAATGATGGCTCTCTACACATTTATAGTATAGAAATTTTTCTCAACCTCTCCTTTTATTCCTCCATCTTCTTTTTCCCTCAGGTAGGTCTCCCTCACAGTCAGTATCATTACCTTTCAATCACTAGGCACACTTCCTAGGCATTATCTCAGACTCCCGTTTTTTACACCGGACATCCAAACACTTCAAATCTTGTCATATTCATCTGTGCGACATTGCCCAAAATATGCCCTTACCTCTGCTTAGATACAATTAAAACACTTAGGGGATGATTTACTAAGGGTTGAGGTAAAATTTGAATAAAATTCATATTTCAAAAATTTTAATTTCTAAGTAATTTTGGGCTACTTCAAATAGCCCAAAATTCGAATTTCGGAGTACTGTCCCTTAAAAAATCCTTCGACTTTGACTATGCACCAGCTTAAAGCTGACAAATTGCCATTTTAACCTATGGGGGACCTCACAGAACTTGTCCTAAAAATTTTCTAAGTTCTGAGAAATCGGAAAGGATTTTGTTGAAAATTGATCAAATGATTCGAACGATTCAAGCTATTTTTAATTCGATCGAATACATACCCCCCCAAAAAATTTTGATGGTCGAATTTCAAAGTATTTTCCACTTCGAAATTCAACCCTTAATCACCCTTTTTTACTTCTTGCCTTGACTACTGCAACTTACTCCTTGCAGGTGTTCCAACATATCACCTTTCCCAACACCAATCTGTTCTAAATGCAGCTGCTGATAGACCCATGCATCTATGTCATTGCTCTATATCAGCCACTGCCCTATGCACCTCCCTTCACTGGCTCCCTATCTCTTCTCAACTTAAATTCAAGATGGTAACACTGACATTCAAGGCCTTTAACCATAAAGCCCCTCCCTCTATCTCAACTTTAATGTCAAAATATACTCTTCTCCTCTAAACACTGTCTCTCTCCTTCCTTCTTAATGTTCTCTTAAAGGTCAGCAATTTTAATTAATCTTGATTGTGCAGACATTAACTTATCATAAACCACCAACTGTTTCCATCACCAACCTGGTGACAGAGGTCAAAATCAGTCATTTTTAACCAGTGTAGATGAGTGTTAATTTAATACTGATGGTTACATTCCTTATGAAATTATTCAAAAAATAAACATTCTGTTGCTATGTATTGTAAAAATATTAAATTCTGAACTTCAAATTAACATTTTAAGATGTAGTTAACTGCTTATTGTAAGTTTAGCTCCATTATTTGTCCACCTTAAAGTGATACTGACACATTTCTATAAAAATCACAGGAACGTGTCCATATCAATGAGTGCTGCACTCTAAATATTTACCTCTAAAAGCCCCCCCAAAGCCGTGATCCCGCCAGAGGGTCGGCTTCACTTAAGTTCATGGGGCTGGGGGAAGCTTTGGGGGGCTTTTGGAGGTAAATATTTAGCATGCAGCATCTCTTTGATATGAACATATCCCTATGATTTTTATAGGTAAGTGTCAGTATTCACAAAGGAACCATTAGCAGTGTCGGAGGGTCAGCTTCAAGAAAGTTCACATGGCTTTGGGGGGCTTTTGGAGGTAAATATTTAACGTGCAGCACCTCTTTCAAATGGACATGTTCCTATGACTTTTATATAAAAGTGTCAGTATCATTTTAAGAGGAAATAAACCCTTCCTTCTTATTTCTTATTTATCATGTTTGGCTTATTTCTTCCTTGTCAGCTTCAGTTTCCTCCAAATTCCCCTTTAGCCCAGAACTCACACTAACACCAATTACCTTTTTGGTGGAAAGATTTATAAGCTTGATTAATTTACAAATGTATTTTAATTTACAAACATATGACTTATTTACCACTCCTCAGGATACTCTTTAACTTCCATCTCTCAGCTGCCTCTAGGGAAGCCCAACCCATCCATTGCTGCAACTAAATTATCCTGCATACTATAACCCCCATCTACCCCAAACACTTTGGGTGGGAGGTATACAAGCTGTCTGCTCCCAATGTTTCTCAAATAAAATGGTTGTCCTGTCTTCCCCAGTGGCGTAACTACTCCCTGGTGGGCCCCGGTACAGGATGGGCACCTGGGCCCCCCTGTCGGGCCCTTAACTCTATAAATTGCATGCTGGAGTGCTGATGGCATGTGTGCAGTAAAATCTCCCTCTAGATAACCACCTGCCATAACCATTTCTATGGCTCCGATGGGTCCCAAGGGAGTGGGGCCCTGGTGCAACTGCACCCACTGCACCCCTGGTAGTTACGTCACTGGTCTTCCCTTCTCCTCTATAAAATAACCTCTGTAACCCCTCTGTCTGCACTTGGCTTTGGAAACCACATTTCCCATAATACCAACACCCACATCTTTTGAAGTAATTATTGCCCTCCCAAGTCATGCTCCTGTCACTCCACCAAGAAGTCTTGCTTCCTTGGGGGGAATGTCACGTGTATACAGTTGATTTATCATGATGATTATTATTCATTATTATTCATTATAGCAAATCTCCATTTATGCAATTTTAATTTCAAATTTTTTTTAGTTTATGTTCTTTTTTATAATAATGAATATCTATGATTGAGCACATTTCTCTGTCAAATAACTCACTGAATTACTTTTTTTTTTACATCTGCTCCTTTCAGCAAAGTACATTATAGAAAGTATACATTTCATTGGCACTGCAGTTTTTTAATGGAATGGAAAAGCCTACCATCTAATGATCAGATAAATGAGATTATAAACTTAGATATTACAGTTAAACATATCGCCAAGTTGCTATGGGCAAATCATTCCATCTTCTCTGTACCATATTAGTTTGCAAGCTCCTAAAGGCATTTAGGTAACTGGCAAATAAATATGATTTGTCATGCACTGTTAAATTGAAGAAGAAACATTTTTTGTTGCATCTCTATTCAGAGCTTCTGTGTAAGTAAAGTAAGAAAATAAGGGTTTCTTTTTTGCAGGAATGATTTATATTTCCATAATTACTGCAGAATCAAAGGAGAAGATTTTTAGCTTTGTGCTTAAATGTCTCAAAAGATTGAATTGTATATTGAATAATGCAATGCTTTAGAAGTACTGTAGATATACAGCATTAAACCTTGTACAGGAATCTAGACATGGTAAATATTACATTGTTAGATAATTCTGACCGTTAGATTGTGTAATTTTTTTTACACAGTTTCACTTACTGAATATACTTTGCTGTATGTCACAGTCCAAAGCATCCCCAGACAATTGAATAGTTTAGTGTGCAGAACTGCACCTGTGAAGTATAACAGAACAAGCTTTCCAGGCACTGATCTTGGTGGGCGGGCGCCCCAAGGCCATGCAGTGCTGGTGACTAGTGATGGGCGAATCTCCCGAGATTCGCGTCGCCGAAAAATTAGCGAATTTCCAGAGAAATTCGCGAATTGGCGAGAAATTTGTGAAACGAGTCGCGGGACGCTTTTGACGCATGTCACGTCAATTTTGGCGCGTCGCGTAGTTTCCGACGCGCGGCGTGTAGTTTTCGTTGCGTCGTTTTCGGCGCGTCACGTCGTTTTCGCATCAAAAACTACGCGCGACTTGTTTTTCCAGCGAATTTTTGCTAAGCAAAATTTCGCTGGCGATTCGCGAATTTATTCGCCAGCGTCGAATCTCGGGAATTCGGCCCTGGCGAATAAATTTGCCGATCACTACTGGTGACCAGTCACACAGTCCTAGCACCTGCCCACATACCCTCTCCGGCTACATTACAGTAAGGGGCTGGGCGGCATGCTACCCCTAATACTTTGCCACCCTAGGCACTGGCCTATGTGGCCTTACCACAAATCCGGGCCTAAAGCTTTCCATATGGGTATTAGACAGTTGTGAAGTGAATACCTGCAGGAAATCTCACGCATTTAATAGCCTGTTGAACATACTAGTATCTAAGTGTCAAATTTCAAAGTGCAAAAACTTTGAATTTGAATTTAAAAAGACCAACTGAAATTAATTAGAATTTTATTTTCGATCAAATAGGTCAGTTTTTGATTGTTCAAATCAAAGTAATGGCACATTCGGTCAAACTTGATTCAAAGTTTTTGAAAGTCCACCCATTGAACCAAATAGGTTCTAGGAGGTCCCCCAAAGGATAAAACAGCAATTTGGCAAATGGTTTGATTTGAATTTTTATAGATTATAATTGATTCAGAAAGTAAAGCAAGTTTGCATTGATGTGGCAAAACTTAAATTGGCTTCAGGGGTTTTTTGATGTATAAAGTACTTCATGATATTTTGACATGAAACGTTTTGTACATTGTGGTCTGCATTTCAAATAGCACACTGCAAAAACATCATGGATCATATTTCACTTAAGATTTTGAAAATGCATGTGACTTAAAGAAGAGCTAATGCTTAACTGAAGAAGTAGATTAGAAAGGTTGCACATTATGTTTTGGGATTTGTCTCTCTCTAAATGCCTAGCTCTCCATCTTCTGTTCTGCTGATTTACTGCACATACTCTGTGCTGCTGTCATTTACCTAAGCTTAGGGTCCCAGCCAGGGACAAAACTATGGGTAGGCAGAAGAGACATGTATAGGGTGCAACACTGGGGGGGGTGGGGTTGCTTTTGCCTGCATACCCCTAGTATTGGCTCTTGAGTTCCCTAGTCCTACCTAATCATCTCCTCTCCCCAATGTCTCTGATAATGGATTTTTTCATAATTTCTTATGAAATGATTTATCAAGGGTCAAAGTGAAAATTCAAATGAAAAAAATTTGAATATCAAGTTATTTTTGTGTACTTCAACTTGGGAATAGTCCAAATTTTATTTGAATTTGCAAAAAATTTGAAAATTCGAATTTTGAACTTTATTATGTACTGACCAGTCACCATCTAAAACCTGCCAGGTGCTGTTTTAGCCTATGGGGGACCTCCTAGAATCTATTTGGACTTTTGAAAAGTTTTTTCTGGGAAAATCTTTGAATCAAATTCGATTGAATGTGCTATTACTTTGATTCAAATTCGATCGAATACGGACCTATTCAATCAAAAAATGTTTTCTTTAATTAGAATTTTTAAGTTTTTTCTATTTGAAATTCAACCCTTGATAAATCTGCCCCATAATCAATGAGAGAATCATGTAAACATTAAATAAACCCAATAGGCTGGTTTTGCTTCTGATAAGGATTAATTATACTGTATCTTAGTTGGGATCAAGTACAAGGTACTTTTTTATTATCACAAAACAAAATAATTTAAAAAAAATTGCATTACTTGGATAATATTAAGTCTATGGGAGGCAGCCTTTCCATAATTTGGAGCATTCTGGATAACAGGTTTCCATATAGCCTTATTTGGATTACTTGGATAAAATTAAGTCTATGGGATACAGCCTTTCCATAATTTGGAGCATTCTGGATAACAGGTTTCCATATAACCGATCACATACCTGTACCTCTGCTTCAAGCTGATTGGGGTTTTTTTTACCTGAGATTTTGAAAATTCCTTTGTTTTATTTTTGTTGTGTTAACTGCTATAAGTTGTGAATCAGGACTTGCCTCCATTTTTATGATTTTTTTTTATTTTATGAATTGTGTGGTGGTTTCAGGGAAAATGCAATTTGCTGTCTTCTGTTATTTCAATACCCATTCAAAAAAACTTCAGGGGTCCTGGCATGCATGTTGCCCCCCCAACCCTTACTTATTTGTAGTGGGCAGCAAACTTTAATGGAGAAGTGAGGGGGACTAAAATAAAGCAGATTGTGTGCTCCCAGCTGTGTGGTCTGCCAGTGGGTAAGTTCATGTTGCCGGACCCCCCCCCCCACACACAAAAAAGTTTGGAGGGAATCGCCAAGCACCTGTCTATTTGCATCACTCGCCCCTGCAAGAGGTCTGCTTTCTTTCACTGTGGTCTGCTGTATTGGGTGTTTGGTTGAAGGGGAAAAGTACAATTGTAGCATTGTCACAGTTGTAGGTGTTTTACAGCTGCCCTAATGAGGAGCCAAAAGGGAGTAAACAGATTAGGATGCAGGGGCTTTTTTTGAAGGGGCAGGCCTGGGGCCAAGCTTTGGGGCAAACAGTCCCAGTAGGAACAAGAGGCGGGGAAGTTTGGAGTCTGATGCTTAGTATGGAGTTGTCAAATAGTAAATGTTAATTTAAAGTTGTTATTGTAAGTTTAATAGCAGTAAAGCAGTCTTTAGCAGTTAAATGTTACACAGTCACAATAATTTAAATGTTTATGAAAAGTATAGTGATATCACTATAATGTATATGATTACTTTCTCAGTCTGGCAATTGTAGGCCAGTAAGTTTGACATCTGTGGTGGGCATCCGTTATGAAGGATAGGTCATGTCAAACAAATTTGATTGCTTTTTATGATGATGTAAGTAAGATGAGGACCAGTGTGGGGGGGGGAGGGCAGCAGATGGGATATATCTGGATTTTGCCAGAGGGACATAGATTCTCAGGAGAGTTATTCTTCCACTGTACAGAGTGCTGGAAAGACCCCATCTTGAATATGCCATACCGTTTTGGTCTCCAGTGCTCAAACAGGATATTATGGAATTAGAGAGGGTCCAGAAAAGGGAAACTAAGCTGATAAAATGTAAAGAAAATCTCAGCTATGAGGAAAGACTGGACAAGTTAGGGATGTTTACACTGAAGAAGAGGTGTCTGAGGGTTGATATGATAACTATGTATAAATATATAAGGATATCATATAATAGTCTCTCTAATATTTTATTTATGAGTAGGCCCCTCCAGCTGACACATGGTCACTGGCTAAATATTCAAAAGGTTTTTTTTTTACAGTGGGAGCTGTTAAGATGTGGAGTTCTCTCCCTAAATCAGTAGAGCTGGCTGATATATTAGCTTTAAGAAAAGGTTGGACTGCTTTTTAGCAAGTGAGAGAATAAAATGTTTGGACATAGTACAAGTTGATCCAGTGTCTGATCAAATTGCCATTTTGTAGTCAGGAAAAAAAAATGTCCTTTCCTTTTGATCAACTAGCAATTAGGCAGTTTTTATATATACTTAAAAGGCTGAACATGATGGACATTTGTCTTTTTTCAATCTAACTTACTATGTTACTATGAATAACTTAGAAAGCGAATGGGTGTAACAGGTAAAAAATAATTAGATAGAGTAGAGTGATGTAGAAATTCCTGTTGTAGGAAGGAGGAGCACAGAGTGGGTGAAAAGTGTTAGATGAACGGCATTGTCATAGAACTGAAGTGTGTGGTGTGAAGTATGCTTGTATAAACCTTTGAAAAGGATACCGAATGAGGCATTTCCATTATTATTATATGAGAATCTTAGTGTTGCTGCAGTGGCATTTCATATAACTCTGATTTATTTTAGGAGAATGAAAATAGTATTAAAACCCCTTTCATACAGCAAAAATCTGTGGGGCCTTGTTTCCATAAGCGTTGCTATTGCTCATTGCTATAAAGTATTTGAGAATGTGTCTTCTGGGATATTTATTTGCATGAAAAACCTGTAAACAAAGAGTTCTTAAATTTTAGCCAAGAAAGTATTTTTATTTATCTTATCTGCTGTTTTGTATTATTTTGTAGGAAATTATGTTGTTTTAGATTACTCTCATCTGAAATCATTTCTTAATGATAATTGGGTTTTTTATTGTTTTGTAATTGTGCATTATGCATGTTTTTTCAATATGTTCCGGTTGGCGTGGAGTTGTTTACATTACACATTGCACACATGCTGAAATAAAAACAATAATTCCCTGCCTTTTCCTTCTGTTTTATGCTGAATATCAGTAATATAGCCAGTATTGTAGACTATTTAAAAGAAAATTACATTATCCCATCATATTTAGTTCTTTACACAACTGTATGGCAATGATGTGCATTAAGAGGAATAAACACCTTCAGTTTTTAGCACTAGTCTGTGTGTGGGGATGCTTTTGTACATTTGTGTCAGCTCTGTGTCCTGTAAGACACTTATTTTATTGCATCATATACTGTATCTCTTCATGCAATTCAAAACACCTGTCTTCATAACTGCCCTGTTCTGTTTCCATTATTCATGTTGTCATTTATCACTGATGTTTTCCAGTTCAATAAGATCTTTCTTATGAAATTCTGAATTTTTACCATTTACTGGTGTACACAGTTACACTGGGAAAAACTACACTGCTTGGCCCAGTCTTCCATTTCCCTTCATTTACTAAGCAATTGTCCTGAAAGTTATTAACTAAACATGTTGGCAAAAAAGTACACACAAATTAATGACATATCATCAATATAAAGTCCATAATAGCAAACACAGTTTTAAGGAATAAGAACCTCCTTCACTAGCCTATGTGTAAATAAGTGATTCTTTATTCATGAATATTTTAATTATTGTTGTTATTATTAGTAGTATTAGTATTATTAACAATACTAAATAATAATAATAATACAATTTTTTGCCACCAATAAGAATGTATGCACCCTTAAATACTTAAGTACAATATACAGTTTCAATATTACAGATAAAATGGAAATTGCAGTTTCCAGATAAGGGATCCCCTGTAATAATAATATTATAATAATAATAATATTTATTTTCAGGGAATGGTGTAGCCTAATACTTTAAAATTTAATTTACAGTAAGTATTGTATATTATAAGAATATACAGAGTAGGAAAAGTAATTGTAGTTCTATTACACACAGTTGTGAGCCACACAAGGTGAACACATAAAGAACTGGCTTATACAAGGGCCCTCAACACCTTGAGTACCTGTTATTTGTCTACACAAGCCCTAGATGCTAGCAAGAGTTGAAAGAAAGAAAATTTGTAACACAGAGGATGTTCTATCCAGAAAAGCAATTATGATGCTAACTGTGTAATGATGCAAAAAACAAAAACACTTTTATAGTGGAGAAGCATTTTCTCTTTTTCCCCCATTTGTTGTCTCCTTCTTATTGGTTCCTATAAATCTAGTATATATTTATCAAGTGAAAGCAGTTTTTTTTACCTATATTGTCTTGAATACATTTTAGACCCCCTAATTTCCCCAGCATTCGCTAGGTTTTCTAGGGCTTTCTGAGCTTATATATTAAACAGAAAGTATCATCCCATTTGTGATGTGTTTACTGACCTCATGATGACTATTGATTTCTTACCAAAAAGGGTTCTAAAGCTCCTGTAAAGCAATAAAATTAGTGTTTGAAAATAATGCCTTTTAAATGAAGTTATCTGACATTTATCTAATGGTAATTTTATATATTTGTCAATGTGCAATATTTTAACCAGTTATAAAGAAAAACTAAACCCCCCCTTAAATGCCATTAAACAACAATCACTACAGTATCAATCCTCAGAGGTCCCTCAGGGACCATAGATCTTGATTTTGTGCATTTTGTTAACATAAAAATAAGACATATTTCCTTCAATTTTCTAAAATGATGCAATAAATGCCGTGTGTGTATGCTTTAGCTATCATTTTAGGGGGGTTGTGTTAAAAATATTATGATCCATTATTTAATTTAATGATCAGATTATCATGATTTTATATATAGTGGTGAGTCCAAGCTGTTCCTTTTTGTCAGAAAAATACATAAAAAATCAGATGCCAACTACATAGCCAGTAAAGTAGAACTTGTTTATTAAAATGGCTGATATAACACCATATGTTATATACTTTTTTTATTCACAAAAGGAAGTCAAATAGAAGAATTTTTCATTAAACTTCTACAATTCCAAGTACCAGTTATCAATTCTGGCTTACCCAGAGGTTTTATAATATACCCCCTTTTGCCATACTTACAGTCATGTACCTGAACATTATAATATAATAAGCATGTGGCTTTGAACTCTACCACTGAGTTAGAAAAGACAAGTGTTGCTTACAGTATTACTCTCATGTACAGTATTTCATGCAGATTTGTGTTTTCATTTGTATTTGTACTATATTAAAATATAATATAATGTTTTATTTATATATTAAAACATTACAACCCTTTAATTGTCAATAGTCATATATTTGGTTCCCAGGCCTTTGTTGTCAGTAGAAACTAAATGTTCATCAATATTATAGGTGTAGGGCCATGTAGGACTTAATAATTCTAGCAAATTTTTTCTTGCATTCCAAACAACTGTTGCAGAGTAGATCTAGAAATTAGTAAATTAGAAAGGTCTAAAACACTACAAGGTAATGCATATACCTTGAATAATCATTGATCATTGGGTTCCTGAAAAAGGACAAGGGACAGGGTCATTGCAGGTCTAGGAAGTGTATCCATTAAGGAGTGTAAGTTTTGTGGGGTTTTAGGATATAATATTTAGGGGGGAATTCAGGAGGGGAGACCAGGATGTGGGTGCCATTTTACCTTTACATTTAGCCCCAGGTTTTTCGATAAGATATGGAAATGGTGATCTGTATAAGTGTAGCTTTCAGTAGTTAGTTGTGGGAATCCAGTTGGACAGTTTTTTACCAGAATGTATACTATATTTGTTTTAAAACATTATGTAATGGCTAACTTACACATATTAATCTCATTTATATTGTTCTAATTAAACCCAATCCATTTCATGTTTGCTCATTTCTAAAACCAGTGTAAAACCATTACATTATTTTGAGAAGACATTGAATTTTTTGGAAAACTTACTCAACTGCATTAATTTTACCATCAGAGGGACATTAATGCTGTAGAAGCTTGAGGAAAGTCTGTAAATAATTGCATAATGTTTGAAAATGTGCAAACATGCTTTATAAAGCACTGAGGAAACTTAGAATCCAGTGATTGCTGGATTCCTTTTACAAAAATGCCTTCTTGACTTATATTTGCTGTCATGTTAATGGGTTAATCAGCTGTTAATTAAAGCTATTGTTTGTGTGCAACTGTGCATTGCTGTGAATTGCCTTTGGTAAGTTCCATTTTATAGTCAGTGACTAGCAGTCAGCAACACTCTGCTTAAGAGTAGGAGAGGAAAACATTTTTGTTAAAGAGGGTCAGTTCTCTTGCAAGTCTTCTGATGGATATAATTGTTTGGCATAGGTTAGAATTTTGCCACAGCAGGAAATTAATGACTGCAGAAATGAAAAGTAAGAGAAAAGAAATAATTTTCTTTAGATATGCATTATTCTTTTCAAGTCAACGTAACTAAGTCAAGGTTAAGTTTTGTGAACCTTTAGCTGCCAAATTTCTTTTTGACACGTGATTGTACAAGTTGTTGATATGTGACAGGTTTCTATTAGGAAGCTGTTCAATTTTTCCCTTAGCTTTTGTAACTGGAAGAACAAAATAACCTGGTTATTGTTATTACCATAGTGATACTTCAGACCCTTGCAAGAACTATTAACTGTTGCGAGATTAAAATACAATATTCATATAGAATAGAAAAATTAAAGCAATTTGTGGGTGTAATGTATTGAAAGGACCAAAGTTTACTATAGTGTGTACTAAAACAAAGGGACCAATCAAAAGTCAAAATTACTTCAGAGGACAATTTCAAATTCATGGGTCGGGACTATTTGATCGAACTTAGAGTTTAACATTTTTTCAAAAATAATATACCATTACAATAAAAATCAAATTTATTAAAGTTTAAAAATATTCACATTACTCATTATTCATTTTCTCCATTTTGTCAATATAAAACTTGATAGACAGGCCCTCTAACTTACCTTTGGATTTTATATTGGTGAACAATAACTGAAAGCCACCTGCAACACTTAATAAATTAATACATTATGTCATTAAAAATATACACAGGGGGGTCAATTAATCAATGTCCGAATTTATCTCAATATTTTCTGAAAACTTATCTGACCAAATCTGTACGGGTTTATTTTCATGAAAAAACTAATCATAACATTTTTTCGGATTTTCCACCTGAAAATCCAAAAATTTGTGCCTGAAAACCACAAAATCTTCAGATGATTGCAGGAAACAAAAAAAGGGATTCAAATATACACTGACAAAATCATGTATTGTTACTTTATTTTTGACAATCACCCCAAGCAACACAATTCAGGATATACAATGGTTTTTAGAGTAATCAAGAGGCACAATGTGTGCATTTAATTGTCATAACTTAACACCTTATACTTATGCCTTTTATTACTCTAGCTAACAGCAAAATGTTAAATGTAAAATTAACAATAGTTCAAAAATAAATGTATATAGTAGGTAATAGAGTTCATTGATGAAACTGTAATGCTAAAATTTCACTGACAAGTCATTAAACATTTTTCAACATATTCATAACAAGGACATGCATTTCATATTTTGTATACAAAATAGTAATAGAAATGACTCGTTAAAATTAAGTCGAAATTAGCATGTTGTTTTCAAATATTTGAAAATGCTACTTTTTGGGATCTTTCTTAGGTACTTCCTTTTACAAGCAAACATTTTCTATTACATGACATGAGCATCTAATCCAGAAGGGGATACTAAAGATTAAAGTTATTACTTCTGAAACAGTACAGAAGTTTTCACAATGTTTAGTAAATTCCTTATTTCTGTGATATAAATTTCATATTACATGTTCATCTTTGGGATAGTTCCCCTTTAAGATAAATGTGATATAGGTAAGATAAATGTGATATATTTAGCACATCTGAACACATTCATTTTTATTGTTGTTTGTCCCCAATTTAAACAATACAAATAAGTACAGAATAGCAGCTGAACTAATTATCATACACAGCTGCTCATTGTAGTTAACTTGCCACTTACCAAAATGAATCCTCATTGTGCATCTGCTGCAAAATGTTTACTCTACATTTACAATGTTGTTGTGACATTGCTTGTCACTGATTTTGATGTCTGTTTCTACTTGTTTCTACTCCACGATAATAATAAAAAAACATTATTAGAACGTTTGTATCTACCAACTATGATAGCCTGAAAATGAACTCTTAGGCAATGTAATGTATGGTATCCCAAAACTCAGAACAAACACCAAGTTCCCAGTTTTGGCTCACACCTCTGCCTATAACAGACATATTTAGCTTTGGGAGAAGCCCTTAAGGTGATAGGACCAAGGGGAGAGTTCTGGGCAGACAAAGGAATGTAACATGTATAGGAAGGATGTGAAACAGGGAGCATTAGCAGAGTGTCAGGTCGAGGTCAATACCAGTCAAGTAGAGCAGTTCAGAATCAGAAGTCAGGGATGTAGTTAAGATCACAGGCCAGAGTCAAAACCAACAATAATGCAGTAAAGAATCAAGATCCGAAAGAATGGTCAGAAACAAGCAAAGGCCGATTCAGGCAGTGTACTAGCAGAGGTCAGGAACAGACAATGGTTGTAATGTTGTAATGATGGAATCTACCATTTGTATTCCTAATGCTCTGGACCCCTAAAATGTTTTTCTTAAATATATTAATAGTAAAAAGGTGCAGGTTGAGATTGTTGCTCCATTAAATAATGGTACCAGTATTGTTGT
>CM044434.1:30088987-30108917 GCA_024363595.1 Xenopus borealis | reverse complement strand
CCCCCCCCGTGTTGGCCTCCCTCCTCCCCCTGGGCAAATGCCCCTAACTTCTTCCTGTTTTCACCGGTGCTTGGTGGTGCATGCGCCTGAAAGTCACGAAGTTAAATGAAACGAAAACAGGAAGAAGAGTGCACGGGCAAACATGGCTGCCTTGAAATCAACAGGAGGGGAACTGCACCGAAGGGTTCAGTAACAAGTTAGGGGAATTCGCCCAGAGGAGGAGGTAGGCCGGGGGGGGAGGAGGGAGGGAGGCCATCACAGGGGAGGGGGGCGATTTTAGCACAGGAGGGGTTGAATTCTCCTTTAATGTGGTGAAACAGCAACTATGGAACTCTCTAACACTAGCCACACTTTCTAATGCTTCTCTAGGACAGAAACAGTGACATAGTTGCATTTATACTAAAACTTTATTCGTTGATCTCTCACTAGATAATCAACATTGATTTTATTTGGGTCTTAAGACATATTCATGCTAAACAAATATATTTTTTCTGTAGTCAGAAACTAGATAGTTTGGATCCCTTTACTGAAAAAATACTGCTCTAGGCTGATGATTAAAACTTGTTTCCTACAGCCTCAATGAGATTGAAAGAGACTTAATTATAGACTATGCTTTACTTAAGTTCAAAAAATGCAGCTTTATTTGCTATCTAAGTAAAAAAAAAAGTTTTATGACTTATGACTGTAAGGGCAATGTCCACAGGAGGTGAAATTTAAAGCATTTTATTTGCATTAATCATTGATGTTTAATCATAGGGTGGAATAAGGCCAATTATCACATGTAAAGTGTCTTCTTGATTATATGGTATTTTGAGAACAAGAAGTGATGATTTTTCATGGCTGACAAAGCATTATTGGACAGATTCAATTCAATGAGAAAAAGGTTTATCACTTGAAAACTCAATGAGAAACTGGACGAGATTCAATTTGAGATACAATTCAATACAGAAAAACTTACTTCACTGTTTCTCATGTGAAAACTCTATTGAAGTCTATGGGGTAGTTGGGTGAAGTGGCCGTCGCTAGAAAAAATTCACCAAAAATCTCATCCACATGTACATCGCTAATTTACTAACAGGCATAGACTTCAATTCACTAGCGAGACAGTCACTGGTGCAGTTTTGTGCCCTATCACCATTCGAATTTTTGCTCAGGCAAAAATTCATTAGTCCATCAATTCACTGCAGTGTAAATTTTACAGAATGTTACCTTTTTCAACAGAGTTTCCTTCTCCACCTTAGGCCAGGCAAACTGATAAGATGAAGCATCATCCTCCTCAAACATATGCTGTATTCTGGAAACTCATAAAAGTTGGAAAAAAATTGCAGGCATTTTTTTATTTTTTAAAGTGGGATTGTCTTCAAAAGTCTATAATATAAAATATTTTTGTGTTAAGAATTTTTTTAACCAATTTTAGGTGTATGCCACATTTGTTTTAGGATGGGGTTATTTCTAGGGCATTAGAGGCTCTCTTTAATATTTTGCTTTCTGGGACATTTGTAATAATAAGTGGCCACTTCAAGCATTTCAACCAACATCTCTAATAAAGCTGTCTATGTGCCCTATTCAAATTGACCGAAGCATAGAGTACTTACAAAGTTTCGCCAGGCAGAATTGAACGTTACTGACAGATCGCTAAGAAATACACTCACTGATGGATTAATGTTAGTGAAACTCGCCAGCATTCGGGTGCTGAGATGCAACTTGGTATTTTAGTGAATCAGCGTAGCGGTAACAAACAATCTGGTTAAAGTGTGGTGGAGCATTCACTGACAAATTCATGGATAACTATTTCTCACTGCATTGAATCTGGCCCAATGTCTGATAGTCGCCAAAGGAACGGTTTACTGATAAATATTTTTACTGAATGGTAACAATGGTAAAAAATATTCACGTCTAATGGGGTCAATCATGACCTGAAGTGCAGTGATGAAAGTGCCATTTGTGTAGCAATTGCTATTGTTTTTTCCTAAAATGCCGTAGTCATTTCATTTGTTTTTATATTGAATCTAAAAGGTCTGAAAAAGAGAAAGCTTTCAATTTTCACACAAACTGACAAACTACTGATTGTTTTATAAATTTCACAATGGTTTATGTTCATCTATTCTGAGGAGGACATGCAATGTACCATTATAATAAATGACACTCTGACAAGGTTAACTTCTGCTGACTAGCACCATATTATATGAAATATTACCTATTCATTTATATGTGTGCTTCTAATTTGCATGAAAGTTATTTTTATAAAATAATGTTTGAATATGGGTTTTCTCTCCTGAACATTGTTGAAAGCAAACACACCCGTATCTTTTAAAGTATACAATTATAAAACCTGTTCCACTACACAATTGTTAATCTGAAAAGAAGCAGAGTAGTCAAAAATCTTGGGGTGAAATTACATTGGTGATTTTCCAAGTCTGTCAATGGAAAAATAAAAGATTATTTCTATGCAGATGAATCCTCAAAGCAACTCCATTGAGAATTAAATTTAATTTGCCATGACTGCAAGTAATCTGTTTTTTCCTGATTCCTAAAGAGGTTTGCAGAAATATCATTACTAGGTTTTTCTTTCCAGTAAATCACCTCATAGATGAAATCTGCTTTAAAATGAAAAGTATGTTATTGCTCTGAAAAGCACCCATTGGAGAACAGAGCAGCTTCGCACAGATGAGAGTTGAACGCTCATACCTGATGTTAAAGAAAGCAATAGTCACTATTGTTATCAGGGAAAAAACTCAGCATATTTCTTTTTCCTCCCTGTAGGAAAGCTGAATTGTCAGAAGTATGCCATATGAGAAAAATTGAACATTATGTTCTTTGGCGTTTTATAAAGACAGGAAAAAAGTTTATAATTATGGTTCCGTGCAGTGGTTAGAATATAAACTAACATGAGCTGATACAGTTTTGCATTTATTGGTATACTCAGCTGATTCAGGACAGATTGTTAAAATGGAACAATTAACAATAAGAAAACATTTCAATTCTTTTGATATTGTATAGCTAAATGGGGGATCAACTGAAGCAAAAGTCTTGCTGAAGGTTGTTCCATAAAAACCCAGTATTTAAGGATTTTGTGGATGTTATTCCCAAGTGATGTATTTGTTCAATTTGTATTTAGAATATATGCACAACACTATGAAATATGTTGGCGCTATATAAATACATGTTGATAAAACAATAATAATGTCATGCTAATTTGGCTCCCCCCTGACTCCAGAATTTCAGGAGTTACACAAAAATCTCTTACTCATTTGGGCCTTTTTCCTGTTGGTGGAAATTATCACATTGGTTGTTCATGCCATTAGCTAAACCCCAGTTGTTCTTATATCAGAGAATGTGAATTTATTTTTTTTATATTTTTTGATCAGTTTACTAAACATTATTTGTATATGTTTCCCCTATTTCCACAGGGGACTTATCTAACATTAGAACTCCCTTTTTGCTGCCTGCCCTACCCTACCATTAAGAGGCAGATTTGTTAAAGTGTGAAGAACTTACCGCAGTAGACTTTACTTTCACCCATTTATGAATATACCTCCAAAAAATCTCATAGGAATATAGATTTTACTGAGGTGAGCTTTAATTTCACACTTAAATCTGCCCCTAACATGTAATGCAATGTTCTGTTTATCTTGTATCTATATTTTATTAAATTGAATATAACATTCAAGGAAATTATTTCATACATTTTATTTTATCAGTATTAAAATGTGTTTTGAATTCAGTACAGATGAAAAAAAGAAAAGAAAATACTACAGAGAAAACACCTGTTCTTTAGTAATCATTCCTTAAATTACTTCTGTGTGGTTATGGTAAATAAATGCAAATTGCAAGAGCATATTGACAGTTATTTAAAAATGTTAAGTTGATTTAAAAGTATTTTAAAAATTGTTCTCTAATTATGATTATTTCATCCTGTTAAACATGTTATTTACAATCATAAATCAGATGACATATAGGGGCAGATTTATCAAGGGTTGAATTTTGAAGTAATGAGAGTTTTTTTAACTCCCATTACTTCGAAATTTAAAGAAAAAAAGACCAAACGAAATGTATTTAAAAAATCGAAGTTTTTTTTTCTACGGGTGAACAGGCTGTATTGAAATAGCTCGAATCGAAGTAAGATTGTTTTGATTTTTCAAAGTCCACCACTAACCACCCCATTTGTAATAAGAGGTTCTAGGTACAGTAACCCATAGCAGCAGTGATTACTTTCAGGTTTATATGATGGTGTTTCAAGAGGGGGTTAGGGCAAATATGTCACAGAAGTTTTATGTTGATAGTTTTCTTTCTCCTTTAAGCAGGTAAATGCTACCTGCTTTTTGGTTACTATGTTTTTTGTATTGTGTGTTTAATCCCATTACAAGAAACCAGATGAAGGATATGGCTTATGATACTTAGAGGCATGGCTAGCTAAATGTTTCCTAGCACTATCTATTTAAAATATAACTTCATGGTTTTTCTCATATCCAATAGAGAGTGAAAAAGCTATAACACAGATGTGTACTTATTAGTATCCTGCTAAAAATGTGAGGGTATAATAGTCCTTTACATCGAATGTGCACCAAAGATAATATTTTACATCAAATGGATCTATTTTGGAAATCACATGTGGTCTTGTTAAAAATATTTTTTTTTCTTTTTAACCACTAAACAATGGATCTGATAAATGTGCTTTTTTATGATGTTAGAAAAAAGGCATGGTGGAATGGAAAAGCGCAAAACAATTTGTACAAATAAGAATAAAATATGCATTTCACAGTGTTATATTCTTCCTTAAACTGTTATTGCATTGTGAATTTTAATTGCAAGTGCTTGAAGGTGTTGTAATCTTTTTGGAGCAAGCAAAACTTTTTTAGTAAGAACTTTTATTACATTCACTACGCACACCTTCTTCCACTGTCGGAAGTGGTAACCCAGTTTCTGGGTTAGCAAAAGCTATATTAAATTTGCACAAAGGAAAATTTGTTCACACAAAGGTATAACATTTCATGTTGCAAATATTTTTGTCCGTTGTCAACCTTTATTACATTCCCCCAACAGAATTTTAAAAAAATCGATTTACTGACCTGTTGGGATTAATAATGGTCTAACACAGTGTTACTAATGATTATAGGATACACACATAACTACTATTTTACATATTAGATGTATGTTATCTTGAGCTGTGATCCCCAGAGTATACCTATTGTATAGTAGTTTTGGAAAACACATTATTTAATCTATGTGCTGCTTTTTCAATTTATTGCAGAAACACCTATATTAGAATCAAATTTGTCCTCAACTCAAAAATACATTCAATTGTTTTGTGTTGACAGTGAGTAATGCCTTTGCACTATATTGTCTATTAAAGCTAGGGTTAAAAGTGGAAGATAAGCTGATTATTGAATAGGTTCATCTTAATGTGTTTGTAGAATAGAACTCAAGGCAAAAGACTTGTATGTAGATGATGATCTCTACTATGCTGCTGCAAATTTCAAAAGAGCTGTTCGATTTTATTATAGGCACTGGAAACATTTGTATCAACAGAGACACCAGTAATACAGTTAAAGTAATGTACTGACAGCAAAATTACAAAATAGCACACCATGTTATATGGAAGACATTTCACTTCATATTAAAGTATGTAATTATAGCTGTGTGTAGGCTAGATGAAGAATATTAACTATATCCATTTTCAATCTGCTGTTTAATTGTACTGTCAGCACACTGTTTTAACTGCTTAACTAGTAATAAAGTTGAGATGTAATTCTTCAGTCGCTCTGTGACATCTAAAGGGTACATTAGAGTGTTCAGCTTGCTCTTTACATTCATATTTATGTTCTACCACTTGCTGTGCTGCTTTTCTTCAACTCCTAACATGTTCTTCTGCAGGGGTGATTTGAGCTAACTCAATGAAAGAGCCAGTATGCCATCATTATTACTCTGGTGTGATACCTAACTTTTCTTATTCCAAGGATATCACTACTACAGTTGTATTTGGCATGTGCTTAGCCCTCTCTATGTGCACTGTTAAGGGCTGTGCAGCCAGATATTTTCATTTTTGTCCATGATTGTACCTAATGAAAACCCAAACCGCTTTCCTATTCATCTTATCTGCATAAACTTGTATAGACCATTTATGATAACAAAGAGGACAGCCTGCATATGCAAAAATGTCACCATACAATATTATTTTGGTGGGATTCAGGGAATGTTAAAAATGGTTAGGTGCATGTATAGGATTTATTATCCAGAATGCTTGAGACCTGGGGTTTTCCAGCGAAATTCGCGAATTGGCGAAAAAATTCGTAAAAAGAGTCGCAGCACGATTTTGACGCGTCACGTCAACGTCGACGCGTTGCGTCGTGTTTTTTACATTTTTTACAATCTAGTATAAGGTACTGTTTTAATATTACAGAGGGAAAAGGGAAATTATTTTTTAAAATTAGACTATGGAAGATGGCTTTCCATAATTCTGGATGACGGGGTTTCCAGATAAAGGCTCCCATGCATATACCATAGTTACATCATTACACGTCATTGAAATTGTCTATAACATATTATCCATCAAGGCAGAACAGTGCAAATGCTGATGTAGTGCCCTTGTTTACTAATTTGTGCAATGCATCTAACTTGAATGTTGCAACTCTACCTTAAATTAAACCTCTCTAAAATGGAAAAGGTTCTCTTTCTTCCAACTAACACCTTTAACATCCAAGAAGTATCCATCATAGCAAACAATTCCACTATCACCCCATCTCCCCATGCCCGGTGCCTTGGAGTTATCATAGATTCTGCATTGTCATTAACTCCTCATATCCAGTCACTTATTAAATCATATCACTTCCACCTAAGGAAAATATCCAAAATACAATCATTTATCACCCAAGATGCTGCCAAAATTCTTATTCACTCTCTCATCATTTCACATCTAGACTACTGTAACTGTACTGTAAGTGGCCTTCCCCACTAGAGACTGTCACCTCTCCAGTTCATAATGAACACTGCTGCGAGGCTTACACACCTCAGCAATCGCTCCTAAATTCAAATTAATGATCCTGACATTCAAAGAACTTCCTAACTCTCTCTGAACTCATCTCTAAATACCCAATCACTTACTACGCTCCTCCACTGACCTGCTACTCAACTCTTCTCTCATTACCTCCTCACATGCTCTCATTCAAAACTTTGCAAGGACTGCACCCCCCACTGGAATTCTGCTCCACGGTCTATCTGACTTTCTCCCAACCTTTCTGCTTTCAAGAAATCTCTTAAAACGCACTTATTTAGAGAAGCCCACCCTCATTCTGCTGAAGTACTAAATGCAATACCACATACTATCACATCTATCACCCACTAAATTCTGATCTTGCAAACTCCCACACCTTGTGTATTATTCCCTTCCCTTTAGATTGTAAGTTTTTTCTGCACAGGGCCTTCCTCACCCTTTGTACCAGCATTGATTGTGATATATGTAACTCCATATGTTGCATGTATATAATTTATGTGATTTAGTTGTATAAACTAAATATTTACTTTACGGCGCTATGCAATATGTTGATGCTATATTAATACATAATCATAATTTGTCCTGTGATAAGAAACTCTATTTACACTAGTATTAGGGCTAAAGCCTGATTTACTTTACTTTTCTGGTAGGTTTTTGCTCCAAATCTATTATTGGCACCACTTCAAAACTACTAGTCTATATTATTTATCAATGCTTTGTAATAATAAAATAAGTATATATAGATGTGATCAATTTGTTAATATTAGTTATATTTGTTATATATTATTTCCATTTCATACTACATTAATTTACATTTATATGTATTGGACTCACTAATGTTCAGTCATCATGTTAAAACTGACATTACAGGGGTTATTTAAGTCCAGTTTTCTTTGGTCGGTCTTTTAAAGGGAAAAAATTGTGTAGAAGAAAAAACCTTAACCCTGATGTTGTTAAAAGTCCAAATAAAAAAGTACTCCAACTCAGACCTGCCACATTAATAAAGAAGTCTATGGCAGGTGTCCTGTTGATATCCTGTTGATCCTGATATTGGGTTCACAATAAAATTGTTAATAACCCTGTGTGTTTTCACAGTTATGACAACATCCACGAGTGTTGCATGCTATCTAAGTGTTGCATGTAGTGATGGGCGAATCTCACCAGTTTCGGCGATAAATTCGCAAATTTCCAGAGAAATTCGCGAATTGGCAAAAAATTCACGAAACGAGTCGCGGCACCGTTTTGACGCGCGACTCATTTTTTTCTGCAAATTTACGCCAGGCGAAATTTCACTGGCGTTTCGCGAATTTATTCACCAGCGGCGAATCGCGCGAATTCGCCCCTGGCGAATAAATTCGCCCATCACTAGTTGCATGTGAATTAATTGTTAAGCAGCGTTAAAATCCTTAAGGCTTTGGTTTTTGCTGTGCATGCGGGGAGTGCTGGGTGCAAGGAGGAAGTGCAAATAACTGACTGCTGAGTGTAATCTAATTGAGACAAACAGCTTTTTATTTTCTCTTTTTGGGTAAGCTGGTAGATACATTTAGTGCATTTATTTTGTCTGGGATATAGTTTCTGAGGGGATCATTTTTTAAAGTTTATAAGGGGTTGTTATTTTACAACTGGTAGCAAACAACATTGTTTTTCTCTCTTCCCTCTGCCTGCTAATTAAAGGGGAGGCATTAATCAGGTAAATTCTGATCAGGCTTTGCGTTCTTTGGTTTGAAATATTTAAGTCTGTGACTGCAAAATGAGTGTTGCATGTCTTAAACAAAAAAAGAGTTTGTAGGAATGGCACTGTAAGTACCCAGTGTAAATGTAAGTGCAAGTGGCTTTGCTGGTATTACTCAGTGCATGTATGCAGTGTTGGAGCAGCAGTTACATGTGAGAGATGATGGGGGGTCTTCATCTTTGAATCTGAACTGCAGACCCTAAGGGGGAACTGGCAGCACTGAGGGCAGCAGCAAATGTAAGGTAGGAATTGAGGCTCTCAGAGCAACCACTGGCAGGGACCAGTGCAATGGGGGGTGGAGAAGGGGCAATGGAGGCTAATGAGGGAGGAAGGTTTGTGACAGTCAGGAGGGGAAGTAGGGGACAGAAGCGTATGGGGGCTGGTTCATTTTGGCTTAAGATGCTGGGGAGGAAAGCTCTGAACTGGTGTGTATGGAGCAGGCTGATTCTCACAGCACCCTGGGAGGCAGTGGGTCTAATACGGGTGGTGGGAGCAGTGCAAGGAAGGAAAGTCAGGTTCTAGTTATAGGGGATTCAATTCGTAGAAAGGTGGATGGGGTAATCTGTTGTAAGGACCCTTTATGTTGAACATTCTGTTGCTTGCCTGGTGCTAGGGTTCAGCATGTGGTGGAAAAGAGTTGACAGATTATTGAGAGGGGCTGGGGAAGACTCGGCAGTCTTGGTATACATAGGTACCATTGGCAAAGATAGAGGAGGTGGTTAAGTCCTCAAAATGATTTTAAAATACCAAGGTGTTAATTTGAAGGTGAGGACTTCCAATGTAGTTTTCTCACAGATATTACCTGTGCCATGAGCAACGCTAAGAAGACAGCGGGAGCTTAGGGAGATTAATGTATGGCTGAAAGATTGGTGTAGGGAGAAATGTTTACATTTTTGGAGAACTGGGCTGATCAGATACAGGCTCTTTACTAGGGATGGGCTGCACCTTAATGAGGATGGTGCCGCTGTTTTGAGGGAGAAGATGGAGGAGATTTTAAACTAGGCATGGGGGGAATTCAATAAAGGATTTTTTGGAAGACAGGTTAGATGAGGTAGTGGTCAAAGGAAGGGAAAATGGGGAAGGAGATTTGGGTAGTAGTACTGTAAAGGACAGGGAGGACCACATGACATATGTTCAATATAGTACCAGTATTAAAATGTATGTTTTCAAATGCAAGGAGCCTGGCTGGTAAAATGGAAGAGCTAGAGGTGCTGGTGCTGGAAGGACAATATTATGTGATTGGTGTGGCCGAAACATGGCTGAATGAGTAGCATTACTGGTCAGTTAATATCAGTGGCTATACTTTATTTCGGTGGTACAGAGGTAATAGAAAAGGTGGAGGGTATGTCTGTTTGCTAGGCAGGATTTAAAAGATATTATAAAGGAGGAGGTGATGTTAGAAAATGAGGGGGCAGAAGTCTTATGGGTGGAGCTCTCCACCAAAGAGTCCAGCAAAGTAATTGAAGAAGTATGCTTTAGACCCCCCTAATGTAAGTGAGGAAGAGGAGGATAAGCTCCTGATGCAAATAGAAAAAGCTGCTAGTTTGGGGAAAGTAATGATTATGGGGGATTTTAATTACCCAGATATTGACTGGCGTAAAAGTGCTAATGTAATAGCTCACCCTGGTGGTCTAGTGGCCCGGCAGGATGACCGCAGCGCCATTGGCAAGGACGCCCGTAACGCTGATCAGGCAGAAAAGGAGGTTATCTTAAGCCCAACAACAAGCTCAAATTCTTTTATATCAGTCAATAAAGTGTGCAAATATAAATAACCACTGTGGTGTTTATACAAATGGCCTGCAGAGGTCACTGTGCATATGAGTTATACTGTGCATACACCTTACCTTCTATACTGTTTAAAAGCAATAGAGTTCAAGTTACTGCTGTTGTGTAATGGCTGCATGAACCTGCTAATAAAGCCCTATTATACTCTGCTCATCCATGGCTATCAAAACACAACAACCACCACAAGGACAATGGATAATTTATAAAGGCTCATCCCCTTAATAAAACTATTGAGCAGTTTTAGCCTTCTGGTTATTGGAGTCTAGCATCCACCTCTAGTGTTAAGTATAATAAAAAAAACAGAAAAAGGGCTTTTCTTTTATAAGACCAAATTGCTGCTGTCTAAAGTTCAACATTGCTTAGTTACACAGGGTGGATGTACAACTGAGGTGGTTATGAAGCATTTGTATAAGTTCAAGTGGTCCAGCCAATTCACAAAACATGTTTAGGCAGACTTGCTTGTGAGACATATGGGTTATCTATATCCTCTATATCCATAACATGGCAATAACTTATGTAAACGCTGTTAATATATAAAAGTTCAAATTTCAGCATATTTTATGTTTGGCAGATTTGGTTATATATTAGTGTGAGCTCCTCTTCCAGGTCTATTTGCTGGTAATACTGGGAGGTTAAATCCATCAGCAGCAAGAGGGTTGGAGCATTTACAGCTTTGATGTTGCAAATGATGAATACACTGGAGAATAGACAGGGATGCAGCAATTTGTTCCAAATTGGATGGCTGCTCATAAATGCCCTGGTGACGTTACTGAAATGCTTCCACTTGTTGCTCATGTGATCATATGGTTGGTTTGATTTCTTTGTTGTAGGCTCCCATGGGGGTGGTCTTAGTTTTTAAAATGGCAATTTTCTATTTAGGATTAACCAGTGGCACATATTACTAAAAAGTATTTTAATATGAAAATGTTTTTTATGGTTTATTTATATGAAGAAGAGTTTTATGCAATATATTTTTACAGAAACCTACTGTCCAAAAAATGCCATACTTTTGTATGCATGTTCTTTATGATAATAACAGTTAGCAGAGGCTTATTTTAGGGAGAGTGAGTCCAATTGGCCAGTGTATTTCTGGGGTGGTCAACCCAATTAACCTGCCAAAGCAGGTGACTTATTTCGGTACAATTAGAGGTTCAATGGATAAATCACTCAGTAGCAGGGACACATGCCATGAACATACTTAGAGGTAGATTGGAAATGATATGAATTTATCTAATAATGCCTAGAAGGATAATGCTGTTAGAACAATGTTTGTGTTGTTTACTAAAATTACAAATTGGAATTTTGCATATAAAGCATTCCAGTATTGTTTTAATTGGTCAAAGCTGGAAAAAAATAGTTTAGTGAATCCCTTGGGTATTTTTGTTCCAACCACAACAATAAGTTGCCATTTTATTTATGTCTAAAAAGTGCATGATTATTGATATGTTATTGTCCAAACAGCCTGTTAACAATATTCAGAAATGAGATCTCGATGGCACAAATCAGATTTGATAGAATCAAATCAGGTGCCATGGAATAACTAGAAGAATTATGATAGTATTGTACATATTTGAATTATAGCATAAAAGCAATTCATTAGGTTTTTAATGTTTTCCCATTAAAGTTAATATTTTTGAAGTGACAGAGAACACAATCATTTAATAACATCCTGTCAGCAGTGCTGCTATTTTTCTTGGAAATTATTTCTAATTACATTCTTGGAGTGATTCTATTTTATAATCTTTTCTCCTAATAGGTTGTGCCTGATTTTCAGCTTCCCACCTCCCTCTCTTATGAGTCTAGTTATCATGCCATTACTTTTCACTAAAAATTATTTTCATACTAATTTATCATAAAATTGAAGTTTACCAGTTTATAATTGAATTAATGGTGGGATTTTGACCTTCCAATTGATCTGAAGCTCCCAGCATTCTTAAAAATTATGTGTACTCTAATTTCTTTTTATTCACAAAATCTGATTAGCTTTTACCAGGATAAAACCCATAAATATATGGGTAAATATATATTATAAAATCCAAATAAAGCTTGTATATAAGTAATAGTGTCCAAATATAGCAAATCTTATCTTAACTGGCTTTCTAACTCTTTTGACCCAAGGTAACTCCTTTTGGCTTCCCTTGGTGCTAGCCTGTGACATGAAATTTTACTGTGTCAGTCCTCTAGTAAGGCAGTAATCTTTAGCTGTTGAAACATTTCTCAAATAATATATATACCCAATGAGTGTACTGCTGTTTTTTTTCTACGTTTGACACTAACATTTGTTTCTAACGTTTCTGCTCTCCTTACCTAAAAGGTGTTGTTATAATGGAACTGCTTTGTTTTCTATACATAAATACTGTATCATAATTCCTGTTTGTCAGCCGCCTGCAAATGTTTTACCAGGTTTGGTTCAGCTATGGTAAGGTATAACCACTCATCAGTTGGAAGAGGCTTCTTATAGGCCCTGCTTTGCTGGTCACCTGAGCTAATAGGCTTCATTGTAAAACATCTCTTGTGTTGTAGAAATCTTACTGAGTAACTAGTAATCTTGTTATTCAAGTAAGTGTTTGATTTAGCCTAGCTTACCATGACTCATCTTGTTCCTTGGGTACTGTTTTCTGATATAGTCATTGTTGTATGACTTTGGATCTGTTTCCTGGTTACAGTTTCTGTCCAAATCCTTAGAGCCAAGAGTTCCTGACCCATGTTGTATGACCCGGCCTGGGTATCTGTACTGCCTCTGATAAACTTCTTTCTACCACCTTCCTTCACAGTGTATGACTCCTGGCTAATCTTCCCAAATCTCTGACACTTATCACTCAAAAGTTAGGGTGGTCCTTACCTAAACCAGCTGTGGTTCTCTACCACTAACACCACTCTTCTTAAAAGGGGGAATACTATCATTTTACAGCTGACCTGTCAAGAGAATGCAGAATTTGCATTAGAAAGAAATGGTGAACAGCATCAAAAATACTGGAGAGATCCTGGAAACAAGCCTTGGCAGTATATACATGTATAACACAATACTATGTCAGTGCAGGATGCAAGTCAAAAGCCAGTCGGCATAGGCTTCAAAAAATTACATGAAACTCTTAGGGCCTTAATTATAAAAATCCAAATTTTTCTGACTATTTCAATAAAAGATGTCTGATTAAACTAATCCACAACTGGACTTTACGGTATTTATTATTTAAAAAGCATAATTACATTGGACCAGGAACAATCACAAAAAAAATTGAGCTTTTTCCTGAAAAAAAAAGAGTTTTCCGGATTTTTGCCCGAAAAGTCCCAAATAGTCAGAGTTTCAGGTTAATTCCAGCACAGACCACAGAAACTTCCAAGTAGGATAGGGCCTCTCCCATTGGGGCAGAGTCACTTACAGGCGAATTTTCGCCAGTGTCACCTTCGCACCCATCACCACTTCACCAGGTGCATATGCTCTATGAATTTGCTAATTCACTCAAATGCAAAGTTATTATGGTCGTTGAACTCTGGCAACTTTGTGTTACTTTAGTTGTGCGAGCATTTCATAGCGTTAGAGTTCATTTGTGCCTAGCATAAATTCACTAGTGATCTTGCTCTTAGGTCAATATGCAGAATGCAAGTCAAAAGCCAGTCGGCATAGGCTTCAAAAAATTACTTGAAACTCTTAGGGCCTTAATTATAAAAATCCAAATTTTTCTGACTATTTCAATAAAAGATGTCTGACTAAACTAATCCACAACTGGACTTTACAGTATTTATTATTTAAAAAGCATAATTACATTGGACCAGGAACAATCCCATTTTAAAAAAGGAAAAGCCACCAACGTGTTTTGAACTTTTTTTTTTACTTAAAGATTTTTATTTTCAAAACCAAGATTTCTCAGAATAATACATTGCAACATATTTGTATTTGTAATTATTATACATAGTAGAATGTAATCATTCAATAAAATTGCAATATTAATAAACATTGTGCAATGTACTTATTTACCTTGTTGTGGTTATAACATTGAAACCAGAATGAAAGGAAAAAGATTAGAAAAAAAGAAAGAAGAAAAACTTAGAAGAGAAAAAGAAAAAAAATAAGAAGAAAAGAAAGAAGAGTGCCCCAATTTTGACAATATACTGTACCGCAGCCAATAATATGCATGTTTCATACCCAATATACCGTTTTAGGCTCTATAATTATACCAATACTAGTTGTTTTTTAGTCATGTAACTGATCCATGGTTCCCATATATCAGTACATTTTTCAAGGGTGCCTTGAACCCGGTCAAAGTGTTTTGAACTTTAATGCATTTTTAGGCAGAGAGTATATGATGTAAGTGACAGATTGAGTTAGAGCTAACTTCTTTTTCCCACTTTGGCTGGTCTGAGGTGGTGAAGTCAAATCTGGCAAAAGAGGTAACATTCAGTAAAATCTGCACTTTAGTGAATTTGCACAATCGTTCACCAGAGAGAAAAGTTGCCTGGCAATAGAGTGCGAATGAATGCTAGTGATGGACCCATTCGCTAGCAAATTGGAGCCTGCACCTGTTAGTAAATTGACAATGTCCCTGGGAAAAGTCGCAAGCATTAGCCACTTTGCCCTTTAGTGAATCTGCCCCAATGACTTATATACAACCTCGGTAGGTCTGAGATGCCGGATTTTCAAATTCAGACTTTTTCCATCCACGGAAAATAATAAATCTCAAAAAATGTGAGGGGTTTTTCCACTAAAATTTTTATAGAAAAAAAAGCAGAATTTCGGGATTCAGACTTTTTTCATCCACAGGGTATAATAAACCATGAAAATGTTGAGTTTTTTTTCCACTAAAAATTCGCATTTTGCAGTAAAAAAAGAAAAAAAGAAACGTGTTATTTAGAGAGACAGGAAAAGTTGGCGCATTCACTTGAGCTGGAGTAAGTACAGTAACATAGTATTAAGGTAATAATAAAGGGCATGTGAAAGCTGAAAATGGCTAGGACAGGAAAAGCTTGGGAAGCCTCAGACTCAGTTAATCAAAGGAGAGAAGGTTAACAGAAGTGTAAGACAGTTTATATCTGTATGGAAGCAAATATATAACTTTGAGTACCTGTCACAATTTTTTCTTTTACCCTGGCATTCTGTCCCACCTAGCTGTAAATTAGGCTTTGTGTATAAAAGTGTAAGAGAATAGAGAAGTGTGTGTTGAATGGAAACAAATATATTTTTCCTTGGCATTCCTAACTGTAAATAAGGCTCAGTGTATAAAATGCATTTAAATAAAATAGCAGCTATTTTAATGTTCCAAAAAGTAATCAATGTTCATCTTTATTAAGGACTCCATGTGGCAGATTTATCAAGGGTTGAATTTCGAAGGGAAAAAACTGAAATTCGATGATCAAAGGGTTTTTTTCGAGTGAAAACAGACCGTTTATGATCGTATAGGTCCTTTTTCGATCGAATTAAAATCATTCGAATTTGACCCTTTGCTACATGAAGCCTGCCGAAATTGCCCCAAAAAATTATATTTTCAAAAATTTTCAAAAACACTCCTTAAAGGTTATAGGAGGTCCCCCATAGGCTAAAACAGCAATTCGGCAGGTTTAAGGTGGCGAAGGGTCGAATTTGAATTTTTTAAAGAGACAGTACTTTTTTACTATTTTCCCATAGGTGCCCTTTAAATAAAAAAAAGTCTGACAAAACTAGAATGCATGATTTGACCTTATTTATTATAAAAAAAAATAAGTTTTTTCAGTTTTTTCCAGAATCGCTCAATTTTTTTGGGCTTTTTCCCGAAAAGCCAGAGTTTTCTGGATTTTTGCCTGAAAAGTCTGAAGTAGTTGGATTTTCACACTAATTCCAGTGCAGAAACCAGACCAGACCACAGAAACTTCCAAATAGGATAGTGACCTCTCACATTGACTTATTTACAACCTCTGTAGGTCTGAGATGTCGGATTTTCGGATTCATACTTTTTACATTCTTGGTATATAATAAATCTCCAATATTTTGATTTTTTTGCATTCAAGCTTTAATAAATAACCCCCCTCCCCCAAGTGTTAAACCTAAGGAAACAGAACAGAGCATGATCTACATCTGGAGCATGCATAAATCATTTAAAGAACTGCGGCCTATCATTTTAGAAAATTTATTAAAATGAGATCTCATTATGATACCTTTGGGACTTCAGCCTTTATTTAACTAGGCAGCTTATTGGATATTACTTACATATGCAATATTTCTGATCACAAAACTCACATTCATAGTAGGATCTTGGAATTTTCTTTGCATGAAGACACATTTATCATAAGGCTGTTTTATAAATCTAAGATTCAAAGAGGGACGCAGATGTGCGCAATAGCTTTTACCTTTCTTCTCTATAGCACTAAGAAAACCATTCATATTGAGGTATTTGTAGATTTTTATGGATCTGGGAGTAATCTTTTGGGTGCATTATTGTACTACAGTGGTACTGAAACCGCCATATTGGTATAATTGGTGGAGTCATTTACCATAGTCATTAAGTATGATCCAAGACCATCAATGCACTTTATTGTGTAAACAATGTCTACACAAAAAAAAAGGCACCATGGCATCTCATTCTTTCACGTATGAAAGCAAAGATGCTACGACAATAAATTCTACACACATTAATGTAGACCCTGTAAAAAACAAGAGGTACCCAAGTACAAAGAGAGGTGACCAACAATCTAGAATATGAAAAGGTAGTGCAGAAGAGTTTAAAAATGAAGGGGGAAAGAATTTGTTTTGGAAGCTCACAAACTTTGGATATCTAAGGTCAATATCTAGTTAATATGCACTATATAATTTGTAACTACCCTGAGAGACTTTTTCTTTTCTTTTTTTCTTTGTTTAATTGTGTATATATTATTTTGGTTAACTCAGTGTGTATACTAGCACAGACTTAAACCATTATATTCCAATATAATGTTTAGGGATACACCGAATCCAGGATTTGGTTCGGGATTCGGCATTTTTCAGCAGGATTCGGATTTGGCCAAATCCTTCTGCCCAGCCCAACCGAATCCGAACCCTAATTTGCATATGTAAATTAAGGGTGGGGAAATTGCATGACTTTTTGGCACAAAACAGGGAAGTAAAAAATATTTCCCCCTTCCCACCCCCAATTCGGTTCGGTATTCGGCCGAATCTTGCTCAAAGGATTCAGGGGTTTGGCCAAATCCAAAATAGGGGATTCGGTGCATCCCTGATAATGTTTGTATTAGTTAAAAACTAATAAAAATTGTCAATGAAAAAAAAGGAAACACGTAATGCATGAGCCCTGCTTTTCCCCTGTTTTTCCTTACTCTTCATACAATGAAATCCAGGTTCAAGAGTATTCAGGGTGGCATCCCAGTGATGCATACCGATGTTCTTATACTGTATGTTCAACAGATTAATTTATATAAGGCACAGGATTCCCGAATTTAAGGCAGAAAAGATGCACACAGAAAAGGTGAGCACCCTTCTGACACATTTATTAAAGCCTTGTTTTGTTCTGGTATATAAGTCTAGCAGCAGTCCAATATGTCTTCAGTTTTCTGGGTAGAGGTAGTCAAATGGCCACAGGCAAAGGTATATGTTCTTAAAGGAACAGTAACACCAAAAAATTAAAGTGGTTTAAAAGAATGACAGTATAATTTACTGTTGCCATGCACAGGTACAAATGGTGTGTTTGCGTCAGAAATACATCTATAGTTTATATCAAGCTGCTGTGTAGCCATGGGGACAGCTATTCAAGCACAGAACACATAGTAGATAACCAATACATTCTACTACAGATCGTATCTGTATCTGCTGTGTATCCTGTGCCTTGTCTCATTTATTAACTTTAAATGGCTGCCCCCATGGTTACACAGCAGCTTGTTTATATAAACTATAATAGAATTTCTGAAGCAAACACACCAGATGTAAGGGTTTCTTTTCAAACCCTTTAATTTTTACATGTTACAGTTCCTTTAAAGAAAAATTATACCCCTTAGCAATGTATGTCTCTCTAAAAATATAGCATAATTCAGTTCATATGTACAATCCTGCTTCATGTAAAAAAACATTTTCATAATAATATACAGATGAAGCCACTTTGGATTTGACACAGAATAACTAAACTCAGACGTCACACTTGTCTCCTTTAACACAGAAAATTGTGTCACAGCATCCCATATAATTAAAGTGTTCATCATTGTGAACAATGGTGCTTTGGTATGCTAATGAAAAGGTTAAATGCATTAAATGAGTTAAGATAACTTTAGATAACACAGTTTCTTCAATTAGCCCTGAGTCATGACGCATTTAACACACAAATCCAAATGGCTGCATCTGTACCTTTCTAGTAGTACAGGTATGGGACCTATTATCCAGAAACATCGGGACCTGGGGCTTTCTGGATAACGGGTCTTTCTGTAATTTGGATCCTCACACTTTAAGTCTAATAGAAAATCATGTAAAAATTAAATAAACCCAATCATGTAAACATTAAATAAACCCAATAGGCTGTTGGGTTTATTTCATGTTTACATGATTTTCTAGTAGACTTAAGGTGTGAGGATCCAAATTACTTTAAATGGCTGCCCCCATGGTTACACAGCAGCTTGTTTATATAAACTATAATAGAATTCCTGAAGCAAACACACCAGATGTACTAGTGCAGGGAAACACTACATTATTTATTTTTCTTTTTGAACCCTTTCATTTTTTAATGTTACTGTTCCTTTAAAGGAAAATTATACCCCTTAGCAATGTACGTCTCTCTAAAAATATAGCATAAATCAGTTCATATGTACAATCCTGCTTCATGTAAAAAAACATTTTCATAATAATATACCTTTCTAGTAGTACAGGTATGGGAACTATTATCCACAATCATTGGGAAATGGGGCTTTCTGTATAACGGGTCTTTCCGTAATTTGTATCCTCACACCTTAAATCTACTAGAAAACCATGTAAACATTAAATAAACCCAATAGGCTGTTTTTACTTCCAATAAGGATTAATGATATCTTAGTTGGGATCAAGTACAAGCTACTGTTTTATTATCAAACAGAAAACGGAAATCATTTTAAAATTTGGATTATTTGATTATAATGGAGGCTGTGGGGGACAGCCTTTCCGTAATTCAGAACTTTCTGGATAACGGGTTTCCAGATATCAGATCCCATACCTGTATGTGCCATTGGTTAATCCTAAATAGAAAATTGCCATAATCAGGGCCACCCCCTGGGATCCTACAATTCACAGTGCGCACAAACCAAACAAACCATATATGTTAGGTCACAATTAACAAGTTGCAGTTTTTCTGGTCAAGGGATCTCTGAGGCAGCACAAGGAATATCATTACATGAAGGCTCAAGGGAAAAGATATAAAATGGCAATATTTACTTAAATATATATTCCAGTCTGATAATATTCTTTAATAGTTACATAGTTACATTGGGTTGAAAAAAGACAAAGT
>CM044434.1:30073490-30086704 GCA_024363595.1 Xenopus borealis | reverse complement strand
AATTTAAAAATTCAAATTTAATTTTGGGCTTATTCGACTATTGAATAGCCCAAAATTCGTTTTGAATTGGCCAAATGATTTTATTGATCGATTGAATTTTTCATATTCGATCGTTCGATAAATCGAATTCCGTTAAAACACTTCAAATTCGAAATTTGAATTCGAGGGGTTTTAATTCGAATTTAACCCTCAAAATTCGACCCTTAGTAAATATGCCACTATCTGTTGCTTAAAGGGCAATTTTTTTGGGCCATAGGTGCCCTTTAAGTATTCCATTTTGCATTATAGTTTTCCTTTAAAACATTATCTTTGAACAGTTAAACATTCAGCTGAATGATTTTGTCCATTAAAATATGTTATAATTTGCCTACTTGCATTTTAGCAAGATGAAGCTACTATACTTTTATATACTGGATATTTCTCTTTATGACCTTCCTAAATAAGATACTGCTCTGTATTTTTTATGACCTTCCTAAATAAGATACTGCTCTGTATTTTATGCATGACAAGTTGACCTCTCTCACTTGAAATAATAATGTGCTTTAATGGACAGTTCGAGTATTGCCACATGCTTGAAATATAAAGTAAGAGGCACATACCTTGGAGCTTGCTTTTATAGCTAGAGTTTGAATATGCTAACA
Organism: Xenopus borealis; assembly: GCA_024363595.1. Lineage (NCBI taxonomy): Eukaryota > Metazoa > Chordata > Amphibia > Anura > Pipidae > Xenopus > Xenopus borealis. The sequence goes on along the minus strand of CM044434.1, from coordinate 30,086,063 downwards.
ATAAGTGACTGTAATATTTTAAATAAATCAAATAAATTTCCCCGAGCAATCAAATAGCCACCATAGCAAACTTTATAATGAGCAGTGACATTTCTTAGTGAGCAATGCTGAAATTGAACCCATGTACAAAATAAATTCTTCATTGGAGAAAGTAGAATGGTAATCTGTAAATGTCACTAGTCAAAAACCATCTTATTTAAATATCATTTCTTTTTACTGTTCATGAGGCTGAAAACACTAATGTGCTATTAAAATCAATTGCAGCTAGAACAAGTTTGATAAAGTCCACCTAATGTAGTCTATTTCTGTAGGTTAAATTGCAGGAGTGATAGTTATAATATGCATAGTTCTGTGGGTTATTTTCCAATTTTAAAATTTGCCTGTCCTTTTATAATGTATATGAGGGATTTCAGAACTGCAGTACTCTACTTAAGAAAATTGATTCCTTAGATTTGCTTGAAAGCACTCAGCATACATAAAAAGAAAAGAAAAAAAAATCCATTAGTGAATTCAGACCTAATTAATCTGCATGACCACAAGTGTCACTTTTTAATGTCGGTTACCTGCTTTTTCTGATCAGACATACATAAGCGTAATTGATTATGGCATGGATATTTATCATCTATTACCAATGAAGGTGATGTAATTCCAAAACCAGTAAGCTGGAAATGCCTTCAGCCTAGAAGATGTAAGGAAGCAAGGACCTCAGATGATTATCATGTTTGAATCATCCCAACACCTTGTCTTCTAATCTTTCTTCCTACTAAGCGCTTGTCCACACAGTAAGATTCAGGGAGATTAGTCGCCAGGTGACTAAGTGCCACTTCTTTGAGGTATCTAATCTCCCTGAATGGCTTGCTGGTATCTCACACCAGCTAGCACTAAAGTCGTCCGCGCATATTCACACGTGGCGACGCGTTTTTCAAAGTCACTCAAAATTGGCTCATGAGGCAATTTGGAGAGACTTTGAAAAATGTATCGCCACGTGTGAATAGGTGCAGGCGACTTTAGCACTAGCGGGTGCAAAATACCAGCAAACCATTCAGGGGTATTAGACGCGTTGATTAGTCTCCAGGCGACTAATCTCCCTGAAATCTTCCCGTGTGGCCCTGGCCTAATGGAACTCAAGCAAAAGAGGATGTTGAGGTGCAATATTATGGTGTAAATACTCCCATCAGTGGATTCAGTTGTGTAGAACATAACTAATCACAAAACATACTATTATCCTTGTAATTGCCAATTCCCTCCTATTCTGCAAATTGAGTGTTTATCGAGTGGGTCACATCACTGCCAGTCAAAAAAATTATACATTAAGTAGGAGTTTGCTGGTAGTACTTTCTGTAAAGTGTCTTCCCCTGCCAAATGTATTGTCTCAGACATTTAAAAAAAAAAAAAATGTCATATACAACATCCCCTCAGCAAAATAAATGTACACATAAACAACTATACATACACAAGCATACAGATATATGTGGGGGTTAACTTACTACGCATCTTACTACACATTGTTTAAAATATGGTTTATATTTTATATTTTGTTTTATATCCTTTTATAGCTGCCAAAGTGGATCTTTTGGGCATGTATTTACTAAAACTTGACTTTTTCTCAATATAATTAAAAAACAATTTGACCAAACTCCCAAACCTGAATTCTCTTAATTTACCAATATCGATGAATTAATATTTTTGCCATGTATGGATTTGCAGCATAATTCTACATTTCACCATCTGTGAAACTGTGTAGAAAAATTAATGCAATAAAAACTCACCAAGACTAAACTGCTGCAGAAACAAAAAAGTCACCATAAGAAAAAAAAATGCCCATTGACTTTGAATGCATTTGGAGTGAGAAAAAATATTAACACATATAAAAAAATGTTGCTTGTAAAAAAATGTTGTCACCTTCAGTAAGCTTTGTAATTTTTTCGCCTTTTGAGAATTTACCAATAAAGCTCCTCAGAAAAAAACTGTAGAGGGAAAAAGGTGAGGCAAAAGTGTTAGGCTATTCGAATTGTGCGACTTTTTCTGTCGCCCCAAAATCTCAACTCTATAAAATGATCTCCTCCACAACTCAAATTTATCAGATTATTAAACTAAAAATAAATCTCTACAAATCTAGTTTTTTTCTCTAAGAATTTTAGATTTCCCCCTTTAAAAACTCAACCAAACAATTCAACTTTTGATAAATAGCCCCCTAATCTTAGTTTTGTAGGTATATAGTTTACACTTATATTGCTCCACTATTGTTCCTGGTAGGTGTCTCTATTCATTTTTTAATTGTGAATATCCTTCAGAGCCACAAAGGATAATCCCCCATAACAGCCCATGAACTGCGAAACATCTTTGCTCCTTATATTTTAGAAAGGTTACATTTTTGTGCAGGTCCAGCATTTAAAAAAATTGTGTGAATTCAATATGTTTCCTTTCAGTTATACAAGATTCAGAGGCTGGTAACTTACTGTAATTACAAAACAAGTCAAGAACTTAAAGGGAGTTATGTATTAAAGTCTGTTTTTTCTCATCCCCCTTTTAAAAGGAAAAAATGTTTTTTGTGGGAAAAAAACCCAAGGAAAAAAACTACTCCAACTCAGACCTGGCAAGTCAATAGGAGAAGTCCCTTAGATATCCTGATCTGTTCTGGATTTTGTGCAATAATGTGATGATTTTGTGGTTTCCAATCATCAAGGGAAAAAAATCTGCGCAGATTTGGTTGGAGTAGTCTGCAGAAAATTCTGAGATATTTTCAGATTTTGATAACCTCCAAATTATTGCAGCATGCAAAATGAACAAGATGATGCACTGACTGTAGAAGCACATTCTACTGTATATATCTCTGTGAGAGGGACAGTAGTACATTTTATAAAAATCATTAGCAATTAAGGTGTAGAAATTAAGCACAATACTGAATTATTTAAGCATTCGATTTAAAATTGCTGCCTACTGGGGGTAGCCATTCCCATCTTCATAGAAAAATACTTATTCTGCCAGTCTACAAATGTATTAGTATAAAAGTTTTTAACTTGTTTATGTTTCTATTCTGGCCCTCTATTCATCTTTTAGTCTTACATTCTAACCATAGCATGTATCCTATGGTAGTATAGACAGTGGCAACCAGTAGAGGCTGAAATTTAAAAAAAAATAAATAAAACTTAGTAATTTAACTCAAAAGATAAAAAATAAAGACCAGTTGTAATTTGTCTCAGAATATAATGTAAGGTAATAAAGGGATGTACAATTTATAGGGTCACAGATTCATGGGAGGAGAGTGGCACTCTTCCCTTTTACAAAGCAGTAGAAAGTCCCTATCTAAAATATGTAGTATAGTTCTGGATTTCAGTGCTCAAACTAAATATTAGAGAGAGAGTCCAAAGAAGGGCAACTAAGCTGGTAGAAGGTATAGAAAACATTGTTTAAATTTGAGAAAAAAAATGCTTAAAAAGCAGAAGATATTTTGAGGCATCCATTCTAAAAATATTGGTGAGAAAAAGTTGGTCCAGAAAAATGGAAAGCCTCTGGATCAACAAGCAGTTAAGCAGATTTCAGTAGACATAAACAGTTGAACATGGAGACATGTCTTTTTATAACTTAATTTAATTTGTCACTATACAAATAGAATTGGCTACACCATACTATAACAAATATACCCCTTTTAATTTGATACCTGATTACCCTAGATGCTATCCAAAGGCAACATATGCTTATTTCAATGATTTTCAAGAATTCAGTGAATTAATTTCTTATTATGCATCATTTAATCATTATTTGTGAGTTTGGATGTTGCCATTCAAAGTAATGACTTTGACATGAGCTGCTCACAAGAATATATTGCCCTTTCTTGTGAATTTCTTTATCAAAATAAATGGCCGCAATTATCTTATTTTCATTGCTTATGTTATCCGTTGTACATATTTGGTGTTGCATTATTATTATTATTATTATTAACAATATTAGTAACATGTATTTATATAGAGCCAACATATTTCGTAGAGCTGTACATATTTTGTAGAACTGTAATAATAATATTAGTTTATATACCGTGCTAGAAAGGAGGCACATGTATGACATGAAAAATTTCACAGAAAAACTGCCTTCTCTCCTTTCTCAGGCAAAATAATCTGCTGTTAACTCTGTATAAAGTTGCTAAGCCAACGCAAAATAATAATGAATACATAATTGTTTCTTAAAGTGACTTTGAAGACATACAGCTCTTGGGGTTTTTTTCTGGTGCTATAGCAACAAACATTGGTAGATTTTTTTATTTTTGTTGGCATGGAGACGAGCATACAGAGAGGGGGGGAAGTAAACTCAGATCATGATGTGAACAAATTGCCAGATATTAAATAATAAAAAAGATCAGAATATAAAGAAAATAAGCAAGTGATGTCTCTGAAATTGATAAAGGTGATTTAAAAGTCATTTGCAGCTTCTGTTTAGGAGTATTAATGTGATTTATAAACTGAGCTATGTTATACCCTGTAGCTAGAAATTGTCAAGCATGCTTTTTTCCATTAATGGATGTTGTCTTATTATTCCATGAACAATAATTCACCTACTGTAGACTCGACAATTGCATTTGTATTGCACAAACAAGGGGATACAGATACTATTATAATATTAAGTTTAGAATAATTTTTGATCACTACAGGCAAACATACAGTATATATATATATATATATATATATATATATATATATATATATATATATGTAGCGCTATAGTAAATTGCGTGCACATTTCTCTGACTATAAGATCTACTCCCAATATGTTGCTCCGGATGAGGGTGTTGTGCAACTTTAACTGTACTCAGGGTGCAAATAATTGGGCACCAGTGGTTTTTTTAACATAACCAAAGAATATATTTATTGAACATACAATCCTCACTGGATTGTACAGCAATCACACCAGCACATGCAGGATCAACAGTGGATAGGCAATACTCACAGCACCTTTGGTCAGAGACAGTCCCCATCATACATGGGAGACAAAGTACATGCAACCTTGAGGAGGTACACCCACCTTTCAGCCTTTTCCCTAAGTGGAACCTGAGGAGACACTTCTAATCCTAGGTCTGTACACTTCATCCCTACTCTGGGCAATTAGTACCCAGGATCTTAATCCCACTCACAATCCTTGTAGGAGCCTCAAACTGCTCAGCTAAATAATCCTAGATATCTGTCACTCCTAGAGCGACCTATGTGAGTAGCCTATATTTATTAGACCTGACCTGTCTAGGTTCCACTTGAGCTCTGCCTGCCTGCTCAGGCCAGAGCCAGCACAAGATGGACCCTGAAAGCATGGCTTACAATGCTTTTATACTTTAGCACAGTGTCATCTACTGGTCACTGTGAGTAACAGCAAGGGGCATGTATTAGAGTAGGAAAAGGAAACAGTTCCTCCTCCTTACTGTATTTTAGGACCCACTTAGGTTTCCATAACACTTGGGGCTTGCCTGCTAAATATATTGGGAGGTTAATTTACACACACATATATTATATATATATATATATATATAATTCCACAGGGAGTCGGCACTCACGGTAAAGAGTATAACTTTGCCTGGGTGCACAATCAAAAATCTCTAAAAACACTTGCAAAGAAGATCAGCACTTCTCAGGTCTTAAAAATTAAACTTGATGTTTCGGCTTACTCCTCAGCCTTTCTCAAAGTGCCAAATACAATTTAAACCCCCAGCTGTAATGATATCACATGCTTAGAGTTATTGTTAAGCATCAATTAAATATTCGGGTATGATTACATCTGGTCAATTTGTATAAAAAATATCAGTACATACACATCAAATTTATTGTACGAACTAGATTAAAAACAAATAACCAAAAGCAATAATGTTGTTAAAACAATCCTGGTGCTTCGTAAAAATGTTCATAAATGTTACCATTTCAATCTACATCTTTTCCTTTCACATTAAACTTGCACTCAGGGAAACGATTAGTTAAATTGCTCCTGTGAGAATCGTTGAGACAAACACAAGGGGCTCCTCTGCTTAAGTTGGAATGTAAAACTTTGCTTATATTGGTATCTTAACTCTTGGTTCTATAATTAATGAACCTATGGACTTATGCTATGCGTTGAACACTGGGACTGTTAATGACATTGAGGGGTTTTGGATATGCTAATAGGTTGCAACACCTACACAGAGGGTGTATATGTGGTGATTTATTTAATTTAGTTATTACTTTTTATTTTTTATTCTTTATTTTCACCTTTATATTTCTTATCTTTTCCTCATTTATACACTATTGTATTTTTTATTTTATTAATTTAACACATTTATTGATTACTCCTAATTACCAGGGGTTAAAAAATTTTTGTGGGGTTGTCAGTGTCAGTAGTTTTGGGGTAGGAGAATGCATAGCAATAGTGGTCTCCTGTCTCCTACTAAGTCATTGAATATAACATACAACACAGCATAACAGTGGGATGTTTGGTAGGTCTATTAACTTATATAATTAAGGGAAACCAGAACTTGAGGTAACCTGGGGTTAGTTTGCATTAATACATAGGCCATTTATGACTGGGCTATAGCCTCATGGCATTAATTATATAACCAAGGATATGATGTAATTGACATACAGTAAGATTGAGGAGGCTGTAGCTTCATTCTAGCACTTCACCTGGTCTGAGATGGAGAAGTCAACTCTGGCGAAAGAGGTAATGTTCAGTAAAATTTGTACTTTACTGAATTTGCGGAGTAATGAGCGTGCAAACGAGCGCTAGCAATGGTCCCATTTGCTTGTGAATTGTCACCTACACCTGTTAGTAAATTCGCAATGACCATGTGGATGGGATTTCTGGCGAAATGTCGCTAGCATTAGCCACTTCGACCTTTAGTAAATCTGCCCCAAATTCGGGACATTTCAGTAACAAACTCAGGACTGCAAGTTGAGCTGTCAAAATCGGGACTGTCCCACAAAAACTAGGACAGTTGGGAGGTATGCGATTTATTTTATTTTTTTAGTAGACTTAAGGTATTACAGAAAGATCAGTTATCTGGAAATCTCTGGTCCTGACCATTCTGGATAACAAGTCCCATATCTATACCAAATAACATTTCAAATATGTTTATAAGCAAACTAATTGTAGTATGTACTCACAGTGCGCATTCTGGTTCTCTGCACATACTGCTTTTTCAAAGGTAATGTAAAATCTTTGGAAGCATGCTGTATATGTCAGATTTATGCCTATACTAATGCCTTGTAATGACTGTGTGACTATAAAGCCAAGGAATTATATACAGTAAATCAAAGAAAAAACATTTATGACACATTGTAACACATGCTAATACAATTGCAGAAAAAATTCAGGGTACAATTAATGGAAATATATTACCCCCTGTATATATTCTTGTTATATCTAATAACATAAAGAATAGGTATAGTTGTTTAGATCTTCTAGCTCAGGAGTGACCAAACTGCGGCCCAGAATGGATATGAATGTGGCCCATCTTGAAATGCTCGGTTCCCGAGGAAACGTCATGTCACAAATGATATAGGAGGAGGGGGGATTTTGCCCATTGCCCAGTTAGTAGTAATAATAATAAAATAATACACTGAATCCAGGATTCTGCCTTTTTCAGCAGGATTCGGATTTGGCCGAATCCTTCTGCCTGGCCGAACCAAATCCTAATTTGAATATGCAAATTAGATACAGGGAGGGAAATCACATGACTTTTTGGCAAAAACAAGGAAGTAAAAAATGTTTTCCCCTTCCCACCCATAATTTGCATATGCAATTTATGGTTTGGATTCAGTTCAGCTGAATCTTTGGGGAAGGAATCAGGGGTTCGGCCGAATCCAAAATAGTGGATTTGGTGCATCCCTAGTCTCAACCTAGATTCCAGGGCTTCAGATATATTAATTTGCCTTCAGTATTTTTCCTAATTAATTACGAATGAGGGCAACACGCAAGGTGATGAGGGCAAATACATTGTCCCCTCCATAGCCCCAAATAGCTGATTAACAGCAGCATGCCAATGAAATAATAATGGTTCAAAGAATGTCAGGCTGGTGTTATTATATCAGCCAATTGTAAAAATAAAAAAATTCAAAAAAGAGTGAGGAAAAAGGAGAAACAACTGAAATAAAAGAATGCAAACATAGAAATTAGAGGATTACAGAGAAATTTGTGTTTGCTAAAAGCAAATAGAGAATATTGGTATGGAAGTAGGAAGGAAGGAGGAAGACATTTCTGGATATAGAGATAGGTAATCTAATACTAAATAATGTAAAATAATGTAGACAGGTGAATTATGACTTTCTATTAGAAACCACATCAGTATAAGTGATTGCAGATGGAAACAGCACATCACACCTACCAATATGCACATAATGTACCAATAAAAGATACAACTACACATGTTTTTATTAAATCATAGTTTAAATGATAAATGGATAATATATGGTACATCATTTGCCATTATAACAAATAAACACATATCTAACAAGAAATTATAATCTAACTTTCATGCCTAATGATAGAAGGATTTTCGGGTAGTGACAATGCTCCCAAAAATGTTATAATTTATGCAGATAGTAGAAAAAAACCAGAATATTTGCTTTAGGTGTTTCACCACATAAGTCCAAAATAACATAACTCCAAAATATTCTAGAGCTATAGGGTAATACAATATCTATCAATCAATATAAGTATGTTCAATATAATCTGTTCACTGGGGATCTTTTGACTGGTATGTATTTTCAGAAAGAAAGAACTATCTCTAACTGAAATAAAGAAGATTTAATCATCTGCAACAAAAATGGTTATTACATTGGGATCAGAGCAATAATAAAATTTACTACCATTGGAGATTGTATTAAGAAATACTTTAAAAGCCTCCAGAAAAGAACTGTGCACCTTATTGGATATGAAGGATTTTCAAGATTGTAATCACAGATCTAATAACAGGGATAATGTTGATCCAAAAAGAAATCTGTTGAGTTGGGAAGCATTTTTTTTGGCATTGAAAATAAGACATTCTAACTTGTGAATTAACCACAAGTGAGTTTGCTATATGAAGGACAATAAATGGAATGTCACGTCAGTCTTTTCCTGTAATTATTGTTTTATCATTAGTGATGGGCGAATCAGCAGTGTTTCACTTTGCCGAATTTCTCACGAAACGCCACCAGTGTCTCATTTTGGATGCGCCCGTCCGTTCTTGGATGCCGTCGTCCAAAACGAGACAATGGCGAATTTTGGTCAGGCAAATTTTTACTTGCGTTTTGCGAATACCAAAATTAATTTAGCTAATGCGAAAATATGCATTGTATGCAGTGCTGTACACAGGGGGTGAGGGAGACAGCATATATGTGAGCTTTCCGCAAAATGCCCTCTAGCTTAGGAGTTATTTATAAAAATACAGATTGGGAAGTACCAGGGGTTGCAAAGTACCATGAAGCCCTGTAACTTAAACCTGTTTATAGCTGTTTATAAATGTAGGGCTCCTTGCCTAAACCTCATTCTCTACCTTGCACTAGATCCAGGACAAATTGCTGAGAACTGTCTGCAAGTAAAATACAAGTGATCCTGTATGCAGACCTAGGCCTAGGTCTGCAAATCCTTAGTGGTGACATTAATGTTCCCTCTAATTTCTTTTCGGCTGTGTGCAAAAAAATCCTTTGTGTGTACACTTTAAACTTGTGTACACACAAAGGATTTTTTTTGTGCGCACTACAATTTGTTGTTTGTACTGGCCTAAAAATGTGTGTGCACACACCTGAGAGGGTGCTTTGGCAACTTGCAGGCCACATTGTAACTGCAAGTAACATCAATTTAGTATCATCTTTCAAGGGATTGGGTTGGTAATATAAATCAACTGCCCAACCAATGCTCAGTTTGGCAGTGGATAAGTGGGTTGCGAACAGGTACAGAAAATTTAAATCTATCTCTGTTCTTTGAAAGAAATAAGTTGCATGAGTTACATGCCCTCTAGTGGAGTCCATTGGAAATATACACACACACCATCACATTTTCTGCTAAAATAAACCTTGGTATCTATGGTTGCTTCTTGTCTTCTATTTGTCAAGAGGAAGTGATTAGCAGGGAGTGATTAGCAGGGAGTGTTTAGCATTTTAATTTCTAATTAGCATCAAGGGACAGTTTCTTAAAACTTTAACATATTCCAAAGATTCTGAATTATATCACACTTCTTCCCGGGTTTGCTGGTGGACATATCCTTTTCACAGAGTACATTAAAAGGCATGTTTATCAAGAATTGAATTTGGGAGTATTGTGAGGGTTTTTCTACCTCGGATAAACTTGAATTTCTAATGTTAGCATATTTAAAGAAAAATCCAAATGTCAAAAATGCACATGAAAAACGATGTGGGAAAAACTCTAATGATCGAGTTCATGTCTCCAAAAATTCAAATTGATTAAATTTATGTCCTGAAAACACGAATTGATAAAGTTTTCAGTAAACAACACATTTTTGCATTCGAATTTTCTTTTTTTTTAGCTCACAGACATTCGAGTTTTAGAAAATATTACTCAAATGTATGAGTTTGGGTGCAAAAAGAATTCAAACTGTAGAAAAAAAATCACATTTGAATTTTGATAAATCCACCCACAACTAATATTTTGAAATTATATATTGTTATATAATATATATTATTATAAATTATTATATTGTTGAAATATTATTGTAACATATCATTTTTCTTTGTGAACAGATAACATCTATAGATATGAAGCCAAACCATAATCTGTTTTTACAACACATTAGCTGAAAGAACATTATGTGTACCTGGCACAAAAATATTCAATTTGAAAGAACTGGCAGGATTTTCAGATTTTTCAGCACTTTCGATTTTTTTCTGACTTACCTATAATGACCTATTAGAACTGGACATAGATGTTTTTCTTTTGTGTATCAGCACTATTATTTCAAAGGTAGTGGACTGACTCATTGCTTTGAACCTACTAATTAAAGAATTCCTTATTTAGGCAAAATAATACTGTAATCACATATTGCACTAGAAAATCATGGAAGCAATAAATAAACCCAATAGACTGGTTTTGCTTCCTGTAAGGATTAATTAATATCTTAGTTTGGATGAAGTACTAGGTCCTGTTTTATTATTACAGAGAAAAAGGAAATCATTAAAAAAAATATGGATCATTTTTAATTCATTTAGTGCAGTCCATGGGAAATTACCTTTCCGTAATTCGTAACTTTCTGGATAATAGATCCCATGCCTGTAATATAGATTTGATTGTAGAGAATTCAACTCTTAGCTATTGCCATTTGCATTGACTATAGTTGAATACAATAAGAAGAGGCTAACCATTGTAGATCTCAAATTAGAAGCTTTTGTTCAACTTGAAGTTTCTAATGACTTAGGCAAGAGGAGAGGAGTTTTAGACATGCTTTACTATCTATGTATACAGATGCAGCCACTTGGATTTGTGTGTTAAATGCGTCATGACTCAGAGGTAATTGAAGAAACTGTGTTATCTAAAGTCATCTTAACTCATTTAATGCATTTAACCTTTTCATTAGCATACCAAAGCACCATTGTTCACAATGATGAACACTTTAATTAGATGGGATGCTGTGACGCAATTTTCTGTGTTAAATGAGACAAGTGTGATGTCTGAGTTTAGTTATTCTGTGTCAAACACACAATCCAAAGTGGACTATTTATTCATTTTATGCTATATGGCACTTGGTGCACTAGTTTATATAATAATAAAAGATAAATTGGATAAAATGTTATTGTTTCACTTTAGTTCTTTTGCTGTGATTATTGTTGATGGACCACAGTGGCACATTACATGATTAGAACTGGAGGTACTGATGGTTGAGCACTGGGCCAATTACTCTTGAGTGAGTGTGCTGAGGCAAGTTTCCATTTATTTTTCAATTCAAACAGGTTTTTTTCAGCAGCAGAGCAATACCAACAAAACAGAGCTTGTGTTTAGCAACCAAAAGTCTAAAAATTAAACAAACACCCAACTTCAGCAGTTCTTGCGTTTAGTACACCAGGAAACTAAACAGGCTGGTCTCCTATGAAATATCACAGCAGGAAGATCTCCTTTATAATAAAATACAAAAAACATTGGTCTCAATCCAGCAGGTATACCCCCAGGCAGCTTCCACGTGCAGCTCCTACTCTCTCACCCCCACACCTGCTGCTCACTCCTTAAACATACCTTGGATGTCCATCCCACCTCTGGCTGGTTAACCCTCTGGTGTCTTTTAAAGGAGTAGCACTTAAAGGGATGACTTTAAAGCATAAATACCAGGCATATACTGTAAATCACCCACCCATAATATATCCCCTCTGGCTTGTACAATATATAGTCAGGATGACAAAGGTCCCCAGCAGATCGAAAAGTGTCAATGTCCAATCTCACCATGATATAATAAAAAATTAGTCTGAATTGGACTGTTGCCATGAGCACTTTCATTTTTATATAAATGTACTTTCCATTTGTATATGATATATATAGCTGTTTGGTTAGCATCCGGCTATTGGCATTTAAGGAGGTGAGTGACGGTACCCAGCACTATATATATATATATATATATATATATATATATATATATATATA
>CM044434.1:30031970-30066383 GCA_024363595.1 Xenopus borealis | reverse complement strand
TAAGATGACAGCAAGACACCTGACATTGTGCTGTGATTCAACATCAATCTTGATTGATTCAATCTCGAATTCAATCTCATTTGTCAGTTTGTTTCCATTCTTACTTAAGTTTTTTCATATATAAATTTTCTCTATAATTAAGTTTTTGGCAACATCTAGAAAAAATAAGGGGGTGCTGTGGGATGGCATTATGGTTGGTTTTAAAACCCCTTAATTACTCTTGAAGTTGCATATGGGTATATGTAAAATATATCTTATATCTGAAAGACAGAGTAATGTTTTCAAATATCTTATTAGTTGATTAAATGTTACACCTCAAGGCATGGCTTGCATGAAAACCATCTGAGAACTACTGGGTTAGAAATCTAAATGGTGCAGTGAACCCTTGTGTTCATAACAAACACTAGCAGATCTTTAATATATTTTCAGTTTGCTTCACAAAACAAAAACCTAAAAAGATTTTAATGACAGAAGCCGCACAATTACTATACCAAACCAGATCAGATGTAAAAGAAATTAAATTCTACCTTAATCTACATGTACTTTAATTGCATTTTGGCTCATTTTAGAGCAGGATGAATACAATATTTTGCCAATTTGCTGAACTAAATTCTTTAAATTCTGTACCCATGATGAATAGGTGGCATGTGGTTCGAATGGCATGCTGTTATTGTTTGGATTGTTAGAGTAATGACATTTGGTGGCCAGAGGCAATTACAAGAATGGTTGTTTAGTAAAAGTTCACAATTTCATGCCTTTAATGCATCTTCTTTTATCCACCTGCCAACCTTTTAAGCAACTGAGATTCCAATGTAGCAAGAATGTCTGAAAGACATAGGAATTTCAAGTACATGTTTATTTATTAATTCTACCATTTATTTTATTTCATAATTTGGTCACTTACCAATTTATCTAAGTTGCCAGTGCACATAATCATACTAACTGAATCTGAGAAAATAACAGTGCTAGTAATGTACCCACTCAGTAATCATTGAGAATAATGGCACAAAAATAAATACATTTAATTTTGGATGACAATGTTTGTGCCTCTGTTCATTATTTCATTGCTGTCCAAAAGGCAGCAACAAAAAGAGGGGTTTATTCTTATCGTAAATACACAGTTGGAAGAAAGCTCAGGAAAACTGTAAACTATAAAACTTTTAACCCTTGGAAACCAGAATCAGTTTAAATGCTTAAAAGAAAAATGTAATTTATTAAAAAAAAAAAACAAAGATGGTTGAACAACTGGTTGTGCTGCTACCCTAATTAATTTTGTATGAATTGTTTAACAATTAAAGCCTACAAATTAGTATGGCTATAGATGACATATTTATTATATTCTTCTAAGTTGTCTAAGTTTTTTTTCTTAAATTCAAGTTATCATCAAGGATCCTGTTAGGCCACCCGTTTTACCATGAAAATGACACTGATTGACCCCATAGTCACGCCGCCTCATACATTTAGGTTGATATTTAAAAATTATGTATTTATGTATTATATTACTGAAAAAGGTTTACAATTAAACACCAATTTATAAAGCTAGGACTTTTGTCCTTATTTACATTGGCAGAAATCTGTATACCTGGGGATGTAGAGCTACTACACACTGTTTTGGAAATACAAATGAGTTTTTTTTGTATTTCTTGGTGGTGTGTCTTTTAATGACACACTAAGCTTAGGGTGTTGAAATCAAGCAGATATGTAGATCATCTATCATAGATGCTAGGAAAAGGACTTCCATCAGGAATTACAAAGCATCAAATTGCACTTTTAGGTCTCTTGGTGCCACCTAGGCCATGGATGCCCTAACTACAGTACCCCCTGTACCTCCAAATAGCAGCCCTAGCTACAGGGCTGATTATTAAAGTCTACAACTGTATACACCAGGTTTATGAACTTCCTTGTAAGGTAATGAGTTGATCCATAAGCTAAGCAATTGACTGTAACCCAAAGCAGTCAGTCTGGGTTAAGCTTAAGGATAATAAAGACTGGAAGCTACTGTGGGGATCTTGTGAGGCTTGATCGTCAATGATCAAGGCCTGGGTTTGCCTTGGGTTAAAAAAGTGAATACTAAAAGCACAAAGTTTAGCATTTCTAGTGTTCTTCATTGTTAACATTTAATTACATTTCTAATGTTTACTTGTCACCATAAAAGACGTCCAATTGTATAAATAAAGTTTGCTGTGTATGTAAATGTATGAAAATGTAAATTTGTTTGAGTAGTTCTGTTGTTCAAAATGTAAACACTGATTTATGTTCCAATGTTCCAATATTAAATAAATGTCCTTTACCAAAACACTTATAGCTAAAAAGTTTCTAATTGGCAAAATTAATAATATTTTGCAGAATATTGGCAAGAATATGCTTTATTAATCACCTTCTTGCCACTTCCCAACACACAGTTAATTTGTAATTTTCCAGTGTTTCTGATAACAATAAAAAATAGAACATTTTCTCAATGGCCAAATTATTTTAAAAAATATTTTCTTGGTTTTCTTTCTTTTTTTGTCATAACAGTTTTAATTTAAGATTGCATTTTTATGGTTGATAAAAATGCAATTCCACACCAGTCACTGATGGAGTTATCTTGAGTGGTTTGAGCATCAATGAATTTGATTGCCCTAAAATTTGACAACACCTGTCAATATTCTCCTGCAATATTTTTAGAAGCAGCTGAGGTTTAAACATCCTTTGACATTGCCTTGATTTTTTGCCCTTTGCATTCTGTTTATTTTTTTCTTCACTGCAGTGCTACATTCATGTTTTTCTCTTACTACCTACAGCAGATACTTATTCTTATATTTGGAGTTTCAGGATAACAGATCCCATACCTGTATACTTAAAATAGTTCTTGGATAAAAAAGCTAAAACATCACACATTTGAATACCATAATTACATAATTGATTACCAATATGCAAAGCATTACCAAAGTACATTGCATGTAGAGAATACACAATTAAAATAGTGTTTATGAATTTTCATGCTACAGGGCAACCCTTTTGAAGTAAAAAAAAACAAGTGGTATAAAGGTAATACCTTTACTGGCTAATTAAGATAAATATAGCAAGCCTTCAAAACATTTTAGTTACTTTTTCAAGCTTGAACTAAAATGTTCTGAAAGCTTGCTATGATTATCTTATTTAGCTAATAAAGATAACACCTTTAAACCACTTTTGTTATTTTTTATTTCAAAGGGGTTGCCCTGTAACATTTTGTTACAACAACTTTACCTGATTCTCCCATCCCTAGTGCCTGGTTGCTTATATTAATATGTGTTAAGTTAGGTAGGTTTTTGTTATGGGAAATAAAAGTTATTCCACAAAGTCGAAGCTTAGGTGATACCAGTAATAGGAACAGGATGTAAAGGTGAAGTGGTCGAAGTGAAGTGGCGATCCAATGCAATTAGTTTTATTTAATAAATGATATATTTTGACAGAAATGTGTGGACTATGAGAAATGGGCTGACTATCTCAATTCTAGACACAGATGGAAAAACCTATAAAGCTGAAAATACTGGTTTACCATAAGAACACTGTTCAACATAGTAGTCCATGTGACATCACCTATGTTCAATTTGCTTCCCTGCATTAATACTTCTGGGTTACTGAATGTTTTTACAACAATATGTTGGGACAGTCTTGCATTACTGGAGTAGGAAAACACAATGATGAATAAAAGTCAGTCACTGATGCTTTAATTATATGTGATAACAAAGATTATGTCATTGACATTTAGGGGGTTATTTATTAAGCTCTGAATTTATCTCAGTATTTTCTGCTATGAACTCCGAGCATATCCCCTTGGGATTTTTAGCCTTATTTATTATAACATTTTCCAGAAAATGTTCTTTGCAGGAAAAATTCCACACATTTTTCGTATTTCTTTTCCAGAAACTACATTTTTTTTTTTTTAAAGTGACATTATGTTAATTAACTAAAAGTATTTAAGGGATCTGAAAGTAATTTTGTTTTTCTGTGTCAATTAGATGATCTTCACAAATTCTGTAGCCCACATTTCCCAATCTGCAGATTATAGAAAACATGATTTATTCTCTCTGTTGTAAAATGGGGATAAGTTGTCCACCATCATCCCCATCACCATCTTCAAAATGCCTTAGCTTAAACCAATGGTTTGAAAGATATGTCTTTTACAAAATGTAAGCATTTTGTTTTGATTACACTGCCTGTCTCAGAAGGCCTAAAAAGTGATTGCTTCTATGAGTATTATCATTATAAAAATTAAACTACTTGATCATATTGTGATAACAGGAGTTGTATTTAACCAGAGCATAGTTGTATTTAATTTCATTCTAAAAATTTAAATTCTGGATGCTTCCATGGAGAAATGTATTTCCTTGCAATAGTGTCCCAACATGAGTCAATCAGTACGACTCACTTTGAAAATACATTCTTATTGTATTCATTGAAAACGTTGATACTTTGTATAATTCCTGCCACAGGTATCTTCATCTTCAAACACACTCTTCTTTCTGTCATATTCACAATACCTGTGACAGGAAGGCCAGTACTTTTGAAGATGATGCTGAGTTTAAATTATATTCTGCTTTGGTTGAGGAAAAATATGGCAGGAGGAAAGGGTGCATTCAGGTCTTACTTCTCAGTAAAACCCACCATATAATGAATACTTCATTATCAATAAAGCTTGAAACATTGTCAGTCATGGGGAAAACACAGGGTCTTCTACAAAGTTCATTATCTATGGTAACACAAACTCAACTGACTGTGAGAGAAGAAGTAAGAATGAAACAATGATTATTATCCCTTCAATAGTACAAACATAAATGAAAGCATTGAATTTTTAGATAAAATGTTTTGGCAAAACATGTTTTCTAAACCAACTGTATTGGTTAACATATGAGCACACTGTTCATTTATTAAAGAGCATGTGCTTAAAAGATTGAGAATGCTTGTGACTTGGGGGTTTCATGATAATGGATCTTTCTGTAAAGAAGCCCTAAGTCTGCTAAAAAAAAAATTTGAACATTAAAGGGATCCTGTCATGGGAAAAAAAAAAATTTCAAAAACAAAACACATCAGTTAATAGTGCTGTTCCAGAAGAATTATGCATTGAAATCTATTTCTCAAAAGGGCAAACAGATTTTTTTTTATATTTCATTTTGAAATCTGACATGGGGCTAGACATTTTGTCAATTTCCCAGCTGCCCCAAGTCATGTGACTTGTGTTCTGATAAACTTCAATCACTCCACCAGATAACAGCTCCCTAACACAAGATAACAGCTGCCTGGTAGATCTAAGAACAGCACTCAGTAGTAAAACCCATGTCCCACTGCGTACTATTCAGTTACATTGAGAAGGACAAACAACAGCCTGCCAGAAAGCAGTTCCCTCATAAAGGGCTGGCACAAGTCACATGACCAGGGGCAGCTGGGAAATTGACAAAATAGCTAGCCCAGTGTCAGATTTAAAACAATATAAAAAAATCTGTTTGCTCTCTTGAGAAATGGATTTCAGTGCAGAAGTCTACTGGAGCAGCACTATTAACTGATGTGTTTTAAAAAATAAAAAACATGTTTTCCAATGACAGTTTCCCTTTAAATAAAGCCAAATTGATTCATAACAATGTATTTATCCAATTAAATAATTAATTAAATCAATTTGATTCAGAATGAATAGAACAGATTCTAGGAAACTGTGTCCACTGTTAATATTGAATTTAAAAACGGAAAATAACCTTTATTCGTTTAGGTGTCTGAGATCATGAATCCCTGGAAGGCTTGGACAATTTTAGATATCAGTTTTGATCTTTTAAATTGCCTAATAAATGTAAGAGAGTGTATAAGCTAATTACATTAATTCAATAACAATTCTATCAATGTATGAGAGGCTACAAATCCTGTAGCAATAATATTTTACTATACATCTGCAATTTTGTATTATTATTATTGCAGTTTTCACACCTACAATTTTAAGAGGTTACAATAAAGAGTTTTGTCTATGTGGTCCTGCAAGATATGTTTGCTACAAAATAAAGGTACTGATTTTTTTATTATTATAGCCCATGGAATTTTCAGCAACAGTTAAAAATTAAGCAATTAATCTGTTGCTATAACCATATACAATAAGACTTTTCAGATGTCAGAAGTCATGTCCTGGGTGTTATCAGGCCACTACCTTCCAATCTTCAGACATGCCTGTCCTGGCACAGTATTCAGTTTCCTTAAATAGACAAACTGTATATAACAGAGAAAGCCTTTCATTAAAGACAGCATGTTTATTAACCTTTCATTGTCCTTTAGGCTGGGGACAGACAGCGAGATTCGGGGAGATTCTGTCGCCTGGCGTTTAATAGCAGGCGACAATCTCCCTGAACTTCCTTCTCCCTGTCCGTCGCTAGTTTAAATGACAAAGCGTCAGCGCTGTGCACACGCAGCGCGGCGATTTCCGGAATCGCTCGAAGTGTAACTTCGCTCCCTGTCTGTCCCCAGCCTTAAGATTGCTACTGATCCCAGCTTCAAGCCTCTATCTTTCTGTCTCATTAATGGAACAAAGGGGATATCTGGCGCATGGAGTTATCAACTGACTGATTAATTGAATTGCAATTTTTTTGCCCCACAAGTCTCAATAAATATGTGGTTTGTATATTTATTTAAAGGACAAGGAAAGTGTAAAATAGAATAAGGGTAGAAATGCTGTATTTTGTATACTAAACATAAACATGAACTTACTGAACCACAAGCCTAATCAAGCAAATGATTTATGCTTTCAAATTTGCCACAGGGGGCTGTCATCTTGTAACTTTGTTATACATCTTTGCCTGACACTGGCACTGCACATGCTCAGTATGGTCTGTGCTGCTTAGGGATCGTCATAAATGATCAAAAAAACAAAGTTGCTTGAGTTCTGCATGGCTGGTAATTAAGGCAGTGGTTCCCCCTGCTGTTCATAAGTATGATTGTTTCCCTGTCAGAAGTTAGGGACCGTCTGACAATTCCTATCCACAGCACTAAATGAAAGGAGAATTTCATTGCATATAGTCAGGTTTCTTATAAAAATGTTACACATTTTTTAATTATAGTATATTGGGAATAGATTTCTTTTTCATTAAAGAAAGTAAAAATGGAATTTTATTTCTTTGTCTTTCCTTGCCCTTTAAAGGACATGTCAACAAATATCCGATCAAATCCCTCACAACATTCTTTAAATACCTTGTACTCCGGGTTTTGAAAAGCAAACAGCAAGGCTGCTACATTTGTTTGATCTGCCTGCTCCTGT
The DNA here is from genome assembly GCA_024363595.1 of Xenopus borealis. NCBI lineage: Eukaryota > Metazoa > Chordata > Amphibia > Anura > Pipidae > Xenopus > Xenopus borealis. The sequence goes on along the minus strand of CM044434.1, from coordinate 30,059,128 downwards.
GCTGCCTCTCTGCTCAGAGATCTGCGCATGTGGAGGAGAGAGGAATCTGAGAATGTTGAAACTAGCAGCCACATGAATGGAGAGGTCAGGTGGGACGGGCTTTGTGCACATGCGCATTTAGTGCAGGAAGAACACCAGTGCCAATAAAGCAGGGAAAATGGGTGCTGGGTGAAAGACTTAACACAGTGAGGAAAAAGGTGATGGTGCAGTGCACTGGAGATGATTTAGGGAGTGCAATTGATGCAGTTCAGGGGGGTAATGCGCTCTCTGCAGGCATACTAAAACCCAAAGAATGCTTTACATGTCCTTTAAAGCTCTAATGCAAAACTTCTGCTCATCTTATTGGACCACTTTTACTCAATTAGGACTTTTAGAGGGTTTTCAGATTTTTTTTCACTAGGAATTGTCATAAAAACTAAAATTTTTAGAGGTTTTCATTCAGAGCTTTGTTTGATTTGTACTTTTTATATTCTGACCTTTAAATGAATTCAGTGACATTCGTTACTCCTTGAGTTTAGTCGTGGTATCAGAAACCTCTAAAACCACTACAAAATAAGCAAAATAATAAATAAGCCTCTCGGTGTCTGAAACATTGTCATCATTTCCAGTACATTTTAAGCTTTTGTACTATTATATCTTTCTAATTTGCCATAAATCGTAGGTTTGTTTTCATGTGTTATAATGAAATAGTATATAATGCTCAAAAATGAAAATGCATCTGCTACAGTATGTGATTAAAAAAGTAAGGAAAAACTAAATGTCTTAAAAAGTAAGCATAAAAAATACAAAAATAAGTTAGAAAAGCAATAATGTGAATATGGTATGGATCATGTACCACCATAATACAACAGACTTGCTGGAGAAAAAGTCATAAAATTATATTACCTTTGTGAGGCCTAAGGGTTGCATCGCTCTAAATATGTTGCCTTCAAATGACAACATCTCTGAGCAAAAAAGGGCAAAAGAGATTATCTAGATATGGGCTGTATTGATGACCTCTTGGAATTCCTGGTGGAAATAATTCAACTGTTTTTTTTTCTAATGCATTTTTTACTAAGCAACAGTTTAATTTATCACTCATATTTTTCTAGTTCAGTTTTGCTAAAGGCAATTCAATATAGCTGCAGATATATGTATACTTTGTATTACAGCATATTGTAATACACAAAGTGATACATCTAGCTCTACTGTGTTGAAGTGCTGAATCTGGAGAGGCGACATATTTAAATATATATACTAGTAGGATTTCTATTTGGAAGAGAAAAAAGTATAGCAATATGGTAATATAATGGTAAGCATTTTTCAATTATCTAAATAGTAAAAGGTTTCTGGTGGGTAAGGGTGATTTGGTTGCTTTGGTTCTTATTCAGAGGGCCATGAAAATAAAATGTTTAGTGATCTGTTGACATCATTGTTTATGGCTATATTCAATGCATTCCTCGGTTGTTTCTCAGAAGGATTAACAGTTGGGAGAAAAGTCTTATTGTGTATATAATTACAGGGGAAGAAGATCAAGCCACTACTGAGGTCCCAGAAGTGTAGAAGCCCAAGTAGAATTCCAACTAATTATACCATTTCAGTATTCATATCTAAGGACTTTTATTCATGGTTTTTAAATGTACATTTAATGAATTGCAGGCTGACTTAATTAAAAGCCATACATTGTGCATCAAGTTCAAATGCACTTTCAAATGTAATATTAAAATGCAGTATATTGTGGACAAGAAACACAAAAGAAAATGACAACCAGGTAGAACAAAATAGAATCAGCAAGCTCAAAATTTGCATCCTTTGTATAAGCAAGTTATTTTACAGATGTTTTCTGGGACCCAAAAAAGTTATGTGGCACCCAGTAATTTCTAGGTACATTGTTGTCTTTTGATTTTCACTTAGTTTGTATGCCCTGTTCTCTCAAACAGTTCAGCTTCTACAGATACATTGCACAGATGAAGCTGCTATCATTTATGAATGTGGCACGTGTATCTCAATATATCACTTAATTTAAACAGCAAAATGTGCCAGGTGCACAGTCTACTGTCTGACAACAAAAAAAATTACTTTTTTTTTTTAACTTTTGAAACTTTAGGGATTTTATTTACAAAAGAAAAAAATTTTCTGGTAGTAAAGTGGTAGTTTAAAAGTTTTAAAAAAATTTGCAGATGTCCCTTTTTACAACTGGCAGATATCGGGGGAGATTTACTAAAGGATGAAGTGGCTAATGCTAGCATCAACTCACACATTCTATGAGTGGAAAAAGCATCAAAGTTGAAAAAAACACTGGTGTCTTTTACTTTTTTCAGAGTGATAGCCTGCAAAAGTCCTAAAAAATATTTTTTTTTTTGGGTAACCAGTTTCTCCCATACATTTTCTAACATATACAACATTAACTATACAATGTGCTCATGTGTAGAGCATTATAATATCTCTGTTGTCTTTATAAAGGTTCCCTGGACATGTGTAATTAACAGTGGAAATGTAATGTATTTACTGCAATATATAACATAAAGACATCCAGTTAACTATGAATTTCCCGCTATATGCAAATTAACCTGAGCGCAAGAACTCTAGCGAAAAAAAGTAAATATTGGTAGCATCTTTATATTATATAGTGCTAATTCATCTAATCTGCAAACAACAATTTGAATTAATGTACTGTATGTTTTGTAAGTAAACCTGCAATATTTTTTCTTCTTAATTTTATGTGTTATTTTGTGAAGATGTAAGAGCGATAATATATTTTGTTTGGAGTTTCCAATGCCAAATGTATTTATGAAGCTGACTTTTTATGAGCAATGGATAATGCCCTTTTCCTGCTGTACTTAGTATGACCAAAATAATAGACCCTAGGCAGGATACTTGTTTATATAGGAGAAACTTGTTTTTTTATTATCATTGCAACCAACAGCAGTAAGTCACATAGTAAATAGAAGCAAATATACCTTCAGGCAAACATCTTGACAGATTGGGAAGCCACACAACATAGGAATTTACAATCTGTTTACACGCTGTTTGTGCTTATATATTTTTTTTACTGGAAAAACAAATCCAAATCAGCCTTCAAATTACTGTTACAAATTGAGGCTGTTCACAAGCCTTTATTGACAGTGTTTTAAAAAAATTATTATATGAATTTTAAAGTGTCTTAATTGTATCTATATTCTATAATCTTCAAAATGCATGAACGGCACTTCTTTAGCTTAACTTGTTATCACAGGCCAAGAGACAAAGCTTTTATTTATTGCTCTGTAGATAAATTGTTTAGGTCAGGTCAAAGGATATTTATGTTATGTACATTTCATTGGTGCATTAATTCATTATTTCCTTTACCCATTCTTCATAGAGCAGGTTTATTGATGTGATAACAAGGCTTTCCCCCATATTTTGAAGGGAGTTATTTACCTGACCGATATTCTCTAAATAGAGATGAAACCATGCAGATACTAATGGTTATATTTACTACTGATCATTGTAGGACAATCAATTCTGAACAATCCATAATGATCAACAGTACTTATTCCCACAGTGATTAATCAATAAAATGCTTAAAATACAGTATCAGTTTTCCTGGAAAGCATAAGCTTGCTTATAGCTTAGTGAATTTTTGATCGCTATCCAAAATGTTATTATATTGATCAAAATCCTTCTAATCTTTCATTGCAAGGTATCTATAGCATGTTTAATATCATTTGAAGGGGGAAAATCTGCTTTTTTGTAATCTATTAAAAAACAACCTGTGCTCCTGCTGTTTATAAAAAATGTATTTTATATAGTATACGGCCCATTTACTAATTGCAATATTTTTTTATGAATCTCAAAAAATATATATATAAAAAGTTCTAAAACTGTTAAACTTCTTAAGTGTAAAAAAACACAAAAACCTCTAATGTCAAATTATGCCAAGTAAAAGTCCTTAAAAGTCCTATAAAAGTCAACATGAGATGCACTAATCTTATTGGACTGCTTTAAATCAATTCGGAATTTTAGAGGTTTCGGGGGTTTTGTGCAAGGAATTGTCGGAAAACAAATTTTCCCATTTTTGGAGGATTTTGAGGTATCCTTATTTTTTAGCAAATCGTTCAGTGCCTTTTTTCATTCATACTTTATATTCAGATCTTTTGCTAAATTCAGTAACATTCAATTACATTTTTAGAGTTGGTGAGTTTAGTCTTAGGGGCAAATTTACTATTATTCCCCAAAATAAATTCGACCATCGAATGCTTATCGAATTATTTTAGGCTATCATTTTGCCCGATATCCGATTTCTCGATGAATTCGTATGAGATACCGGATACCGAAAATTTGTACGATTCAAACGATGGAATGCTCCGATCGTACAAATGGTATTCGAGCAGGACTTAGCCTCAGAAGCCTATGGGTAGCTTCTCATAGGCTTCTATTACAATTAGCTAGGTTCAATCTGGCGAAGTAAGCAGTCAAATAACTTTAAAATTTTAAATCCTTCGATCATCGAATGATCGAATATCCGATCATTCGATCTATTCAATATTTGATGGCCGAAGAGGCCAAATTTGCATATCCGATTTCACGAAAAATTCTTACAATACTTTGATTTTCGAATGGTTGAATTTTTCAGTTTGAACCAAATTGTGGCCTATTTGATATTCGTAGTACCCAATAATTATTACGAAATTCGAATTTTCACTTTGACCCTTGATAAATCTGCCCCTAAATGATGTAAAATAACAAACAAAGATATGAAATCATAAAACAAAGTCCTTTTTATATGTGGCAGCTATTTAGGTGTAGACACCTACACCTAACCCATTACTGGAAAAAACATAATGCACATCAAAAAGCTGTACTTCCCAGGAGAATATTTTAGTATTGAGTTTCTGTAGCCACCAGATGTCCCCACTTTTTGTTACAAGCAATCTAGACTTTTTTATTGGTGTACTTCCTTGGTACCTTTAAAATAATAAATGTGTTCCTTTATGTATTTGTTTATGCTCAATATCAAGGCTAAACAAGTAGTTATATATTCGTTTGACATGCTGGAACTCACCTCCTTATTACTAACCATCAAATATATCTTGCTATTTGGAGTTATTTGTTTGTATATAGTGTAACTGAGTGTTAGCGATCAGCGAATATGTCTCCCTTTGCTTGTCCAAAAAAATTGCAAAAAAACTAAAACAAAACTTTTTTTTTCAAACAACAATTTTTAACACATGGAACTTTTTTTTCTCACTCCAAATTCATTAAAGTCAATAGGCGTTTTTGTTGTGGTGCCTTTTTTGTCTCTGTGACTTTTGTCTCGGCAACTTTTTATCCAAATGTATTTAAGTCAATGGGCGTTTTTTTCTCATGGCAACATTCTTATCTTGGCGACTTTTCTGTCTCTGAGAATTTTTCCACCACAAATCATGCCTGGGGGAAAATTCGCTCATCAGTGTGTACTTATTTGTAGTCTAAAGTATTACCTGAATATAGTGCACTGTTTTAATTGTCTGCATTTGTAGGTATTGCTCGTCAGGACGACATATCAGCTGCTAACGTAGTGTGCATACTTCTAGATACTGCATCATGAAACACTAATAAGCAGCAATGAAACACAGCAAATAAATACAAGGACTTTAAATCAGTAACAAAAGGCTTTTATATGCATTTAAATGTAATATACTGTTACCCAGAATTCATAAATATTGTGTGCATGTAGCCATTCAAATTTCAATAGCCCTGTTGGCCCGACAAATGAACAGCAGAGAAGGTATTTAGTATACAATTATAGTGAGACTGTTTTTAATATGACTGAACTAACAGATTTAGCCTTTGGGTATTACTCAAAAATAGCACTTGTTAAGCTACTTCATAAGTTATTATAAGTATATATTACATTTTAAGGATCTATCTTATTTGTTAATTCCAAACTAGACTTGTTTCAACAGAGTCTGTAAGTCTTCTGACACACAGTAGTAATGAGAACTTCAAGATTAAATTTTTATTTATGAGCTTGAAACAACAGATAACACATAGAGGCCCATTTATTAAGATTTGAATTTTAGTGGTTGTAGAGCTTTTTGAAACAAAGATTAAACTCTATTTCTCTAAAATTACTAATGCCATAAAAGTTATTAAAAGATCCCATTATAAAAAGTATGAACAAAAAAATGCTAAATGATGCTCAAAACAATATCTCTAAAATCTCTAAAAATTTTAGTTTTTGGGACATTTACTAGTAGAAAAATCCAAAAACTTCTAAAAGTCTAATGGGGTTATGTAATAAAAGGCATTAAGTTTGCCCAGGAGCAGTAACCCATAGCAACCAATAGGATGTTTGCTTTTAAACAGGTGACCAGTAAATGCTTCCTGCTGATTGGTTGCTTTGGGTTACTGCTCCTGGGCAAACTTAGTGCCTTTTCTTGCATAACCCCCAAAATGCTGAAAAAAGGTCCAATAGGATTAGTGCATCTCACAGTGACTTCTATAGGACTTTGACAACTTTTACTTGGAGGAGATTTGTATTTCATTTTTTACAATGAATGAATCTTGAAAAGTTAAAAACTTTATATTTTACAGAAAAAACACAATTTGTGAAAAACAGAGATCTGAATTTTAGTAACACACAGTGCATGGTTTATTGCTAGAAAAGTTGACTATTATAAAATAGTCTGGATTCTTATTACAGCGTTACTTTTTTTGAACATTTTTGCACAACTTTACATTTTTTTACTTCTAATATATTAATATCAGATATATAAACTGAAGGACTTTATTATAAGTCTGATGACATTACAGGAACACTACAGATACTATAAACAATGGTTAACTCCAGGGTTAACTCAACCAAGGTGTTTGTGAATTACCCCTAAAAATGTATCTATTGTATCATTGCAAGGGATACAAATTATATTTTTTCATCATATTAAAATGAGGTATTTGGAAATGTTTTATTGCTTTTTAAGTTGAATTTAGTTAACTGAATTTTTTTTTTTTAGCACCTTTAACAGATAAACCACCAAAGCTACTACAGCCATTGGAACACAAACTGACAATACAAGAGGCACAGATTGGTAAGTCATCTATTATTCTCTTATACTGTATATAACCTATTTGCCAAGTCTGTAACTGGTGGGATGGAATTAATTGAAATGTATAATATATTCTGAAAATGCTTCAATGAGAGACTAGAGAGATGCACAATCTACAACCCAACACAGATGTATAATGATTTTTTTTTTTAAATCCTGTGTACAAACTATTTATTTTATCTTGCATTGTGCAGAGATTGGCTTTACAGTATGTTTGAATTTAAACTTTTTTGCAAAATAAATGTTTTGTAAAACTTCCATAACAAGAATGTATCTAAAGAAATGCAAAACCTGAAGCCCAGTGCTAAAATGTTTTTCAATATAAAATAATAAATAATAGATTTTACATTTTAAAAAAAATTACATTTGAATTTTCCACTGCTATGTCATAAATACAGTTTAGAAGGTATTGTTGTACCTTCAAAGAGAACTAAAGTTGAGAAAGAAGACGTAGACTAAGAATGCTTTACTTTATGTTTTGAGATTTCATACCAGCTCAAGGCAATCTCAGACCCTTGTGCTTAGTTTCTCAAACAACACTGAGCATGGGGAGTGAATGTCTGATAATTGCTCATATATGATACTGTATAAAACTATTAGGGATGCACGGAATCCAGGCCTGTAATTTGTATATGCAAATTAGGGACGGGGGAGGGAAATCACGTGACTTTTTGTCACAAAACAAGGAAGTAATTTGGTTCAGTGTTTGGCCAAATCTTTTGTGAAGGATTCGGGGGTTCGGCAGAATCCAAATTAGTGGATTTGGTGCATCCCTAAAAACTATGTATGATATTATATAAACTTTAGTCTGCTACAGTAAGTTTAGTAAATATAATATAGCATTTCTACCCATTTTTGTTTTTAGGGTTTAATTTTCATTTAATGCAATTTACATCACAGTTATGTGCATTTCAACTTGTATAAGATTTTTGGAACTCACTTATTTTGAATCCAAGATAATCAAAGGCTGTTCTTGAAGTTGTCTGCTTTAATGTTGAAATCTAGGCAATTAAAAAATAACGAAGTAAGAGTGCACACACACACAAATATTTATGGTAAGGAAAAGGCCTGTAAACAGGTCCACAAATACTTAAAATAAATCATTACAAGTTGCTTATAAAGAGGGGATGGTTCTGACATATAAAAAATGATTTATCAAGCAGAAGTATGAGTTTATAGCCTGATTTTGTAGTGACTATAAGTTAACCATTCCTTCATAGGACATTGTATCAGATGTTAAGCTGCATCAACCCTAAAATGTCACACTTCATCCTTTTGCAAGACTAATAATAATAATAATAATGGTCTAGACCCTTTTCTGTAACTCCAGTTGGTATGGGCTGATGGTATTATGTAAGAAAAAGCTTTGCCCACATGCATTAAACCTTAGCAACCAATCAGTCGGTAGCATTTAGTGGTCACCTTTTTAAAGCACCATGGTATTGTACCTGGGCAAACATAGTGCATTTTATTACTTATGGGTTATGATGTTATATGTGTATCAAAAATAGCTAGAACCTGTGGCCCTATCAATCCTGCTCATTTGCAATATGCAGATTACAGAAAGTGAACTTTTCAAAATATAAAGTATACTGAAAATAGTATAGAGAATCCTGCAAAGTATAGGAATGTGTGCATATTTAACGCTTTAACTGCCAAGTACTTATATAATACATGCTGGCAGGAAAATGCTCTGACTGGCAAGCACATATTATATACATGCTCAGCAGTTAAGCCTCTCCTTGCTGCACTAGGGGCATTTGCCACCATGCAGTGGAGTCCCCAACCCCCCCAACGAGCCTAGGGGGCTGCCACGCGGGTCCTGCGAAGCTATTGTCGCAGGACCCGACTTCCTACCTGCTGCAGTTGCAATCTTCTTCTTCCTGGATCTGGACCCAACCTTGTGCAATCAGCACTGCCCACTAACTTCCTGCTGCATGTCACAGTGATCCTGGACTCTCCAGCACTGGTGATGACTCCTCTTTCTTCTAGACATAGTAAGTGCCCCTTTTTTTACCCATATATACATACACATACAAGTAATTAGACATACATACTGTACATGCATTTACATACACAAAGAACAGTAGCTTTTTTATTTTTCATACACACTTATAGGGTTTTCTTTATTTTTTGGGGGGTCCACACATGCCAGCTGCTTTGGTATATCTATGCCTATTGGGCATCAAACTGTTCAGTAGACCCTTGGCGTCAATATTTATGGTGCTTTACAATTGTATGTAAGAAATTGGGTGAGAAAATGTGGCCAATTGCAATATTTTTTGGCGATTTTCAGAAATATCAGTCATAAGTCATAATTACTCATTTTGGATTTGTCAGAATGTAAACTTTCCAAAAATATATGGTTTTGGGGGGTCTTTAGGCTGTTAGTAGGGTCTTTTGGCAAATAATACACTGTAGCAGTCTTTGCACACAGAAGGCAAATCCGCAGGGGAGAAAATTCATATGCATTTTTATTTGGTGTCTGCACATGCCAGCTACTTTGGTATATCTATGCATATTGGGCATCAAACTGTTCATTAGACCCTTGGCATCAATATTTAGGGTGTTTTACAATTGAATGTAAGAAGATGGATGAGATAAATGCGCCAATTGCAATATTTTTAGGCGATTTTCAGAAATGTCATAAAAACTGCTGCCTTTAGCGTAGCTTTGCAGTACGGTAGTTTGGAATAGAAAGACATAATTAACTGTTTTGGATTCGCCAGAATATGTACTTTCCAAAGATCCAAAGGGGTCACCAAATTTTTTGTACCTTATCATCCAATATAAAACTGGCAGTGTTTATAAATTAGAGAAAATTAAGCCTTCAAATAAGTCTGCACAAGGTAGATTCTGGGGTCTTTACGTGCCAGGTACTTCGAGAAACCTATGTACATTGGGCATCAAACTGTTCAGAGGACCCCATGCTTTCATATTTGGGCTCATTTGTCTTGATACCTAATGGTATGTTCAATATAAGATGCTGCAGGGTGGAAGTTTTGAGGTGATATTTGGAAATGTCCCCAAAATTGCCAAATTTAGGAAAGATTTGTGGCTTGGTGCTTTGGGGTAAAAATACATGCATACCCAATTTAGATTTGGGAGAATGTTTACTTTCTGAAAATATATGGTTTTCTGGGGTGAACCTATTGTAAGTTGAATGTTTGGTATGTCGTTTTGTGGAGCGGTGCTTTGGAAATTTGCTAGTGTACTGCTTGTAGATTTAGATCTGTAGTAATGATGGGGGAATTTATTCACCTTGGGTTGAATTTGTGGCAAATACCCACGATTCACTGCCAACAAATAAATTAGCAAAATGCCCACTAAAATTCAGCTGGCGTAAAAAAAAAAGGGGATGCGGGCATCTGTTTTTTCGATGCCGGTGCCCGTTTCCTTTGGACGCCAGCGTGAATGTGTGCCAGTGTCAAAAAATGGACGCCTGCATAAAAAAAAAAAACAAGACGCCAGCAGTTTATCACGAGTTTTTCTCTGAAAAATTTTGCGAAAAGCCACAGATTCGTCCATCACTACAAGTGAGAAATCTCCATAAAACTATATATATTTGGTATTGCCGTGTTCAGGAGACATAGACCTATCCATCTCAGCTGTGAAACATGATTTTTTAAAATAATTTTATTAGGCACTCTGAAGCCTATATTTTTTTTTACAGAAGTGGAATTACACCACAATTCTAGCATATTTTAAATGCTCATGCTAAAAAACTTATTTTGTTTTCCTTGGTAAACTAAAAGACCCCCCCCCAGGAAAGGCCCTTAATGGGAAAGAGTACAAAATGTTCAAAAATGGTCTGGCAAGAAAAGAAGCAAATCAGCCTGGCAGTGAAAGGGTTAATTAGTAAGATAAAGTGTAGCAATTCAACACTGTGCTGTTCCATTCCATTATAATATTTTCCACTCTCTGACGTCATCTAAAGTCTCTCTTTTGCTTGAAAAATGAAACACATTCAAAAGAAAAAATAGTTTTGATCAATGTCCTTTGTATAAAGGTTGATAGAAAGATAAATCTGCAGAGTTTAAAAACGATAGGATTAAACTGACTGAACATACACAAATGCTTTGTTCCAATTAAGCTAGCTTTCGGAAGTATATTAGACAAATGGATGCTTTTTTTACCTTGCTTTTTGCACTGAAGAAGCTTGTATAATGGTGCGATTAGTATTGGTTAGCTTGCAGTTTCCACCTCCTCCTGCTCTTTTTTTTTTTCATCTAACGTAATTGGACTGCATTGTTTTTCCTTTGTTATCAGACAATGAATTGATATTAAAGTTATCAAAGTTTTTTTTTAATATTTTCTTTACCGTGTGCAATATTATTTGCAAATCCCCTCTAAATTGTACACATTTCAAAATGTGTTATTTGTTTTATAAATATACAAAATAAATATACAAAATATAGACAGACTTCTATCTAATTATTAATGGACTATATCTCTTCAGGCATGGGGTTAGATAGTATTTAACTGGAGACAATTAACATACCTTTAAAGAGATACTGACACCAACTTTTGAACAGCTTTCATAACATTGTCTTTGCATGCTTTTTATAATTTTTCCATAAAAGTATTTGCTTGAAGCTTTTACATTACCTGTCTGATCCCCTTGTTCCGCTATGAGGGGGGCTGCCATATTTGTGCAGCAGTAGTCATTAGCATTAGAAACCTGAAGGGACAGTCAGGTTTGCAACACAAGTTACAATAACGTAACAAAAGCAGAGCTATCAGCTAAAAACTGTCAATTTGACCTAACTTTTCATGTATATTAATATTTTAAAAGGTAGTTTTTTAGTGTCAGTATCACTTTAAGCTTTCCTAGTCCATTCAACAAGGGTTGAGTAATGCTAGTATAATTGCAAAATGTGCATATATGGATACTTCATTTATGATTAAAATGATTAATATTCCCAAGTGTTTACTGCATTAGCTCTTTCCATATATTTAATTTCCTCTTTGAAACTACCTTTGTGAATAAGTACACTGGTATAATGGTAGCAGGTGCAGTCAGAGGATTACAGAGGGGGGGCAACAGATACCTATTTAGGGATTTTACTAGCATTGCTATGGCATCTAAAGTTAACATGGCAAAACAGTTGGTCGCAGGCTCACACAGAGACCCTTGATTGTATATCTCACCAGGGGTCTGTGGAAAGGTGACATCCATATTTGTCTTCTGAGACGGTTTGGAGCCACACCATTTGGGCAAGGAAGCTGGGCCAGTTTGTTCTTTGATCGGCTGATCAAAGAACATAGCTGTGGACCTAGAGAAGCAGGGGGGGATAGCTAGTAGAAAATTATGGATTATAGGAAAGGATCCATATCTCCTGTGTCATAGGATTCACATCCTCATTACTTACACATTGGTTATGAGGAGGTCACATGCTTCCTAACAATACCAAACAGGGCCAGCCTATACCCACCTGTTAGGAGGGCTGGTTCCTGGGGGACTGGAAAATGGGAACCTATTAGTATTTGGTATTGTTCTGCTTGCCCACATATGGATCACAGTTTGCCCATGTTTTTATTATAGTGTTGGGTACTGGCAAGTACCCATATTATATTAAGGGATATTGGGGAATCTTTCCTGAAAGTAGCAGCCCCCTGTGGGGGGGGGAGTTCCTGGGCACTCCTACCTTATGCATAAGGTAATGAGGGGAGTGTCCCAGCAGAAAATAAAAAGGTGACATTCCCAATATCCCTTTGTCATACAAGGAGGCTTCATTTTTCAGTGAATTATATGTCCAGCTTTCAACTCGTGCCTCAGAGGATACAACTGACAACTTCAAAACTTGGTAAAGTAAGGGTTTTCTTTGTGTTTTTCTCCCTTTTATTTTTATTTACTGCATTTGCAACTATATGTCATCTTTGTAATATCATTTATATATATATATATATATATATATATATATATGCACTGTTTCTTTTAACATTAAATATAATTTAATAAGTTAGTCCTTGTGCTCTAAACGACCTCATTGCCCATATGAATGCTTGTGCCTAAGTGTATGAAATCTTCGTATGTGTGGAAAGGGAAAGTTGCCTATTTGTATGTTGAATAACTAGTACGGCTAGCCGGAAAGTGTGTTTTGAATGTGAATTAGCCCTTTGGCTGCTGGAGTGCTTGTTGCTAGTAGGCTCTTGCCATGACTAACTACCATAGGAGAGAGTGTTTGATGTATTGTGTAGTGTGAGTTATTACCTGTTATAGAGGGCAGGGGAATAGTCACATTAGGTTTCTATCGTGTGTTAATGATAGATGGTGGCAGCGAATTAACTTTGTGGGTTGTTGGTGTGTTCTGGGGTGTCTGATGTTAGTCTAACCTGTGTGTAAGGTGATTGAGAGACTGAGTGTAACCCCTTGTAGCCAAACCCAAGAGTTAAGTGTTAAGTCAGTTTTGTTATGACTTTGTCCCAGACACCCCCGAAAGAAATCTTTCACTCTGAGGGGCCGAGCACTCTGCATCTGACCTGGTCCCCTGCCTCATTGTCTCCTCAGCCCTTACCTTGCTCCTGTGAGTGTGTGCATGCCTCCCCAAGCAGCAAGTTGATGTGCAAACTTTCAGTAGGTAGAACGGCTATAGAGGAAGCTGACCCTGTGGTCTGCCCTCGTAGATTTTTTAATGACAGGGATGGGATTTATAATCTGGAAAGCTCCATAGTACAGGAAGGCCAACTTCCATATGCACTATTTTAAACAAATAATTAAAGTTTTTAAAAATGATTTCCTTTTCCTCTGTAATAATAAACCAGTACCTTGTACTTAATCCCAACTAAGATATAATTAATACTTATTGAAGGTAAACTATTCCTATTGGGTTTAATTTATTTTCAAATATTTTTTTTTAGTATGTCAACTGTTAACAATACAGCACCAGAAAAAAAATCAGCCTGTTATGTGCTTGTACCCCCAAGCACACAACAGCATGATTGCAGACATCAGTGAAGTAACGTTTTACATTAATAAAATAATTTTTAATTAATTAAGCCAGTGCTTATTGTAGCCTATATATATAGAATTATATAGGAACATTTAAGTACATTTTCCTTTCATAATTAAAGGGCACCTATGAGCAGAACAAAATTCCCCAAACTGAAGGTGCGGGCTGATAGAGCCCGCATTCCGGTTTGGGGTTTTAGTATATTTTTTTTCTGCCTATAGGTGCCCTTTAATTATTACAGATAAAATCCACTACCAGATTAAAAAAGATAGAGAGTGATCTTAATACTTTTTAAAGTATTTGGATTCAACTAGAAACCTTTTACAATGGCAGTTATCATGCAACCAGCATTGCCTAGTACCCCATATGTATTCGCTGACAGAGTGAACAAGGCATATAATAGAGTGAGTGTTGACGCTAGAAGAACACAGAGGGGAACAAACATTACACAGCATCTTGCTCAGTTAGCCACAAAGGATTGTTGACAGCTTCTCTGGATGCTTTAAGTCCTTAATAGCAGCTTCCAGGGAGTACCTCTAGCCTTCAGTTGCAGTTCCATGTTAATTGTTGTCTTTTCTAAATACTAACATAAAAATACAAATTGGATGTCATTTCACTTCTATACAACCAGTTTCTACATTTGTCTTTAGCTTTTGATTATTGAAACAGCTACAGCATTTATCACTTGTGGCTTTCTACATTGCAGCATATCCACTGCAACCAATTGAGTTGCTTTTTTGTGCTCTATTTTCTCAGTTTTAGTTTTTTTCAAAACAGTCTTTCCTTTAGAATAAACTGGCCTATAGGTTAAGTGGTCTGACTCCGACACCCAGTCTCACACTAGATAGTTTGGTGTGAATTCTTCCCTCAACTCTTTGTAGAGTTGGATAGGTCACTTAAGGGGTCCATGTAGAACTCCCCTGGGTGCAAGTGCAGCATCAACATCCCTCTTAATACTCATATAAGTAGCATTTGTGCCCAAGGTTTTCCTGCTATCTGCAGCCAGCACCAAATCAAAAAATTCTTCATGTCACTTATAACTTGATAACATGGCTTAAGCCCCAAAACATGTGGTGATTTACCCAATAAAGGGCTGTAGTTAAAGTAACTGTTTTTTATTGCTTTGAACTTATTATTAAGTGCTTTAAATCTGGCAAATGTCAAAAGAGAAAAACTTTACATTCATATTTATTTTCTCCTTTATATGGTGGCATCTAATGATTAAGTCATTCACTGATTCTAAGAGAAATTTATTATGCATATGTAAAATATGTCATAAACTAATTAACCAATTATGTAAATAAATACCTTTTCAGAGATGAAGATTTGAATGACATATAGGGTGAGATCTCTGAGCACTGGAATATTTCTCTACAGCCCCAAAAATACAGGTATAATATCTATTATCCAAAATTCTTGGGGTTTCCAGATTCATTCTGTATTTTGTATCACCATAGCGATGGAGCCACTTTTTTGTAAGTTTAACTTGCTGTAACTAAAAATAAGCAGCAGCAAGTGCGATATATAAAGTTGGCTTGTCGTGTTCATGGCAGTTAGCTACGTGCAATACCATCTCTGACCACTAGAGGCCAAGCACTAGTTTCACAGAAATAGACGATGTTGCTGTATCCCTCAGAGGGGAGGGGGGAGATAACAGAAAATGTATATAGTGTAGTATATATAGTTTCAATGTTAAGTGAAATACACCCACAGTGTCTTCCAAACCTTATTAAAACACTTTTTTACTGTGATGCAAAAAGAACATACACTTGTGTATTAAATTAACTTATTCACCATGTGTGAATCATTTTCACCCTTATTTTAAACAGGAAAAAAAAGAGAACAAAATAGGAGTGGGTGGGTCCGTAAGTAAGGTATAGTACGGTTAGCAACACAAATCCAGATTGTTGCTTTCCGGTGGTATTATATACTCACAAGTAGTGGGTTTCAACTAGGGAATTAATGTAGTAGTTTCAATATTAAATAAATTACACCCAACAGTGTCCTCCAAACCTTATTCAAACACTTTTTTACTGTGATGCAAAAAGAACATACACTTGTATGTTAAATTAGCTTATTCTCCATGTGTGTTCGATTATAGATTTATCACCCTTATTTTAAACAGGAACAAAAGAGAACAGACAGGGGTGGGTGGGTCCATAACTACGGGATAGTGAGGTTAGCATCACAGATTTGGATTGTTGCTTTCTGGTGGTATTTTATCCTCACAAGAAGTGAGTTTCAAGTGGGGAATTAGTGTAGTAATTTCAATATTAAGTGAGTATTCGTTTCTCACATTTGGCCAAGCACTAGTTATTGCTATAGCTGCCTGCTTAACATGAGTTACAGAGAGAGAGAGAAGAAAGAATAAAGATCATGCCATCCCACAATCTCCTTCTATGCTAAAGAAAGGGGATCTGCACCCAGATCTTTAAAGAGCCAGTTCTGAATACCACATTTTATCACTAGGATATAGTAACGTTGTAACCCAACTCAGGAAACAAAATCCATGATCAAAATTAACTTCTACTGCCTCTTCCCTCTATTTTAAATTACATTGGGCTGTATGACTATGAGCCGAGTTGAATATAAATCCCATGCTATTTTTTATACAAGTTAGTACAAAAGTAGAACAAATCTTAGGTGCTTGTAGAAATCACTGGTTTTAAAGGGAGGTCCAGGTGCACCACCCTGAACCCTCAGCTTAGGGAGCGGACCACCCTAGAAAGAAAAATGGAAGGCACTAAGCAGAGTCCAGTCTTCCAGGCAGGCTTGTCAAAACATAAAGTAGTTTATTGTAGAACTTAGGGATACAACCTCACCACCTTACGCATTTCATATCTCTCAGATACTTAATCATAGGCTAGATATTCACACTTCCCATGGCTTATTTAAATCAGAATTCAACCAATTAGAATTAAATATGATCCAACTGAGTATGCCAACATAGAGTATTATGATTGGAGCTTCTTGATGACATCATTATATACAAGATAATAGGCAGGTTAACTGCCATCTTGGTGCTCTATTGTGAGGTTAATTCAAAATAACAAACTTTATCAACTAAAGCTTTATAAAAACAGACACTACATTCAATTTATAAACAAAAATACATTTTAAATTGAAGTGTAATAACAGGGATTAGTCAGTCATATGACAAAAGACAATAGATAGATCTAGGCCCTGTTCACAGAGGTAAACTACATAAATGTAAACCGATTTATCTAACTCATAAGATTATATTCTTCCAAATAGGGCAGACTAAGTACCATATATAGTATGGGTAGGAACAACATCATAAATGAGTTACTCCCTAAAATTGTGTACATAGATATTTAAAGTACAAGGGGGAATTTGCTTTAAAAGGTTTGTAAAGAAATGCATTCTAACTAGATGTAGCCTAGGGTTTAAAAATAACATGTGACATCACATTTGTTATTCAAACCCAGCAGAAACCTAGTGGCCAATGTGAAAATCCATTTGGTTTCCAAAAACAATAGTTTTTTTGTGATGTCCTCCCTCTCTGATCTAAAGACACTCTTTCTATGCCCATTTTAGATAAGTAATTAAGGTTGTCTTTATTATTTTTATATGTGTTATTAATATGTTCTCGGGCTCTCTTTTTCAGTGTTCTGCCTATTTGGCCTATATACTGTGGAGGCAGGATATTAGCTATATTATATTGCGAGTATTTACAGTTAATATACTGTTTTTTTAATGTGTTTCTTTAGTGGTGTGTGATGTAAAGCTATCACTCTCCTCTTACATATTGACAAGTGATACATCTAGATGATCCACATCTGAAAGAGCCTGTGTGTGTAAGCCACATAGGTTTTTTCTTGTTTTGGGGACAAGATATTTCTCAGAGTTGTCGCTTTTCTAGAGGCAAATTGGTAGCCATCTTGTAAGATGGTGTCTAAAATAGGATCAGTTTTTAATATGGTTAGATTCTTTTTTATTATGTTTACAAGCACAAAATATTGTGGCCTGAATCTTAAAATGCATATGCATATGAGCTGAGTTGATTTACAGATGATTTCCCTATTAATTTGTATTGGACTGCTGTATTTAGGATGGCACCAAGGGGTTTTACAGACTCCAACAGAATTGAAATGCATGCATTTTTGGGGTACTCAGCCAAGTTTGTTGTGGAAATTCAATGCATATTACTGAAGCCTAAAATTAAGATCACAATGCAGATACATTTACAGTACTTCCAATGATTTGGCTGTTTGGATGAGTACTTGTGTGCCCCCTCCCCCAAATAAATTTTATGGTGTCAGCTGCTGTAGGATCCACTGTTCACCCAGTTTCTGTCACTGTAGATTTCAGCAGCAGTCATAAAATTAAGTATGGTATCTAGTTGAGTCACCTGGTGTCTGGTACTGGAATTACACCTACTGTATCTTAATTTAAGCTCCATTCTTTTCTAAACGTCATAGCAGCATGTATTTCTGTGCTTAATGCGAACAGCGTATTAAAATTTATTAGTTAAAGCATGCCAGACACACAATGCCCTCTGGTTTCATTTGCATATTCATCCTGCTTAAAAAGCATTTAAACATAACAAAATAGGGTTAGGGTTATGGGGCATTTAAACATAAAAATTAACCAAGGCCGATTCCGAGGTTCTGTGGTTCCACCCCCTTTGCCGGTTCCAATAATCTGTTCTCCTCCAGATTTACAAGAAATATATTGATGTGAATGAACCAGCGCTAAAAAGCTCAGGGTAGACAAAAAAAAAATACAGAAAGATAATATAGTGTAGCAACTCTCAATTCACCATTACACCCTTCTGTGGAGATGGTTTTTTAGGGTTTAAGCACAGTGTTTAGCAACCACCACCTGCAGAGTTAAATTGCCCTTTAACCAACTTCTTAATGTGCAGATTTAATACTCACAGGAGTATTTGTAGCATTGAAAAAGTGGTTGTTCCCCTTCTGTGGGAGTTTAGGGAGTTCCGTAGTTTTCTAAAAAGATTCGCTCAAGATCTTGTAAAACCATTTTTAATAAATTACTTATAATAAAAAATTGCACTCACATAAAAACGCTTCAAGTAAGCGTATAAATTGTCGGTTCGTTCTGAGTTTGTATCCCCAGTTCCTCGCTCCGCGGCAGATGGTATTGCTGGCCGACGTTGCAAGCATGAGATGCCAGGCTCTCCTGGATGACGTCAGCAGCTGTCGCGTTTCATACAGAGGGACTTTCTCAAGGCTTCCAATTCTCTAGCCTTTTACAGGGATGATATCCATGGTAGCCTGTTTTAGTTCACTTCCTGTTTTAAGTGATGCCATGGTAACCCGTTCCTTCTCATAATCTATTTCATTAAAGGAATTGTTTGGTATAAAAGTAAAAACTGGGTAAATAGATAGGCTGTGCAAAATAAAAATGTTTTCAATATAGTTAGTTAGCCAAAAATGTAATGTATAAAGGCTGGAGTGACTGTAAGTCTAACCTAACAGAACAGAACACTACTTCTTGCTTTACAGGTCTCTTTATTTACACTGACTGGTTACCCTGGTTACCAGGCAGTAACCAATCAGTGACTTGAGGGAGGGCCACACAGGCCATAACTGTTGCTTTTGAATCTGAGCTGCATGCTGAGGATCAATGGCAAACTCACTGAACAGTTATGTCCCATGTGTCCCTCCTTCAAGTCGCTGACTAACTCAGATTTAGAGAGCTGAAAAGCAGGAAGTTGTGTTGTATTCTGTTATATTAGACATCCAGTCACTCCAGCCTTTATGCATTACATTTTTGGCTAACTAACTATATTAGAAACATTTTTTATTTTGCACAGTCTATATATTTAACCAGTTTTTAATTTTACCCTGAACTGTTCCTTTAAAACTAAAAGAGCAAATCTATTTTCTAGAATACCTACATTCATAATACTGTATATTTCTAATACAGACTTCTAATATAGCATTCCTAATCTATACATGGTTCATAACACATTTTTATTTCTATTTAGAGCTTATTATATTGTATAGAACAATCTTAGCAATTTCTACAAAAATGCTCTCAAATGTATGTCCACATTTAGACCTTTGGGCACTTATGCTTCTAGTCTGTGTATCCACTTGCTTTCTTGTTGTAAGGTATATCTAACCAGATCACCTCCTCTCCATTTGTTTTTTACTGTTTCTATACCCCAATATTTTAAACCTATGGGATTAATTTTCTGGACATCCTTGAAATGCTTAGAAACACTATGGTTCTAATTCCCCTTTTTTATATTATTCACATGTTCTCGGATACGTTCTCTTAGTGTCCTATTCGTTTTACCCACATATTGTAAGCCACATGGGCATTGTAGGCAATATATTATATGTTTTGTTTTACAGTTAATGTTTTTAATTGTAAATTCTTTTTGAGCTGTTAAAGTTTTTTTTTTCTTTATACCATATTGGCATGCCTCGCATACAGAACAGGGTTAGAATCCTGCCCATAAGCATTCATTTGTTTTAATTTTTGTTTTTTCTGTGGCACAATAGTTGTTTGTTAATCTCTGTTTTAGATTATGGGCTCGTTTGAATACTACTTTTGGTTGTTGTGGGAGGATATTTCTCAAATCACAATCACTCATCACAATGTAGTATATACAGTACCAATGTTTTTTTTATAATTTTACCAATCTCTTTAGCTAAAGGGTTATACGTAGTTGAGAATATAATCTCTTGTTTTACTTCCCCTTTAAATTCCTTTTTCTTCTTTCAGTGCTATTTATTTTTTCTCTGGATTATTTGATAATATTTTTATTATAACCTCTTTCCCTAAATCTGTTACTCAAAAAATGTAATTGTTTATTCATTACAGTTTTTCTTTATTCTGCACATTTGACTATATGGAATACCTTTTATCCATTGAGGATGCTGATTGCTATTTGAAATGATATAATTGGTTGCATCCACATCTTTGAAGTATGTTTTAAATTGCAATTGGGAATTTTTTGTATACATTTCTAAATCCAGAAACTGTATTTTTTCAGGACTGTAAGTTTAGATTCCAAATTTAGATCATTCAAATTCAGATTGTTAACAAATTATTTAAGGTGTTTTCAGGACCCTTCCAAATTATTAAAATATCGTCTATGTCTCTACGCCATAGGAACAGGTTCGCGCCCTCCAATGCTGGGGCATTATACAGCTCCTCCCAATACCCTAGATGTAGATTACAGGCTTTCAGATAAGGTATCCCATACCTGTATTTGTTCATTACATTGGGCTATGCTGTCTCCTCACAATAATCTGTTTATCATGTTAGCAATAGAATGGTGTATTCACTGGCATGTTATGAAAATATCTTTTGGGAGTTTGCCTATTGCTTAATGTTTGATGACAATGGGAGCAGCAGATGTCTAATGACATAGGAGGAAGCAGATAAACTGGCCTCTTAAAGAAACAATACAGCAAATATTTCTCACACTCATCAGTCACAATAAATGTTACTGTCATTAAATAGCAATGCTTCCTTTTAGTGGTGATACCTACTGATTCTGTAAAGAAAAGACTTACCATGAGAATACTTTTTTTTTTTTTTGCAGATGATAAAAACACCATTATAGTGATTAAACCTATATCACAGATTGAGATACTGATTAACTTTACATCACAACTGAAAAGTTCTATTTATATGGAGCACTGTAATGCATAGGTACAGATGTGTTGAGGGTTTTTCAGACACCTCACTGGGGAAAACAAAGACTTGTGAAAGGTTATATAATTCAGGATGCATTTAAAGATCATAGGGTAAAACTATGGAAAAGAGTTGAAGACAAGAAATTGTGAGGCAGACGTGAGACTCAAATATGGACCATGTGCAAAAAGTAAAGGTTCTAGTTTCCGCTTTTGGATCATGATAGTGCTTATTAGATGTTAGGGGTGCAGATTCATGAATCAGTGTGGTTACAACGAGGTAGGCCAATTAGGTAATAATTTCTCTAAATAATGTAATATTGAGGGGCACTCACAGCCAGCACGCAGTAAACAGTTTCTTAGAGAAAAGTCAATGTATTTAGAAACTGAACTCAAATAGCTTTTCCTCAGCAGAAAGTAAATGAAAATATAAAAACATCTTACTTCAGCTTGTGAAAGTACTTTGGTTTTCTCAGTGTCCAATGTAGGCTTGGTCAGTCCACTTGAGGCTAAACAACAAAACCAGCACTGTCCAATGTTAGCCAGCATTCATTTCACAGTCCTGTACACAAGAGTTTTAGTCCTTTTTTCACCCTCTAGAAGGAATTGCAGCTCACTGGCTCCAGGCACCATCATAAACTCTGAATTACACCTGTGACTCCTCTTTATGCAGAGTATCCCTTTGCTGCATTAAAATCAAGTGTGTACCTGGGTGGAATGGGAAGGCCCACCCTGTACCTTCCCTCACATTCCAGAGTCTGGGTCCTGAAAAACTAAGAAAAACACAGCAACTGGTGTTGCTGCCAAATAATCCCCAGACTCTTTCCCTAAATAATGGTGTCATCTTCAATAAGTGTTGAATTAAAGCGATGTCATTGAATGTAGCAAAGGAAAGAAAAAAGGTACTTAAAGGTAGATGAAGCTTATACAGAGCAAAAGGGGACAGTAAGATGCTAAGGAAGTCATAACAGACCAGAGAGGACATCAGAAAGTAGATATGGGTAGACAAGTTCTTTGTATTATTATAATGGGAAAGTGAAATCCATAAGAGATGAGGTGATCAAGAGAAGAAAACTAAGTTGAGAATAGAAATAAACCTAAAACACAACTTTCTTTTAGCCCAACAGTAACATATAGTGATGGTTGAATCTGGGGTGTTTTGCTTTGCCAATGGTGGAGGCAGGGTGTAGTGCAACTGTAACTGTATTCAGGGTGTAAATAATTGGGCGCCAGTGGTTCTTACAACTTAACTAAAGAACATATTTATTGAACATACAAGCCACACTGGAGTGTACAGCATTCATATCAGCACAGGCAGGATCAGCAGTGGGTAGGCAATGCTCACAGCACCTTTGGTCAGAGACTGTCCCCTTTCACACATGGGGGACAATGTATATGCAGCCTTGAGGAGGTACACCCAGCTTTCAGCTTTTTCCCTAAGTGGAACCTGAGGAGACACTTCTAATCCTAGGTCTGTACACTTAGTCCCTACTCTGGGCAATTAGTACCCGGGATCTAAATCCCACTCACAATCCTCGTAGAAGCCTCAAACCGCTCAGCTAAATAATTCTATCTATTTGTCACTCCTAGAGCGAACTGTCTAGGTTCCACTCGAAACTCTGCCTGCCTGCTTAGGCCAGAGCTAGCACAAGATGGACCCTGAAAGCATGGCTTACAATCCTTTTATACTTTAACACAGTGCCATCTGCTGGTCACTATGAGTAACACCAAGGGGCATGGACTATAGCAGGAATAGGAAACAGTTCCCCCTCCTAACTGTATTTTAGGATCCACTTAGGTGTCCATAACACTTGGGGACTGCCTGGTAAATATACTGGGAGGTTAATTTACCAGTCCCCTACACTTCAAACCCCAGTGACCATCACAATACCTCACAAGATTTAAGAAATGGGAGAATGCACTGGGCATCATACTTGATGACCAAGACTGGGAAAACATTATAACTAAAGTACTTAACAGTCCCAGAAGTTGAAGAATACAACACCCCCTCAAAGCTATATGCAATATTTCACAGATCAACAGAAAATAATAATAATAATAATCCAGCTGCAATCCTCTTCCAACATAACAGTGACCCAGTATCCTCGTACAAAAGATCACTTACACAATTCACCCTAAATGCAGCTAAAATCTTGATACCTCACAAATGGAAAATATTTAGCCTACACAATCTGAATGGATAATGGAAATGGAAGAGGTAGGCAAGTTCGAGGAACACATGCAGAATCTTACAAAGCAATGCTATACCACTGGGCCACTTGGCACCCTTGGACACAAATCCATCTCATAAGGAAGTAGAGAAAGAGACCTCTACCAGACAAGCCTAACACTGGAGTTATTAATGGACCTAGGTTACCAACATTTAAGGCCAGGTTTTAAGTTAATATGACGTAGATATTGAGGTTGGTTTATTGAAATGTCATGCTTAATTATAAACTGAAGCTTTGTTCTTTCCTAGGTTAGTCACAAAAGCAGAAATATCTCCACTATGCCTGATATCCCTTGTCTATTTATCCTTCTCTCTCTCTCTCCTCCTCCACTTCTTTTCTTCTCCTCTCTCCTGTCTGTTCCCTTTCCCTCCCACCTTTGACCTATGTTAAACTTCCTTCACCCATTCTTAACCCCTATCCATCCCTGACGAGCGTACGGACAATGGACAGTGGGTTTTATTGGTTTGTAAAGATGTAGTTTCTCCTGGGGAACACATATATATGGTTAAACTCAGAGAATGTATATACTTGTGCAATATCTTAATGTTCTCTAATAGAACATACCACTACTGTAGCCTCATTCCCTTGGAGTGATCTCTTTATTCTTCCTGAATTAATGTCAATAAAAAAAAAAAAACATTTACAGGATATTCATGTGTACATTCATATTCATGTCTATACAGTATAGACAAGTAAGCAACAGCCGAAGATTTGAATCAAGGATAACTCAACTGCAACTTAATTAAACCTCAAAATTTGGACCCCTGAGAAACTTCTGAGAGCTACTGTATGAAAAAGGCTATGTGGAACACTGCAAAACATTTGTTCATCTTCTACATTTGAATTTAAATAAAATGAATGATTCATTGTATATATAAATATATATATATATATATATATATATAGATATATATATAGATATATATATATATTTGGCTGAGTACATATAACATACATACTGTAGCTTTACATAAAAACTACAGTATATTTCATTGCTTCATCCAAACATATCAATAAATTGTGATTTTGTCAGGGAAATCTGCAAAGCCTGAGTGATTCATATAATGGTCTCACGCTGCTTTGAAATATTCAGTTACTTTTAAAGACTATTATAAATCTTTAGTCATTAGTGGATTAGACAGTGAGATCAACCTCTTAGTTTTTTCCCTCACTGCCTGATTGGATATCTCCTTGGAGACTAAAAGCATATAAGCGTTCCTAGTTAAATGAATTGGATGTCTGATATTAATGTCAAGATGGCACTATCATACAGATTGTTGTATATGATGTTAAATCAGATTCTTTTTGCCAATCCTTATATTTATATGGAAGCCTCCATTGTTTTGACAGGTTTATAGGAATACAACAAGTGAGTTTATGAAGCACAGTCCTCTACATCTTAAATATACCAAGGAGTGATGTATCCAGTCATGTTTTGAGTTTTGGTCTTCTGTGAATTATAGTTTTGAGTTATTTTTGGCTTTCATTCAAGAACAGGAAGATTTATTTGAAAGAAAGAATCCACGCAGTTTGATCAATGTAGGCCACAGAGCCTGTTAGCATTTCACTGTGCTTCTAAACCTTTCAACTCTGATTCATTTTCAAGTTGTTGCAAACTTTCCAACTTCATTTTTTTAATGCTCTTTTAAAAACTTGTACAACACCCTTCTTCTTTCAGCAGAGTTTTACAAAAAAAATCAATGTCTTAAGACAGTATAAAGGCTAATGCCCAATGTATTTTCCTTTGCCAGGGGAGCAATACATCCAAACTCAGTTAGATGTTTTCTATAGTATATTACACTTCTAGATATAATATTTGTTTCCTATAGATTTATAAGTATAATGTAAGTATAATATAATAATAAAGTAATTTCTTGTATCGTTTGTACTGTACAATGAATTATACCTACTTTCAGTAACAGCAGAAAAAAGTTTGAGGGAACTCATACGAACAATGGAATATCTTAAAGGAAAACAAAACCCACCCTCTAAATCCAGGTCCCCTCCATTGATCTCCCTATTGCTCCTTCCCAAATTACTTGTTACTGTACCTTTTGGT
Organism: Xenopus borealis; assembly: GCA_024363595.1. Taxonomy (NCBI): domain Eukaryota; kingdom Metazoa; phylum Chordata; class Amphibia; order Anura; family Pipidae; genus Xenopus; species Xenopus borealis. Next base: position 30,033,199 of record CM044434.1, on the reverse strand, counting down.
GTACCTGACAAAAAAATGCGGAGTTGTGCAGTGGATTTGACAGATGCCATCTATCTATCCTGATGGGTGGAATACATTACACTAGATAAAAATATTAGGATACCAATATTCCACTGATTATTATGGTATGGTACTGTAATTCCCATTCCCAAATTGCTGTTGGTGATTTCGTCGAAATTGATAAGAATATAGCTTAGTACAAGACATAGTTTTATTATTACAGAGAAAAAGGAAATAATGTTTTAACATTTTAATTATTTGATTAAAATGGAGTCTATGGGAGATGGCCTTACGCAACTTAATAGCATTCTGAATAATAGGTTTCTGCATAATGGATCGCATACCTTTATAATAAGAAAATGCTAGAGCATATATTTTTTAAAAAGCAGTATGCATATATGAATGTATATATATAAAGCATATATGGCTGCATTTTGGAGTGAACAGAAGACACGTTAAAACTTAGCTTTTAGAAATATTTTATTGCATTTTTCCTACCCTATGAAATCCTGAAATCTCAATAGTCAGATAAACTGCTAGGCTATATTGTAGACAAAGGTTCATTGTTTTGTGAACAAAAAGTAGTTGACCTCCCCCTGGATGAGAAGATGGGCCTCAGAAGTTTAATATCTGTAGGGCCTGCAGATAAAAAATTGCATGCTAGATATTGCAGATACTGCATATGCCCCTGGGTTTCACACACACAGGCAACTATAACTAAGAAACAGATGCCTTCTCTGTGGTTGTTTGAGTGGGATCTTGCTTAAAAGAAAAGATAAATGACATCAACAGTCTGAATGTGTACACTGCAATAATGTATGGCATAAATCAATTCAATCCATCAAGTAAATCCATTAGTCTTGTTATGTTTTATATTTAATTCATCCTGGGAATGGTCATGAACTATATGTATTCAACATTCAAGGTTTCACAGGGAATCACATTAGATATGATAGAGGTAATGTATGTCTCAGTTTGTCTCTATAAACAAGAAAGGATTTCCCACTATTGAGTTTCTACTGAAAAAATAAAAAGTAGTCCAATAATGCCCTATCAATGAGTTTTAATGATGTCTCCATGAGCACTCCAGATAATATTGATGTTGTAATAGGAGGAAGAATAGTCACTTCAAACTTATTTGCCATTTCTAAATAGTACTGCACTGCATTAGTATGACATGCAAACTGCATTGCACTTGTTTCTTTTATTCCTTAGAACGCCTTATAAAG
>CM044434.1:30018789-30029695 GCA_024363595.1 Xenopus borealis | reverse complement strand
CAAAAATTAATTTTTTCAGGTTAGATGGCAATGAAATAATGTGTGAAGTCAAATGTGAAGTGAAATACCGTGTGAAGTTAGAGGGCATAGTGTTAGGTTTGATTTTAGTTTAGGTTAGATAGCTAGTGATGATAACCAACTCTAGCTAATATTTATAGGTTGAAACACTGTCATGCTATTATGCATATGAATTTTACCACTGTCTGTTAATTGGCTAATGTGACCTAACTTTATAGTTAGTTTGGTATGTTTGTTTTTATTTTAGTTTTGTACCTTGATATCTACGTACCAAGATTTTTTTTATTATGCGCTTATCTGTTTGTATCATTCTCTTGTTTGTGTCTTCTGAAGCATCTCTTCTATCATATTACAGTAAAGCAGTTTTAATTATTGCACCCATCTCATGTACAATCCTACAAAAATGTCTACAGTGCATTACCTCTTGGAAATGACTAACTCTGTCAGTCCTACACTTACAAGTTTTTTTATACACTGACACTGTTGTCAATTTCATGTTCTTTGATGTCTTGCCTTCTTTCATCTATCTCTTACCTGCGTTTCTGTAAAGCAGCGTGTCTTCCATGTCTCCTGAGTTCAACGACATTCTTCCTTAACTCACTCTGTTTCTTCTATCTCACAATCTTCTTTTTTGTCTTTTATCAACTACTTCCCCATTCTGTCTATTATAGAGTTCAAAGACCTGCTCCTAGGACTCTAAATATAAGTCAGACTACAAACATGATGGTGTGTGCCCACTTCGCACCCTGCTCCACACTGAAATAAGGCCTACAAATTATGTTTGTTTTATTAGCATTGTGCTGTTGTTTTCCTATATTAGAGATTTCCAAATTCAAAAAGAACTGTTAAAAGATAAGTCCAGCTACATTTCCACATCAACACCAGCATGTATATAAGAAAGATAATGTATATTTCATACAGGTCAGTGCTTTCTATTTCAGTATAAAGCAGATTACAACAGAAGAATTACAGAAGTGGTGTTTTATCTATGCACATGCCTTCTCTCTGTATTCCTTGGTTAAAATAATAATTATAAACATTCCCACATATTGTATTGCAAAGGGAATCTGACATCCAAAATATTTGATTATTGTATTACCCAAGAAAAGTTGATTTAAAAGGTCAAAAAACAAAACAAAAGTTATTTTTTACATTTTTTTAAAAGATATATTATTCTGACATGTTTCCTCCGAATACACATTTGAAATGTCATCAAATTGTTAATATACTATTAAGAATACTATTTTCAGAAAACCAGTTCCTTAGAACAGAAATGCCTACCATCAGAGTTTGGAAAATGTAACTAAGGGGAAATAAGTGGTGCTAGGAATATATGGCCCATACACAGATGCTGCCTAGACAATAAAATATGACATAGTTGAAATAAATCAGTCTTTCATCAACATAGATATCATGCCAAAGTCAATGCATAGTGCATATATAGGGATGGGCATCCATGGTTTTGCAAGAAAAGACTACTAGAATGCATACCATCTTGCAAAGGTGTCCAAGAAAGAAAGACATTTTATTTCATTATTTACACTGCTCTGTGAATTTGTTCACATTTTTTAACATAGATTTGTTCAAACGAATAACAGAATTAATAATAGATGATATTAAGTCTTTAAAAAGTCTTTAAAAAGTCTTTTAAATATAATCTTCTCACAATCTGATTATTATATTCAGAAGATATACATAGCAAAACAAAGTACCTGAAATGTCAATGGGAAATGTGCATAGTCAGGGCTTTGGAAAATAACTTCTGTCCTGAGATCAGACCTTTTATAATGTCAATTTGTGGGTCACCTATAATTAAACATATAGTTAAGTAAGAAAATAATCAAGCATTGATTTTGGTTATATCTGACAAAGCAGGCTGTCAAGGATACATTGTAAGCAAGGAGTCAAAATATACACAGCTATGATATTCAGTTATTTCAGTTAATTCAAGGATTATTTTAGGGGCACATTTACTAAAGGTCAAAGTGAAAATTAGAAAAAATTAAAAAATTCGAATTTCTAAGTACTTGCCCTTTAAAAATCCTTCGACTATGACTATTCGCCAGTTTAAAGCTGCCAAATTGCTATTTTAGCCTATGGGGGACCTCATAGAACCTGTCCTGAAGTTCTAAGTTCCAAGAATTCAGATCCATTTTGATCGAAAAAACTTTGAGGGTAGAATTTTGGATTTTCTTACTTCTACAATTTGGCACTTAGTAAATCTGCCCCCTAATATGTAGAGTTCATTATAGAGTTGTTAAGCTATAAAAGGAATTTTTGCCTTATGGTAATGGAGAAGGAAAGGCTAAAATTAAGTAAGCTTTATCAGAACGGTCTACATACATTTACCAGTAAACCCTCAGAGTATCGCTGATCTGTCAAAAGAATGTCTTTTCTTCAATTCTGCACACATGGGCTTCTCTATCAGACTACCCTCTTTCAGCATAAACCTGCAGGAATTACATACATATAGAGTTACAGTACATACAATCACAATCAATGCCGGTAAAAAGGTGAGGAAGGACCTATATAGAAAGAGCTTACAATCTAAAAGTAAGGGAGTTATACATAATATGTGGGAATGGGCAAGATCGAATTAAGCGGGTGAGAAATGTGGTACTGTATGTAGTGTTGCATTTAGTAGTTAAGAGTGAGGGTAGGCTTCTAGAAAGAAGTGCGTTTTAAGAGATTTCTTGAAAGCAGAAAGATTGGGAGAAAGTCAGACAGACCATGGGAAAGAATTCCAGAGGAGGGGGTGCAGCTCTTGCAAAGTCTCTGAGCATGTGAGGAGGTAATGAGAGAAGCGTTGAGTAGCAGGTCAGTAGACAAGCGTAGTTAGCAGTTGGGTGAGTATATAGAGATGAGTTCAGAGATGTAGGGAGGGTGTTATTGCTTGTACTATTGTGGCTAATCTTTGGCAATAAACTGCTTTGGTTGCTTTCTTTCTTCTTTATGGAACATAGCTCATAGTACAAGTTGATCCAGGCACTAGTCCGATTGCCATTTTGGAGCCAGGAAGGAATTTTTCCCCCTCTGAGGCAAATTGGAGAGGCTTCAAATGGGATTTTTTTGCCTTCCTCTGGATCAACTAGCAGTTAGGCTGGTTAAAGAACAAGGACACTAAAGAAGTAGAATAGAAATGTTCTACATAATATTTTGGGCTTCTGTACCAGATGATTAATATATTCCTGCTTGGTTATGCAGTAAAAAAAAGACCAGTACAGAAATAAGAAGAGGTTAGATATACAGAGAATCATGGAGGTACAGAAATGGAGGGACTAATATCTGTGTGAATATTTATTTCAAAGAGAAATGATGGACAATAATGATGGACAATAATACAATATAAATTTAATAGAATGACTTGCTTTTGGACAACAGGCTGCAAAATCATGGCATTTACCCACCTGTCACACCTGAAAAACAGTTCCTGCATTTAGCAATAGTGTCTTATACCTGTCAAAAGGATATCTATATAATCATTGAATATATTTTTAAGACTTTATTTTTGGAGCAGCAATACTCAAGCCTTGGCAAAATAAGCATGATTACATCTGACATTCAAAGTGTTATGATAGCGCAGGATTGTCGAGATTTAGAACATACTGTAGTTTCAAATGGTAAATTGGTATTATTAGGATAAAGGTTTTAACATTAGCTTCTATGAGTATGCCCTGCAAGTAAATCCTCAGGAAAAAAGATCTTTTCATATTATTATAATGACCCATTATAGGAATGTATAAAAATAAGCCATCTGATTGCTTATCTGGAGTGAATGCCAGTTGAAGCCTGCAAACTGCTGCAAAATGACAGATTTAAAAGGGGAAAATTTGATCTTAAGTATTTTGTAGTTGATTTATAGTGGAAGACAAAATAACTCATGGAAGTGAAATCTCCCTAACATTAAGTCCAAAGATTTGGTTTGCCAATAGCTAGAATAGAGATTATTATAAAAATTGATTGAATTCATATAAAAAATAGATATCATACTGTTGTTTTGAAATGGGTAAATCATACTTTTAGTAAATAGATAACTATTAAACGAAAATCAAGCTCATGCAAGCTGAATATATATGTTAAAGACAAAGTTAGACAATTTGCCCAACTTCCAAGCTGGTGGAGCACAATATGTGTTTGTTACCCTTAAGCTTTAAACTGAGCTACATACTATAGGAAATCTATAGATGTAAATGTGACATGATCTGAAGCAGCATGGTACTTTTAATGTCACTGTCAGACAATCTAATTCATTGAATGGAAATGGCTAGTATGTAGTTCAATTCAAGAGCGCTTCTACTGTTCTTTTATCCCAATATTCATTAACATGGTTTGACTATTTACTATTTACTAAGATGTTTCCACTACCTCTAGTGATTTTCTTTATATTCTCTCTGTACATACTTCTCTGATTTAACATATTATAAATCTCCAAGATGTTTTGCTGAGTAACATGGAGTTCCATGAACAGAACTGTTATGAACTGTTATGAAAAAAGGATATTTCATGTATTATCAGAGCAAGTTCTAAAAGACAGTTCCAAAACTTATAAAACTTACTTATACATTATAATTGCCAATAACTGAAAAATGCACCATCGTATTAATGGTGAAACATTTCTGTATTATTTAATTCGCAGTGGTCCTCATAGACACATTGAATGTTAATAAAAAGTACATTCTTAGCATGAGTATTTTTATAGTGCCCCTTTGTGTAAAGTTGCCCTGACCTGACACCACCATTTGGTTTATTGCAATTCAATTATGAATTATGAAGTTTCAGTGCAGTTGGAAGATAAAGGTCAGAGTGTTATCCACGTCTCCTTTATTCCTTGAGAGAATACTCTCAAAACAGCAGTGGCATTTAGACAAAATTGAGATGCATATAAGCTTGCAAGTATAAAGTTAGCATTTGGTAATTGCCTCTTGTTCTAAAAAATCAAAAGCAACCAAATAGCAAGTAGCATTTACTGGTACCTGCATGTATGAAGCTAATTCATCATCCCTCTGTAATTTTTATGACATGTTAGGGACAGATACTGTGGTTACTTTACCAGGGATCTCAGACCTAGCAATTCATTTTCTGTACTCGATTTGAATCCTTTCTCACAACATGCAAATTGCATAAGGAAGAAAGGAGAAAAATGGGTATTAGCACATAGTGCTCCAGATTGATTAAAACCAGTCCAATCAGCTCAGCACACCTACTATTGACTTATATAGTATCACAAAAACTTTTACATGTCAATGTTTTGCCTTGGAGGTTTTCATGGGTGTTATGCTTAATAAATTTCAAAGTTTTATCGTTTTTAAGAAATATAGAAAAACATTTTTTGAGATTTGTGGAAAATAAACAGAAACTGATTGGGCCACTTACAGTATGTGTGTTTGAAATTTACGTGTTTGTCATATACAGTACATTCATTTTCAAAAAATTTGAGTTATTAACCTTTACATTATGATGTGATGAAAAAATCAAGTGAATTTTTGGAAGACAATTCTAGCAAAAAAAAAGTGCCAACAGTATAAATCTCATCATACACATTATTTATCTAAGGCAATGGATTAAAGTATAATTCAACCTGTAATTAAGAAAAACCCTCCTCCCTGGGTCGAACCCCCTCCCACACAGCCTACCTGCACCTCCCCCCCGGGCATATGCCCCTAATTTTTTTCTTAACCCTCCTGAAGATTCAGGCCCTGGGAGTTCACGGGTGCCATCTTCTTTCTTCTGTCTTTTTTGTATGTAGACCAACGTTTCCAGGCGCATGCGCAGTTGAAGGAAATTTCCAGTCCTGAACCACTGCGCATGTGCTGAAAGTCACAAAAATTTTCGTGAAAACTCACAACTTATTAGTTTGTTGGTTCTTGTCAGTTTGTGTTAATTCTATACATTGTGACTCCACATGGAAAACTGTATGATATTTCTAAAAAAAAATAATGATCCATTTATAAAGTATTAATAATATTATTAAACATTTTAAATACATTATTATAAAATGTATAAACTATACCTAAACTGTAAACTACTGGTTTCCAGGCTTTTTTAAGTCATCTAAATTTGAAACCCAACATATTGTCTGTTTTCATTTTATGTATAGGACATCGAATAAGTGTTTGAAGACCCCCAATTATTACTCTTATTGATCTTGAATTCACACTGGGCTTCTAGCAGTCTTCTTCCCCCCCCCCATACTCCCAACTAAGGCTCTTGTAGGGTTAGCTCCACAGTTTAGAAATTACTTTAAAATGGTAAGGCATCAGATGGACTAACTTCAGCATGCAATATCTAGTGCAGACCATATTGTCTAAAGGCTCTCCAAAATTGGTGTCTACAAATACACTCATTTATGGCCAATCAACAATTACAAGGGCTTTCTAATATACTGTATACAATATTACCCTCATCCAGGTTTAAAATTTTGTTACAGAATCTCTTTGATTAACATGAATAACAAAGCAAATGCTATGGAACTGATTGCACAGTGTTTGTAGGGTCAAAAGGAGTCAATGGCAAGAAATGTAGGAAAAAGCAACCTACCTATTTGTATACACAGTTAGCCTCATGCTTAGGGACCCCCCAAAAATATACAACTTTTTAATTGTCACAAGGTTTTAAATGGAAGGTTCCACTTTATTAGTTATTTTGAAAGTACTGTACATACACTAACATAAATGTGCTTTTTTTTTAATATAAATTGCCAATGGTAGAGGTGCCAATTAGTGATGGGCGAATCTCCCGCGTTTCGCTTCGCGGAAAAATTAGCGGATTTCCAGAGAAATTCGCGAATTTGCAAAAAAATTCGCGAAACGAGCCGCGCGTCGTTTTCGACACGCGTCGCGTCGTTTCTGACGCGTGACTCGTTTTTTTTTGGCTAATTTTTTGCCGGCGAATTTTTGCTGCCGTTTCGCAAATTTATTCGCCGCGAATTCGCCCCTGGCGAATAAATTCGCCCATCACTAGTGCCAATTGGTAACTCAATTGCACTGCCTTGTTAGCAAGACAGGAACTCGGAGTACTGTATTATGCACTTCCTCTTGCTAAGTATTCCAGAAAAGGGTAGGACACATTTCCTTTTGTATAATATATATGTGTTTTTGGTTTTCCATAAAGCAAGTTAAAATTGTGCTAAACATCTGAGTTGGAGATTATTAGAATCCCTGAAAAACTATGTTATGCACATTTTAATTATTATTTTCCCCAGCTTTAATTTATTGCTACATAGACACTTTTTAAGAAAATCATTTGAAATTTGTATATACGTAGTTGTATTCTTAAAAGCTTCTTCACTTAAAAGCTGGATAATCTGACTGCCACAGCCATTGAATTTTTGAACTTAAATTATACAGAGGCATCATTTTAGTGAGGGAATAATTGCAGGTCTTGGACAATTTGACACCACATGCCTGCTGGGAGCTACGTCCAATCTGAACTAAATAGCTGGGTGCCATCTTTCTCAATGACATTTACACAAGAAATACAGTTCTGCTCACAGGACCCATTTCTTTATTCCTTCTGCTTGAACTACAACAGAGACAACTTTGAAATAGAGTTTGTATCCTGTGGGAATAATAATTCATATTGTTCCTTTATTTTACCCTAAACTGCATGGGTATCAATTAAGTACAGAAACCAATTAACTGACCAAAAATGGATTGTAGTTCTTAAGAATTTAAATTAATTATTTCATCTAGTTCTCAATGTATTTATGTAATTTCATGTGTAATTTCTAAAGTTGCCAGACAATATAAATTCAGAACATAACATAAGGAAATAATTTAAATTATTCTTATAAAATTAACATACTGTCAGCAGGAAATAATTGAATAGAGTATGACCATATACATTTTTTATGAGCTATTAAAGAAAATAGCACATATATGCCAAGTAGCACAAGTAGTATGAATGGAGGAATTAATTATGGAGTTGAAATTCCCAAGCAATATACATTTTTAATTAGTTAGCGGTAGTGATGAGAAGAATTTTCAGTGTTTCAGCAAAATGGGACAGATGTGCCCATGGCCCAATGGCGAAGAATTCGCGGAAATGTTAAAATCGGAAAATTCACGACAAATTCATGAAATTTGAACTACTTCACTATAAATTCGTGAATTTCAAACAATTTCACTATAAATTCATGAGTTTGGAACTATTTCACAAAATTCGTGAAATTCAAACGTTTTCACTATAAATTTGTGGATTTTGAACATTTTCACTATAAATTCGTGAATTTCGAATGTCTTCGAACGTTTTCACGAAAAATTTGTGGAAATTGATGCAAGCGAATTTTCTCTGGCAAATTTTCACGGCCATTTCGCGAATTTATTCGCCCGCAGAGAATTTGGCGTGAATTTGAGCTAGGCGAATAAATTCGCCCATCACTACCTACTAGGACTAACTCTCTTTTGGATCTTGTAATAACTAATAATACTGAGCTCATCTCTAGCATTTGTGTGGGTGAGCATTTAAGAAATAGCGATCATAACATGGCCTCCTTTGAGATTCTGTTGCAGAGGCAACTCTATAAGGGAGTAACTAAAACATTGAATTTCAGGTGTGCACACTTTGGCAGTATAAGTGCATCTCTGCAACATATTAAGTGGGAAATGCTTTTCACAGTTTAAACACTGAACAAAAATGGGAAGTCTTTAAAATGCTGCTTAATAAATATACATGTCAGTATATTACACTTGTAAGCAAGGAACGTTGTTGCAAAGCAAAACCTTTTTGGTTCAATAGAAGTGTTAGTGTTGAGGTGGGTAAGAAAATACGTGCTTTTAAGGCTTTCAAGTTAGCTGGGATAGCTGAATCATTTATAAGGTACAAGGAGGCCAATAAATCATGCAAGCTAAAATCGATAGGGAAAAGGATATAGCAGTAAGCAGTAAAAAGAATCCAAAATTATTTTTTAAATATATTAATAGTAAAAAAATGAAACAGGAAGGGGTAGGACCTTTATTATCAGAGGGGGGTCAGCTGGTTGATGAGAACAAGCAAAAAGCTCAGATTCTGAATGCATACTTTTCGTCTGTCTACACAAATGAGAAACCAGCTAATTAAGGTTTCCTTATTAATAGTCCCAATTCTAATAATACATCTAATGATGCATGGTTCACACATGATGAAATTCAAAAGAGACTAAAATATGTTAAGATAAACAAAGATCCAGGGCCAGATGGGATTCATCTCAGGGTAATTAACAAGCATAGATCTGTGATTGCCAAACCTCTCTACTTAACTTTTCAGGATTCATTGAGGTCTGGAATGGTGCCGAGGGATCCCATTTTCTGCCTCAAAACTATAGGCCAGTTAGTCTGACGTCGGTGGTAGAAAAGCTTTTCAAAGGACTAATAAAGGATAGGATACTGGACTTCATAGCAAATAACAATACTATGAGTTTGTGCCAGCATGGTTTTATGCGTAATAGATCTTGCCAGACCAACTTAATTTCATTTTATAAGAAGGTAAGCAGGGACCTTGATTTTGGGATGGCTGTGGATGTGATTTACTTCGCTAAAGCATTCGATACAGTGCCACACAGAGGTTTACTGGTTAAATTAAGGAATGTTGGCTTGGAACATAGTATTTGTAACTGGATAGAAAACTGGCTAAAAGATGGACTACAAAGAGTGGTGGTAAATGGAACATTTTCTAATTGGACCAGTGTTGTTAGTTGGGTACCGCAGGGGTCTGTACTGGGTCCCTTGCTTTTCAACTTGTTTATTAATAACCTGGATATGGGCATTGAAAATGAGGTTCAATGTTGATAAATACAAGTTTATGCACTTTGGCAAAAATAATATAAATGCAAGTTATACACTAAATAGCAGTGTGTTGGGAGTTTCCTTAAGTGAGAAGGATCTTGGGGTTTTTATAGATAAGACGTTGTCTAATTCTGGGCAGTGTAGCTACTAAAGCAAATAGGGTTCTGTCCTGCATAAAAAAGGGCATAAACTGGATGAAAACATAATTATTCCTTTTATAGATCCCTAGCAGGCCTGGACTGACCATGTATCTATTCGGGCAAATGCCCGAGGGGCTGCTCCAAATCTTCTGTAAGTGGGCTGCTCTTGATTGATCTGGCAGGCTTTAGGACCGCTCCTCCACTCTAACTTCCTCTGTGGCTCCACCCCTCTGTGCTCCCGTTGCTGCTGCCTCTGCAGTGCTGCGTGGCTGAATTGCTGGCTGGAGTTGGACTGCGTGCCTGCTTTGTGTGGGAGCTTGGGAGGCTCTGAGAGAGGGAGAGACTGCCTGCTGCAGTTTGCCTCCACGACAACATGGTAAACCTGTCAGTTTGTGCAGGAGGAGTCTTCTCTTTTTCTGCAATCACATGGGCTCACAGAGGGGAGTAGGAGAGAGGGGAAGGTAGCTGTTCTGCTACAGAGTAGTGCTGTTAGGAAGAAAGAGCTGAGGCTGAGCTGAGCACTGATGCGACTGTGGCTGCAGTGCTGGCTACTTTTTTTGTTTGGGGCAACAAACTTGGCGTGATTCAAAACTTTGAGCAAAACAGGGGATTTCACGTTATATCACATAAATATTAATTTAATCAATATAGATTCATATACAATAAATTATTCAAACAAATTAATTGCATTTCATTATGAATTGATTCTATAAATAGGTAAATTCATGTAAGAGCTCTATTGCAGAATTAGGGTTCCTTTCTTACGCTTTTTCTTTGTTTGCAAAATGCATTTCAGCTGCAGAGTTCAGCAGAAAATATTGCTTTTCTGTCACCTGACATGCAGACTCGTACAGCAGCAGATATGGCCAGAATCTGCTTCTTATAAGAACAGCTGCAGTACCAAGTACAATCATCAGACATGGTTTGTCTATTGCAAATTAGTAGTGATGGGCGAAACTCCTGCGTTTCGCTTCGCCGAAAAATTCG
>CM044434.1:29958958-29991206 GCA_024363595.1 Xenopus borealis | reverse complement strand
GAGTCTTCAGTTCAGATTCCAAGATGAAAACCCACCAACATCTTCCACATGTAAATACTGCAAGGAACTGCTGCTCCAACATCACATACATTTGACAAGACACACACTGAGTGATACCAGCAAACCCACTTGCACTCATATCTACACTTGGTACTTATAGTCTCCCAAGTGCAATTCCTCACTAACACCTTTTGAGTTTTAAATGCCTTAAGGTTTTTAACGCTGCTTAATACTTAATTCACTCGCTTAGCAGCTCCCAGCCTCAGTTTGCTGTCACAGAGATAAGGTTTCAAACCCACAGAACACAAAGCCTGTTCAGGATTTATTTGATTAATTCCTCCCCCTTAATTAAAGAGGGAAATCAAAAAACAAAATGCTGTTTGCTACAAGCAGTAAAACAACCCCTTGTTAACTTTTTTTTTATGTTCCCCTTAGAAAACTCTCAGGCTAAAACACAAAAAGAAAATAAATGCACTAAATGTATCTACTAGTTTACCCCAAACAGAGAAAAGAAAAAGCTGTTTGTCTCAGTCAGAAACTCTCAGAATACACAGCAGTCAGTTATTTGCACTTACTCCCCCTTTGCTCCCAGCATGCACAGCAAACACCAACACCTTAAGGTTTTTAATGCTACTTAACACTTAGGGGCAGAAGCTCAGGTGAAGGATTTGAATGCAAAAAATTTGATTTTATAATTTCTTTTGGGGCTAATTCAACCATCAGATTTGCAAAATTCGATCAAATAGAATCGAATGATTCTAAGAAATCGTACGATTCAAATAAGAAAATCGTTCGACCATTCGATGGTTGAAGTACTTTCCCATTTTCAATTGCCTACTTCGCCAGATTAAACCTACCATGTTTCTATATTTGCCTATGGGAAACTCCCATAGGCTTTTTCTAAGATTTTTTTTCATCGAATAGAAATCATACGATTTTTAGAAAAAAACGTACGAATCCTACAATTCGTATGATTTTTTTGTGAAATGGGATGATTGCTATTTGATTATTCGATCGAATAGCGGTAAAATCCTACAAATTCAATATTCGATTTTTGAGGGTCAAATTCGAGGGTTTTTAACCCTCAAAATTCAACCCTTGATAAATTTGCCCCTTAATTCACATGCAACACATAGATAACATGCATCACTCGCTTAGCAGCTCCCACACTTGCTTTGCTGTCACAGAGATAAGGTTTAAAACGTCATAGGGAAATTTTCTGTACTGAACTCAATGTCTCTGTTCTGTTATTAATATAGGCCAAATTGTCCTCACTTATACATATAGTTCTAGCCAAAATGCTAGCTTTTACTTTAGCTTTGATTGATTTAGCCCAGGACATTTATATTTTTCGCTACAGTTTGTTTAAAGGAATTCTGTCATGATTTTAATGGTATAGTTTTTTATTTCTAAATTACACTGTTTACATTAATAATTCACTCTACCATATAAATATTTATTCCTGAACAAACAAATGTATTGTATAATTGTAATACTGTGGATTACCAACACAATCGGGGGCCTATTTAACATACTATGTGAAACAGTGTAAATATCTGTGTAAACTAAACGTTGCATTTGATGCCATTATTTTACAACACTTCAGGCCTCCCATAATCACTTAAAACCAAGTATCAAGTACGTTCTGATGGAAGTTGGTCTAGAAAAAATATGGGTGATGGATGAAAACATTTTACAGTGATTGTTGATTTTTAGAGGCACACAGTCGCTCAACATCAGTCTTCCCCGTGTCAGTAGGGACACCTGCACTTGATGCAACAGAGTGGCTGGGACAGGGGTAAAACAAGCACACAGGTGTGTTAGGACACATATACCTTGAATGAATGGCATGGTATGAGCACACTGTTCTTCTGCATATGGTGCAGAATAACTGAGCCTGATTGAAGTGGATGCAATTACACTGAAAGGAGGTTACATTATGGGTAAATATGGCGTGCATATCATGGAGCATTGCACAAGTTTTTTTGCACTTCACTCCTTTTACAGGGCCCATTTTACTTATAATCAAGTTTCACTTTCTCCACAAATCTCAGAATATTTGTGGCTTTTCTATATTTCTTAAAAGCTCTGAAAATGCAAGATTTATTTAGTGTAAAAACCACTAATATTTGCCGAGGTTCTATAGAAGTCAGTTGGAGCTGTGCTGATTTTATTGGACTGCTTTTAATTAATTCGGACATTTAAAGGAGAAGGAAAGCTACGGAGGCATTTTATTGGCAATAGATTAGCTGCAATAGTGCAAGCTAGAATGCTATATTTATTCTATAGTATGTTTTACCATGCCTAAGTAAAAAGCTCTAGAAGCTTTTTGTTTGTTTAGGATAGCAGCAGCAGTATTAGCTTGGTGTGACATCACTTCCTGCCTGAGTCTCTCACTGCTCACTTATAGCTCTGGGTTCCGATTACAGCAGAGAAGGGAGGGGCAAACTGAGCATGCTCACGCCTGGGGCAAGGAGGTTTAAGCTGAAGGCAGGAAGTCTGATACAGAAGCTCATGTGTACACAATAGAAGGAAAGAAATGTAGAATTTCTTTTGACAGAGGACTACGGCTTTGAGCAGTACTACCTTGAGAATTTAATGGTAGATTTATGTGGACCTTTCTGATGAGGCTTACTTAGTTTTAACCTTTCTTTCTCCTTTAAAGGTATTCGGATTTTTATTTTTTTTTGCTAATGATTGTCCAAAAAATCTAATTATAAGAGGTTTCTGAGGTATTGGTATTCTTTTTTTGGATTGTTCAGCACTTTTTTCATTTGTACTTTTAATATTTGGATCTTTCATAAATTCCATTACATTCATGGTTTTAGAGAAAGGGAATTTAACCTTTAAAACCGCTAAAATGGGAATGTTGATAAATAAGCCTCTAAAGTTTTTGAGCTTAACTACAAAGAGTGACTAGGTAAGGGCAATTTTAATCATATTCCATAGGAAAACTGACATTGAAAGCTGTATTTGCAAGATTACATTCCCCTACTTACAAGTCTTTTGATACTGTCATTTCTGTATCTATTTTTTTATTATTATTGGAGAGTGAGGTTGAAACAGTGCATATAAAATATTTCTTTCCCCAGCAACTTAATTTGAAAAGGCAGACTGTAGACAAGAGAGGCTACAAAACTAAAGAGATCCCCATTGTAAAGATCTGTTTGCAGATAAATAGTTACTAAGCTAAAGCTTTGGAATGTTCTTTGTAGGCACCAGTTCAGGCCTTTAGACTTGGCTAATACAGAATATTGAATAGCACAGCATTTTTCAGGACTCCAAACAAAAGCTATCTGTCTGTGTTCCAGCTTGTTAAGCCTTTAGCAGGCCAGTCAGGATTTCCAATAATTTCAACTCCTAGCGGTAATGCTTCAGCTCTGTGGAAAAAAACCAAGGGCAAAAGTGTAATTGCAAACTGGTACCATGGACATTATAGGAAAGCATGTATTCCTAATGTATGCCTACTAACTATTAAAGAACAGAATTAATCAGTGCTTCTCTGTTATGTCATGATTTATTTAAAAAAAAATTCTTGAAGCAACGTTATTAAAATCATTTTTAAAGGGTAATGGCAAACAGGGCAATTTAATTGCTTCTATTTTGAGAGTGCAGGTTTTCAGGTGATAGTTCATGTCTTTGGGATGTGATCTGTTAAAACACCCTATAGTAGCTGCCCTACAGAGGTCATTTTTCATCTTCTAATACATAAATAGAAAATTCTCTTTGTACTACAATATAAACCATTCAAAATCACCCTGTGCCAGCATTGCTAAACTAGCAAGTCGTGACAAAAAAAAATCATGATATTTTTCAGTTTTTGTTACATATTTTTTTATATGGTGTCATTTGAATTTACTATCCATGATACCATGGCCACAACAAAATGATCTTGCCCTTTGCCAATTTAGATATTAAATTGTGCATGACATGCCATGGAACAAATTAGCAACTTTGCCATACAAAATATAACAAAAAAACACGAAGTTTGCTCATGTGCATTAACAACCAATAATATGTTTGTAGTAAATGTCAAAAAGCTAACTGGTTGCTACTAGTGGCTAGACCTGTAACAATGTCCCTTTTATTGCATATCCTTTTTTTATTTTAAACTACTGGGAGAATGTAATATAAATGTTACAGTAGTGTGAATGTTAGTGACCAAGATTTTCATGGTTTAGTCCTATATGACAGGCATGTTTAGGGGCAGATTTATCGATTTTCGAAAACTTTGAATTCGAATTTAAAAAGACCAACCAAAATAAATTTGATGTTTTTCATTAGAAAAATTTTTTAATAGTTTGAATCAAAGTAATAGTGCATTCAATTGAATTTGATTCCAAGTTTCTCCAAAAAGAATTTAAAAAATCCACCAATTGACTCCAGATTGTAGGAGGTCCCCTTATAGCCTAAAACAGTAATTCGCCAGTTTTAGATGGCAAATGGTTGAAGTCAAAGGGACTGTACATTATAACATTTTAAGACTTTTTGCAAATTCCAATCGAATTTGAAGTTAAAAAATTTTTTATTAGAATTTTCAATTTGTCCCCTTAGTGTGACAGAATATAAACCTGCAACTTACTTGCTTTCCAACTATAGTCAGGTGGTCCCTCTGGTGGCCTATAAAAGGGCAACTAAGTTTTAGTTTTGAAAGCAGCAAGAAAGTTGCAGGTAAAACTTAGTCCCTATGTAAGATGTATAATGAAGCAATAGAATGCTTAATGAATTAGATGCAATTTGAGAGTAGGACTGGCCAGATATGGGATGACTTTGACGTAGTTGGCCAGCTTAAATATATTGCAATATATGGACAAACAATCCCTCTTTTGTTTAAAGGGTAAGGCATTTTTTGGTAGCTTTAGGCATAAAATGTCTCAATGTTCTTAATATATTGATAATGGGTTTATTGCAGAGGACCTCTTGTATTTGTCTGTCAGCAATAAAATGTTGCGATTGCAAAGTGTTTTTGCACCAAAATCTTGGACGAAACTCCAAACAGGTGTTAACGCTAACCTTTGCTTGGCGATAATGAACAATATGCTATTCACCAGCAAATGATTTTACACTGTGAGCAGCACTTAACATTTGCAAAAAAGTGATTTTAAAATGCACTTGTGATTTTAATTACATTCAGCCTTATAGCTACCGATCAAAGCATACTGTTTTTCAACAACACACAAATTATTTGCTAAAGTCCATTACCTACAATCATACAACATGCCATGAACATGAAAAAACTAATCAATTTATTGCATTGCACTTACTGTACTTACTATTCCTGCCCACCATTTTGTTTTGTAATTAAATAAAATGCTATTCTCTTCACTGCCTGCATGATTAGCTAAACATTGCAGTGAAAATTAGAAGTCCTACAGCCAAGCCTCTGATTTATACAATATCACACAAGCAATGTAATAAAAACAAATACTGTGGGGGACACTTGTCAAAGGATCTTCTGCCTTCTCCTGGTCCAAGTTCACTCCGACCCTCCCTCCCCTCTGCTGCTCTTCTCATTACGGTGCATGCGTGAGCATATTCGTGTGTGGAGGGGTGCATGTCAATAGATCATGCTGTTGAAAGTAAGCATTATCTACATACAGTACAATCACTAAATATACATATTGTGAGCAGGATCAGACAAACAGACAGGTCTTTAACAGGGCAAAGTCAATTTATTGTTCACATATGCCGACTCTATGAGCAAAGCAGCATAAAACAAAATAAAACAAAACCAAATTCTTGCCACACTTGGGCTCTAACTAAAACACAGGGTACTATCCCTCTCTGCTACCGGTTCCCTAATGGGCTTCCCAGTCAAACACAAAAGTACAACTCCCCAGAGTCACAGAACCTTTGCAATGTCCTTTCAATTTGGGGAAAACAGCTGCTTCCAATGGCTACACTCAGATCCCAGGTCTCTGCCCTCTCAGTGTGTATCTCAATCTTACTCTGAGAGCCTCCTCTCTCTAAAGGCTCTTACACATGCACGCTTTTACCTGCGCTCCCCTGTGTTCCATTTTGTTTCGTTCAGCCGCAGGGGAACGCAGGAGTAGACGCATTTGATTCTTTCGAATGGGACTGTACTCACAGACACATGTAAGCACCGAACGCAGGTTGAGAAGCAACATGATACATTTTACCTGTGTTCAGTGCTTACACACAGCTGTGCGAGTACAGTCTCATTCAAAAGAATCAAGTGCGTCTACTCCTGCGCTCCCCTGCGGCTGAACGGAACAAAACGTAACACAGGGGAGCGCAGCTAAAAGTGCCCATGTGTAAGAGCCCTAACAGCTAGCAGATCTAGCCTGCTAATTATTCCCCAGGTGAGGAATTAACCCACT
Source organism: Xenopus borealis (assembly GCA_024363595.1). Classification (NCBI taxonomy): domain Eukaryota; kingdom Metazoa; phylum Chordata; class Amphibia; order Anura; family Pipidae; genus Xenopus; species Xenopus borealis. The sequence goes on along the minus strand of CM044434.1, from coordinate 29,984,865 downwards.
CAGGACTGCTGTACATTTGGGAGTAAGACATGAACCTAGGGGAACTATATCCCCCTTCACACTGTGCTCTTAAACATTTGTGGGTTCTACATAAATTAATTTAAATATATTACATGGTTAGTTATGTCATATATTTTGTATCCCCACCCTTCGTGGCAGATTCATTGAAGGGAGAAGTGGCAGTCTCTAGTGGCAATTCATCATAAATAACATCCGTATGGTCATGCTAATTCACTAATAAGCGTAGAGATAATGTGAACCAGACCGTCGCCAGTGTCCATTCGCACCCTATCACCAGTCGCCTTTTCACTCTGGCGAATGGTCGTTACCCAGCAAATTCACTAAGATTCTAATTTTACTGAACATTATCTCTTTCGCCAGGGTTTACTTCACCATCTCAGACCAGGCAAACTGTTTAAAAAAGACTACTTCTTCCTCAATCTTATGTCGGGGACATCATGTCCTGCACGCTGGAAATGCATTAAAGATGTAAAAAATGCTGGTGACCTTTTATTTTTTAAATCGGGATTGCCTTCAAAAGACCAAACTATTAAAGATTTATGTATGAGGAATTTTTTTAAAACTAAATTGAAGATTTTTGTGTTAACATTTTTTTCCCAGACATTTGAGGTGCATGCCATTAAGGATGGTCTCATGTTACGGACATTAGAGATCTCTTCTGTCTTTATTAAGGCTCATTGTTCATGAAGTGGTCACTTCAAGCATTTGCACCAACATTACTATTAAAGACACCCATACAACTTTTAGGTGCCGGCCCTATTCAAATGAACCTAAGCGCAAGAGTGCTAGCAAAGTTTACCTAGGCAGAAATGAGCGCTAGTAAAAATTCTCTATGAAATGCTTGCCCAGCCGAAGGAATACTAGCAAAAAAAAAAGCGGCACATAGCAGAGCAGATAGCAAACACACTGCAATAACCATTAATTCTTCTTCAAAGAAAATGTTTACATAGATAGAAATCATCAACAGAAATAAATAGCATGTCAATGAAAATTAAGCCTTTTGATTTCTGATTTATTACTGTTTATTAACAAAGCCATGTGACTGTTCGAGTCGATTCCCTTGCAGTAAGCTGATAATTGATTTGACTTTTTTGTCGCCCTGTGAAAGAAGGAAAAACAAACTATTGGAAATATGAAATGGAAAATAGCAGTAACTGTCATATGGATGTGACTTTCTTTTAAATAACCTCCATAACCTATGCCCCACTGCAATAAGATTCTCTTTGCATTAGCTGTAAGGTCAAAAAAGCCATATCTGGTGATTGCTCAAATGTCTTCCCTTCAGGGATTTAGCAAGTGCATCACACCTCTTCCTGACATATGACAGCATTTTACTAGCACAGAAGGTGTTACTTTTCTTAGACAACTCAATTTCTATGAACCTTTTTCCAACTGCTTTTTTATATCTCTTTATTTAAGTTTTTAATACTTTTGTCACAAAAAAAAGAAATAATAAAAAAAATGGGGAAAACGAAAAATAAATAAACAATGGACATTACAAATTCAAAATAGTGTTGATTGCAAGAGCACTCATATGGTGATACAGACCTAATACCCAGGTAGTATTAATTTTATCATTAAGGAAAGTGTGAAGCTATTTAAAGGGAAACTATTGTGAAAATTTTGTATAAGTTTCAGCATACTGAAACCTTCTAAATACAATCAATTACAAATTCTGTACTGTTAAGATGCGTTGGATGTCACTGTCTGTATAAGCAAATGTTAGACAGCTCTCGGGTGTTCCACTGCTACCATTTTGTACTGTTTCTGAAATAATCAAGTTCATCTTTACTATCCCTTTGTCAGCTTCCGTTTTTCTTCTGCGTGCAGGAGTTAGGTGTCAGATAATCATTGACAGTTAGATATATATCTTATAGGGGATCCTTTTGCCTAGACGATGTAAAAGAGCTCTCTCTGTTAAAATCACCAGAAATCCTGTCTCTCTACATGCAGAATTTGTGCCAAAGTCAGTTATTGTGTAAGATGTTGTTTGTACTGGAATCAGTTATTTGAGTGAGCTCTAATACATCTACTAGGATAAGATGAGAAACACCAGAAGATAAATATATGTATCAAGCTGTACTTAGAAGCAATCAACTAACTAATAGTTATATTGTTAACTTGGATTGGATAGATTGTCCATTAAGTTCTATTCTCTACTGTATTTCCAACCATTAGCATATCCCTCTTGCAGAATGTGCACTTCTCTCTCAGTTTCTACTACTGTAAATTATAACTCATCCAATGCACTCAACTGCATCATATCTTTTGCTACAAATATCTCATTTTAGCCCACTCTTACACTGAACTTAAATTTAGATGTACGATCATTTTGTATATCCAACAACATAAGTCTAAATTAATTTAAAAGAAACTTGCAATTCATTATAGCTGTTGAGCCCATTGAAAATATCACTAACTGGTGCCTGAAATGGAACAACCAGGATCTATGTGATTTAAGAACATAAGCTCCACTCCCATATTCCCATATGGGAAATATTTGCTTTGTCTCATAATTGTTATGTGTGTTTTGTTAGACTAGCCAAGTGTGTTTGCTAGAATATCCATTGTTAGTGTCTTTTTTATTTTTTTTAAAGAGAATCATATGCTTTACCATACACTAGATTAATTCATTTAAAACATTTACAAATACAAAGTCTAGTCCAAAGCAATACAAGACTTATTATTAAAGGTTTTGCATCCATCATCCAGACAGCTCCGAATAACAGGAAGGCTATCTCCCATAGGGGGTAAATTTACTAAGCGGTGATGATCCATAGCTTCTATGGTATGTATCTCTGAAAGCAAACATTTTAGGTAATAAAGATAAATGACAAAAACGTTCTTTATGACATGGGCTTTTAAACTTGCTTTATTGTCCCAAAGGTGAACAACCTCTTTAATAGTCAGGATTTTGAAGGCAGTCCGAAGGCATTTTTTTACAACTTTTATGAATTTCTGGAAAACAGGAAGTGATGTCACTGACAAAAGCTTGAGGAGGATGTAGCTTAGTTTTATCAGGTCGCCTGGTCTAAGGTGGTGAAAGAAACTCTGGCAAAAGAGATAACATGCAATAAAATTCCCATTTAAGTACCTGGTGATATGGTGCAAGTGTATGGAAGAGAAAGTCTCTTTCAATGGTGAATTGTCCTCTATGCCTGTTAGTAAATTGGCGATGTCCCTGCAGATGGGATTTTTGGTGAATTGTAACTAGCAATTGCCAATTTTCCCTTTAGTAAATCTGCCCCATAATGTTGAATCTGAATTCCTCAATAATCAAATAAATTATTTGTTTTTGTCTTTGTCCACTTTTTTGCTTTGATGTTTTTGAAAAATATACATTTGTCCTTTGGAATTTATATGTGAAACAAAAAGAACATACAGATGCAGTCACTTGGATTTGTATGTTAAATGCGTTGTGACTTAACTCCTCTATCCCATTTATCCCACTTAGCACAGAATATTGTGTCACAGCATCCCATCCAATTAAAAAGTTTACCATTGAAAACAATGGTGCTTTGGTATGCTAATGAAAAGGTTAAATGCATTAAATGAGTTAAGATAACTTTAGATAACACAGTTTCTTCAATTAGCCCTGAGTCATGACGCATTTAACTTACAAATCCAAGTGACTGCATCTGTATGTAACACATCTTGCCTAGCGTGATTTATAATATTTTCTGCACACAAAGCTACTTATTTCTGATGCCTTTCTTGAAAAGATTAGAAGTAATGATCATCAAGCTTTGACAAGTAGGGCTGGGTACAAACAAAGTCAACCAATTCTGAAGTTTGGATGAAATTCAAAAGGCAAGGCATAAACAACGCCACTAAAGGAACCCTTTTCTTAGAATCACTCTCAATCATGGAATGACAGCACCTTCTGACAAATGGTTACACACTCAAGGATTCTGAATTGATTTTAGTTATTCTGCTGCAGTGAAAGAACATCTTCGGCTTGGGTGCCACTTATTTATTTCTGACAAAGCATGTATGAAAATGAAAACATTCTTAACCTATTAAATGGATATGCTGTAGCATCATAAACATTCAGTCTTTTTGCATCTCCAGAGAAATGACTTGACTGAGAGATGTTCACAGCTACTCTGAGCACGTTCATGCAGTTCTGACTAATTTTTTCATACTGTACAGCATTTTAATAGGGTTACATTTTTGCAGTTCTACTTAAGCTGATTTGGAGTCTCAATTTTAAACTTTTGTACTCATTTACTAATGAATGCTGAAACAAAAATCATAAGGCATTTGAGGTTACATTTTGAGCAATATTATTTGCTAAGGTAACTTGTTTCATACAAAACACTTTCATCAGTCCATAACTGGAAGTAGTTATAATCATTTTGGTGCAATAACATTAACTGAAATATAATAACCATTTAACTTATCTTTTCTTATTGGGCTCCAATTCAACCTTGTGAACATTTCATTTTAGGTGCATCTTCATTTCTCTAGAAAGTGATGTAGCTTATGGGTACATTTATCATGATGATCGTTATGAAATGGCTGATTCCTATGGATCCAAGATCAATGGAATTTATGATCCCAAAGATTGATTCATAACTGGTTGGATTCATCTGCTATGCATTGATCAAATGTTATCAATCTCCCTTAATCTCCCTTATGTTCTTTCTTCCAGGTATCTGGGTTCAGTCAATATTGCTATCAATCAAATTCACTTTTCCCATAGCCTTTGATGGGTTTGTAACCAGACCAGTAGTTCTTTAGATGATCTGAAAAAATGAATCCCGAACGAATTAATATTTTTAGAATCAGTAAATTTGACCAGCCATCCCATGCTCAAATCTGGAGGTGAGGGTTGTGGACGATGCAAATTTATGTTATATGCTTACAAATATAGGCATTATATTAAAAGTAACTTCATCTTGGCATAAAATACTAATTTATAGAATGTTTTCTTCATGATTTGAGTTTTGTTAAATACAGGCATATAGATACCTTGTCATCCTTGAAGTTTCTACATAGAAATCTCTGGTATTTGATATTGTTAAAATCAAGAATATATTAAACTCTACAGCTCCCCTTTGAGAAGTCCTAAACAAACCTCTGATTCACCTTCATGTACGACTGTACACTTATAAATGCCTCCTCTGCATCTGAAAATGAAGGTACACTCTTCCTATGCTACTGAAGATTCTCTGTCTTGGACCCAAGAAGTAGCATACAGAGTGTGTGTGTTATGGTTGGGCGTGGGGCCTATAACATTTTGCAGGTTAAGGTTGGGTGCCGGTTAAGTTTTCTTAACCTGTACATCACTACTGGTTTTGTAGTATTTTCTTCTACCTCTGCTTACCTAGTATGTAATGTCTACTGTGCGTTATAGACTTTTAAGTTATTATCACAGCACAAATGGCCAAAATACATGTTAAAAAGACATCCCAATGTACCTTCTGCAAGCTTCCACTATTTTTTACCATATGTGCCCCCCAAAACAATTATGAATAAATATGACAATACAGCTACAATGGAGAAGCAACCCTGTGTTGATTATGGGATTATTTCAGTCTAAGAAATGATAGAATGTTATATATCACAGCAGCAAATTAATAATTACACATATTAAGCATGCAGATTCAAATTTTTTTCATTTTTTTTTTAAATCTATTAAATGATAAGGGGTCATTTATGGCAGAATATACTGTTCTCATTACTGAATGTTCTTTCTCAGTTCTCTGGATTTTATGGAGTCAGCAATATATTCTACCATTTACATTAGTTTTATGTGATTCTCAAAAGGTCTCCTGGGAAGCAATAATACAATATTTCATTGCAAGTTTAGACAACAGGTATTCTCTGCAGTGTTTTCTGTGTTCCAATAATTAGCTAAATTCAATTGTTTGTTGCCTCACTTATTGAACATTTCTTGTGTATGTGCAAAAAATATGTAGTATAGCTATATTTTTCAAATAATAGCCTATCACTTGGGCAGGTGAGGTCTGCATTATAAATGTGCAAGCTTTTCTTTTTTAACGGAATAGAGCATGAGAGTCCATTGGGATTTTATCAAGGTTTGACAACTTGTCGCTCACTGTACAAATAGGACCACTCAAATGAAACATTAACTCTGTAAGAAAAGCACTTGCTGTCTAGTCACAGTGGTGTAACTACCAGGGGAGCAGGGGGTGCACCAGGGCCCACTCACAGCATCTCACTAGCGCATCTAGATGGGTGGGGGCACATCCTGCTCCCGGAGGCTGATGCTTAGTCAGTTTCATAATGGGAGCGCAAGGTATTGCTTATAGTTGTCATTTTTATTATTATACAGTATGTGTTTGCTGGATGGAAATATTAAACATTGAGACCCAAACAGCTAATACAGGCATGAGATCTATTATTTGCAGTACTTGGGGCCTGTTGGGGTTTTCTTTGATTAATATTTAAACATTAAAAAAAAGTTAGAAATATTGTGTTGTCGATATGAACTTATGACAGCTTAATTAAAAAGCTAGTTTAGCTTTTTAAAAGTCTATCCAATACTGTTCCTTTTGCCAAAATAAGCACTTTGGTAACGGACTATTTTTTAAAAACTGCTATTTCTGTTAAAGGACAGTGCTTAGGTCTCTTGTCTTCTGTTCTACAATTCTAGCTATATTGTTTCCAGTAATGGCTAGGGCACCTTGGGATGTGACTAGTCATTAGTCTGCGGAACTAATTTTAATAAGCGCAACATGTGGTGCATACTATTGACTACTAAATGTATTCAGAGCAAAATCTCTGAGTACTTCTGGTGTTGTTTCTGCCTTTCTTTCTTTTGGAATCATTAAGAGACCCACTGGGCAGTCTACACTTCTAAAACCAGGGTAGCTTTTCTACAATTTGACACTTACGGGGTAGGCCTTTACCTTTTAGTAGGGAAAGGGGTGTAATTACAACTTCAGATAGCAAAGGTGTACTCTCCTACTAAAATAAATATTTTAAAAATTAAACATTTTAAATACTGATACTGACTGTTACAATGAGCTGTTTTTTGGGGCTCTTGGAAAAGTCTGTCTGGGGCAGACTTGGCACATAACAGCAATTTCTCTGTCTGGGACCCCATCAATCCTCCTCTTTTCCTAATATTGCTCCATTGCATGCAGAAGTGAGACATGATTGAACACCTTGCAGTTGTCCTCTTTGGCTTCTCAATCCATTATCCAGAAAACTCCATAAAAAGAAATGGCATTTCCAAGTATGTCCTTTCTAAACAAGCAATTCTTTCATTCTTGATTGGTCTCCTTGTCATAAAACGGTAGTACATTCTGTGTGTACAAGTTACCTATGCTAGTAGAAATGCACTTTGAGGGTGAAACAATGTTAAACAAATTATAGTAGCTGACTTTATAAAGAAATCCCAAGGTCCAAAGTATCTTGACTTTAGATACTATATCTACACAGGATTTTCCACTTGGAGTAAGCTTCAATTTCTTTTTCAGGTAACTGAGCCATTCATTACAACTACTTAACCTGTATGAATACACATGGATCTCTATGTTACATCTGTGCTAATGATAAACTGTTGGCTTTATTATATTGTTAAAATATACATAACATACCGTATTCATGGAAAATTTATGTTGTTTCCTCAAAAGCATACTGTAATTCCTATACAAACAAAACACTGCCATATCTTTAATTGGTTCTTTATAATATTTAACGGAAGGCATCAGGTTTTTATGTATGACTTTTCCCTTCAGTGCAATTCCTCCTTCAATTAATGCAATTCATAAATATTGATCATTCCAGAACAGAATTTATGTCTGAAGCTCAGTGCATCTGGGAGCAGTTCCCTTTCAAGTTCAATATTAATTACATTAAAGCTTCACATACCACTTGCTCAGCATCTTTGAATTAAATGGCAAATACTGTAAGTAAAATTGCTTTGGGCTCTCGAAAACGGGGCTCTGAGCATGAATCTCTGATAATACGACTTTATTGTTCTCAGACACTCAGTACCAGGAAGCAGCAACTTGAACTTTATATGTTGTAAGGCTAGCTCTATTTTTTTTTTTTTTAAACCTTGGCACAGACTATGGCGCTCACTGGTACTTCTCAATGATGAAATGAATATAAAACATTTTCAAAAATACACAAATGGCTATATAGTGCAGTCAAGTCTTCTACTAAACATTCTTATGATACTGATGTATGGATAGAGTACTGTAATCAATATCAGAGTAAGTGCTAACGGGCAGCAAAACAAACACAAGCTTATTAAAGTCCTTGACCAAAAGTCTAAATAGGCAACATAATGTTGACTTCTTAATAACTTCCTAAGCCACTTCACAGCAGATTGTCACTGTGCAACCATAATTGAGTATTTACAGATATAATACAGATATAAACAGCTACAGATAGAGTTACATCAGAAAGTTACAGATGGAGCTTTATCTAGACATTTGGCTCAGATGGCTCATCATATCCTACATCACTCTATTAGTATATAGATCTTTTCATACATTTTTCTTTTGAAAACAATCCTATGAGATGTGCTGTGGTGCACCATGTGCTATTAATGGAATTGCCATTAATTGCCAAAAATGGTTCATGGGGTGATATTTAGTAATTCCCCTTGCCTCTTTAGGCTCCAGTGTGATTTTGTCATTAACTATTATTTTTACTATGGGTTCCACATTTTTAAATATAAACTGAAATATAATGTCCCAAAGTGTCACAGGAGACCAGAGGCTACTTTTATAGCCTATTTAGTTTTTAGTGGAAACATTCAGGAGATGTTTTGAGCACAATTATAGAAGCTATGTGCTTCTGTAAAATTATTTGCCTAATCTCCATGTGGATCCAATTCTTCATTTTTTTTGGACTTGTGCACCTTATAGGAAAAATCTGCACAATCATGAAAAAAAAAAAACAAATAAAACTAATATTTTTCCAAATATATTTGGCTTGGGCCTGGCCTTGAACATACTGTATATAGCCCAGGAGGTCTGCACAAGTGAGGAATAATTAACTTCTTTATCTGGTACAACTGAAAACTCTTATTTACACATGAACATATAGGTTTGCCAACTTATCTTGAAAAAATAGCAGCTTTTCTATATTTTCATATTTCTTCCCTATAAATAGCATTTGCATCAAACATCATTTTTACCACCCAAGGTCAGATGGAAAAGCTATTTTACCTTAACTCATTTGCACAAGTGTAATTTCTTGCTTGTGACACCTGGGAAAGAAAAAAATGGTGGTGGGCACTTCATTTGTTTTTTCCTCTGGCCAGGAAGACTTAGCCAGGGAGTGCTCCATTTTCCTAAAATATAACTGGCACTGGGGAAAACTTTAGATGTTGCCTAACATATTGTTACACCCAACATTTCCCATTTCTTTAACAGTTAAAATACTGCATACTCTATTTAAAAAAGTAAGGACTAGCGGTAGGCAGAACACACTTTAACAGGTACCTGCCTAGCGCACCCCTATAGTTGCGCCCTAGGCAGGGACTCTGCTACCTAAGGAGCAAGTTCAAGAAGATGGATATCACTCTGGATAAAAATGCAGGTTTATTGCAACCGGCTGCTGATGGTTATACCTGACGAGTTTCAGGAAACTCTCTCTTATTTATAGGCCTAATCTGCCTACCCCTAATTCAGGCCCTGGAGTTGTCAAAATGTGCAACATACTCAAAAAACACTCAAATATAATTTTAGTGTCATAAAATGTTAACAACTCAATCCCCACTCAATTTTGACAGCAACTTTAACATAACTTGCAAAAATGTGTAATATCATCCATTACCATTCTAGGTACAATTGTGGCAGGTGCAAATCAGTGCATGACCGCAGTGAAACTGGAATTGTGTGAGAATTCTGCATTGTGATAAACAAACATGTTGCTGTGTGTCCACAAATGGTACTTTGCACATGGTTCTGCATTTGCAAATTCCCCTCATCAGCTATATTATACCTATATTATACCTTTCCCACAATGTACCTGACTTCTTTAAATTGATTTATCAAGAGAAAATAAAAATGAGCTTGCATTTCTATAGAGCAAAGAGCCAAACAGTTCCCAGATGGTACAAGGGCATTTATATAAAATTAAGGTGAAACAAAAGTATATTATTTTCAGCAAACAAATTATATTCAAAAGGCATTAGCGTGCGTGTGATTATTAAAAGATCCACAATGTTAGCACTTTTTAAATAATGGAAGCTGTAAGGATTACATATCCCCAGGTCTTTATATAAAAAGCTTAATACCGTCTACCTGCAGGGCTAAATCTGACCTTCCATTAAACACAGCTTAAACAGTAATGTAGAGAAGCCACATCCTACTCACAGGCACAGGATAATAATATTGAAGGAAGTGAAAGTCTTGGAACTGTAAAATTTTAGTTAGAACTTAACTTAACTTAGCAAATCTAAAAAATAAACTTGGAATACATTGCCTCTATAATTGTACTTTTATGACATGTAAATTCACACATTCTTAAAGCTGCATTATTTGCGAAAATTGTGCACTCGAACAAACAAACAGAATGTTTAAAAATCTGGATTGTGTATTATAAAAATATGCCTCTTTTTATACAGCATTTTTCATATGGGAAATTCCATTGATTTTACTAGGTTAAAGCTTTTTAAAAATATAGGAAAATTATTTGTAAATTTTGGAAAATTTTGCAATTTGATTGTTAGTAAAGTGGACTCTTCATGTGTGATATTTAGAGCATACCCTGCCAAAGACAATTGTGCATATACTATGCTCCCAGAACAGTCATAAAAAATTGGCTATGAGGGATTGAATATTATAAACATGCACTGATAAACTGGCCATGGGAGGCATCAAAGTAGCCCTTTGCCAAAAATTCCATCTACATTTTGATGTAGATTTAATAGTTTTCTGACTTTAATAAAGATTGCCTCTTCTTAAGGTTACAAGACCATTTAAGAAATTGGAGGGCTTTATATTAAATGCAAGGTGGGCTTTCTCTGATTTCAGGTTTTTCCATATTTAAATAGATTTGTGCCATCTAGCTGTTATTTTTATAGAAGTGTTTCAAATGTTATTCCATGATTTGATAATATTACATACCTCCCAACATTTTGGAAGTAAAAAGAGGGTCAACATTTTGTTTTACACGTAGTGCGGCTAAAGTTTTGGCCATGCCCATTTTGGTGGCCACACCCCCTAATTACCATGTTCGTTCTACAAAATTTGGCAGCTTATAAAAGTTTGAAAATATTTCTCATCTAAAGTGTTACAATTACTTATTTTCTTATCTCAAAAGCGTTACATTAGTTTTACGGTAGCTGTTCTGGGCTCTCTGCTAAAAGGCTATTAAGTTAGAAACTTTGTTTCTTTTTCTGGCTGTTCAGTGCAGAAACAATAGGGACATTACAGTAAAAATGAAGGACTGCAGGTTGAGCTGTCAAAAGAGGGACTGTCCCTGCAAAAAAGGGGCAGTTGGGAGGTATTATATTACCTCTTGTAATTTTTCTATGCAAGTTAACTGCCACTTAATATTATAATTTTGTGAGTTGCCTCTTCATAGTATTTACATTTTATGTAATTGCCTCTTGTTAACTATAATATGCATTTAGATCTGTTTGTTTTCCATTGCGAGCATTTGTTTTCTATTAAGAGTAGAAATGAGATGACCATATTCTGGCAATTTTATTTCTTAAAGGGATACTGTCATGGGAAAACTTGTTTTTTTCAAAATGCATCAGTTAATAGTGCTGCTCCAGGAGAATTCTGCAATGAAATCCATTTCTCAAAAGAGCAAACAGATTTTTTTATATTTCATTTTGAAATCTGACATGGGGCTAGACATATTGTCAATTTTTCAGATGCCCCAAGTCATGTGACTTGTGCTCTGATAAACTTCAATCACTCTTTACTTCTGTTCCATTCAGTTACATTGAGATGAAAAAACAACAGCCTGCCAGAAAGCAGTTCCCTCCTAAATTGCTGACACATGACCAGGGGGAGCTGGGAAATTGTTGCCCTATGTTCAACAATGAAATTGTAAGAGATTGTGTGTCATTTATTGGTAAAGCTCTCTTTGAGGATAAGGTCTTTATTGTCTATTTATAAGGTCTTTATTGTCTCTTTATAGAGCTGCAGGGAGGCCTACAAGTGGGGATGGACTAATTATTGGAATGAGTTATAGCAGCTCTTTAAGGGATACACCTGGACAGAGCAGCTGCAAAAGTAGCTTTGTATAATGTTGCACCTACATATCACCCAAACTATATTTTCTTTATAAAATGTCAATTGAAAACTTGCTATTGCAGAGGCAACGATTGCATATGTATCTGGAACAAAGTCCTTTTTCTCCCAGCATATTTATTTATTTTATTCAAATGTTACTATTAACATTAAAGGTCAGTTTCCCAGCTGCCCCTGGTCATGTGACTTGCACTTTAGGAAGGAACTGCTTTCTGGTAGGCTGTTGTGTTTCCTTCTCAGTGGAAGGAATGAAATGCAGAGAAACATGTTTTTACTATTGAGTGCTGTTCTTAGATCTACCAGGCAGGTGTTATCTTGTGTTAGGGAGCTTTTATCTGGTTACCTTCCCATTGTTCTGCTGGGGGGGAAAGGGAGGGTGTGATATCACTCCAACTTGCTGTACAGCAGTAAAGAGTGATTGAGGTTCATCAGAGCACAAGTCACATGACTTGGGGCAGCTGGGAAATTGACAATATATCTAGCCCATGTCAGATTTCAAAATGAAATATAAAAAAAAATGTTTGCTCTTTTGAGAAATGGATTTTAATGCAGAATTGTGCTGGAGCTGCACAATTAAATGATGCATTTTGAAAAAATAAAAAAAATTTCCCATGACAGTATCCCTTTAACAAAATATGGAGCCAATTAATAAATAATTATATGTCCAAGTAAAGACCATCTTGACATTTCTGCATTTTGCTTAAGCAGTTACCAATAGGAAAAAAAAATTGCACAATTCTATTAAAGCTTTTTAGGTACAACTCAAACCCTCTGGCTCCAAAATTGCATCTGCCAGATAAACCATATCTTCAATCACTGGAATAAACAGTGAGCACTGGTAAAAATGTCAAATGGTACTGTCAAAGCAGCAGAGCAAGTCACATATTAACCTACTCTAAAGGGGGAGCCTATATGACTGGTGGGATTTTTCTTCCTTGTTTCTTCTCACAATAATTAATGGTTGCTTTCAGTTGAGTCTATTTTGTGTGTGATATAGAAATACTTAACACTTTGATTCTTGATGTGTCAAAAACGTTACTGCAGTAAATTAGAAGCTACTGTTTGTCATTAATAATATATGTTTCAGATGCTGGAACAGGAATACAGGTCATTTCTTTTCACATTAACTAGTCATGCATGTGTGTGGGTCTAAAGGCTGTAAATATGTTAGTTTTCCTAAAAATGAATTTATCAAAATCACATTTTTAAGTATCTTAATAAAAAAAAAACAACCAAACTAAAATTCCTGATTGGACCTTATTTATTATTTTAAAAAAACATGATTTAACACGATTTTTCCTGAATGGCTAAATTTTTGTGGGTCTTTCTGAAAAGCCAGAATTATTCAGATTTTTTCCCAAAAAGTCCACAATAGTAGGATTTTCAGTCTCATTTCAGTGAAGATTACAGACACTTTCAAATAGGAAAGGGACCTCTCCTATTAACTTATATACATCCTCGGCAGGTCTAAGATGCCATATTTTCAGATTGTGACTTTTTGGTCCTTGGGGTATAATAGAAAAAAATGTAAGTTTTTGTTTTCCACAAAAATTTGGATTTTGTAGTAAAACAATTTTGAATCTTTCAAGTTTTTGGCATTCAGAAGTCTTACTTCCTGGTTTAGACACTTGGGTATTTGCTTTAGATTTCAGCAACTGCTCTACATGGGAGGCTGTTAGCAGCGACAGTCTCATGAAGCTGAATTTACTTGATGACACAAAAAAATTGGTAAGGCCGGAGAACCCCATTAGTAGTTTTCCAACCACAGATTAACAGCTTGCAAGCAATTTTTAATGTCCTGAAGACATACTTTATTCCGACAATGCTTTGGTCCCAGAGGCAAGTAAGTGCTGAAGAGCTTTATTGATCGACTTATGACATTGAATTTGCCTTAAATCCTCTGTTTACGATGAGCTACTGCTACAGTCTATACATTACTGGGACTCTTTAAAAAATGTTAACTAAATAGGGGCTGGGAGCACTCTTTCAAACATTGTAGAGATAGAGGCTTCCCTGCTGTAGACATTTAATTCTTCCTGTTAGCAACAATGACTAGTGATCATCAGTCATTCATAACTTCATTTTTAAGTTACCTGAAAGTCCATTGTCCCTTGCTCTTATTTACACTCCCACTTAATAAATTAACAATGGGCACCAAAACTGGTAGGAGAAGCCCACAGTTGTTTAGTAACATGATATTTAACATTAATTAACATATATACAACCAAATATTATTGTAACAGGATTATTTGTACTGCAAACATTTAACAGCAATGACAACAGCACCACACATCTTCAAAGAAGATTGACCTTGAGCCAAGGCCTGAAGCCTGGGTCTTGCCTCATATCCAAGTGCCCATCCCATTTTTTATACCACCTTTCAGGACCCAAGACCTACCCAGTTACCATTTCATCTTATGAACTGGCTATATTTATTACCCCTGGTGCTCAGAGTCCACAACTAGTATGAAGGGAGGACTGCTGTGCTCATGGCAATACTGCACACTGGGAGGAATTAGTCAACTAACTTCCAGTTAGCCCAGGAATCCACTAGCCAATCAAATCCCCAAGGCAAGTGGAGTGAGATTGGGCTTGCCCTCCTAGTACTGTTATGCCCGGCTTCCCTTCACTGTTCTCCCAACTCTTTAGGCCTAAGGGCAGAATATGAATCCGGATATATTACTTTTATCAGATTGTGGCATATCCAGGCACAATTATGTAAATATATTCTTGTATCACAAATAAGCACTAAATTCACTTAATCAGCACAGATGTAAAGTATTCATTCGGAACATATTCCAAAAGTCCTGAATTTCATATCCAGAGACAAACATAAAAAACAAGCAAAAAATGATAATTTGCTGATAATGTATTTAGTGCTGCAATTATGTGAAGTGTGTGAAAAAGTTCTACTTTAATCAGGAACCTCTTCATTTCTGCTATCTTTTTTTCCAGTATAACGTCTTAACATATGTTGCTTAAATGTGAAGAAATGACAGGAAAATATTATAACAGTAATTATAGAAGGAACTGAGTTCTGATGTTTGGAATGAATGGTAATAGATAATCTCCAGCATTATATTTATTTCAAGTGAAATCAATACCATTTTACATTTTTATATTCTTTCAGTGCCAGATTCCATAAATGCAGTATTGTAAAGTGACTGTTATTTAAATATAATCTTTATTTCTATAGATCCCATCATAAAAAAGCCTTTAGCATTTGTGATACATTGTAAATGTCTAACTGACAGCCATAGATCTGTAGACCGGTATGCCTTTCAAATAGAGCTTTGTTCTGAGAAAATACTTTTTCATGCTATAAAAATGTGCGGATTTTTGTAGCTACCAAACTGAGACCAAAAAATGGTAGGTGTGATGCAAGGTGCAGCGATACCTGAAATTGCAGCCATAGAGGAACAAATACCAGGTTATTATATTTACCAAAATATAATACCAAACTGAGAAGACAATGTCAGTCAGTGGCTACTAAAGCAAAAAAAGTATTGACTTAACCTGAAGAATGAAAACATAATTTTGCCTCTTATAGATAAAAACTAAAACCTAGCCTTAAGTATGCAGTGCAGTTTATTTTGGGCTCCAGTCCTTAAGAATGTCATTGATGAGCTGGAAAGAATGCAAGTAAAATGGTAAAAGGGATGAAACCATAAAAATTGATTGTCAAGGTTGGGGTTTCCCATTCTGAGGTCACCCATTCCGATTAGAAGAAAGGAGGTTCCGCCTAAATATTCAGAAGGGTTTTTTTACAGAGAGAGAGCCATGAAGATATAGAATGTACTCCCAGAATTAGTTGTACAGACTGATGCATTAGATAGCTTTAAGAAGGGGTTGGATGGCCTTTAAGCAAGTGAGAGGGTTATGGAAGATAGCTAATGGTACAAGTTGATCCAGGGACTAGTCCTATTGCAATCTTGGAGTCAGGAAGGAATTTTTGGCCTCCCCAAATTGGAGAGGCTTCAAATGGTATTTTTTGCCTTCTTCTGGATCAACTAGCAGTTAGGCAGGTAAAATAGAGTTAAAAGTTTGAACTTGTTGGGCATGTCTTGTTTTAAACTAAGATACTATGTTACTATGTGTTTCTCTGGAGAAAAGGTGCTTGCAAGGGAACATGCTTAGTCTTTTGAAGAACTTTAGAAGACAGTGAGGGATATTTTCATAGACAGATACAGTACTTGTAGCAGGATCAGAGAAGAACCAGAGGCCACCCCTTTAGATTGAAGTTCATAGACAGGTGTATATTAAATATACCCAGACATACAAACTTGTTCTGATGTAATTTTGAGGTCAGAGAAGATAGAAAGTTGGCATTTAATTGTATTTGCATGTTTTGTGATTTTGGAATAGATGGCATCTTTGTGGCCATGCGTATGTGCCAAAAATATTCCAAGGGGGAAAGAAGGGGTAAAGCATCAATCAAAAAAACAGTTTTTCTAGACAGAGCCCATAAAATAAATAGGTTACAAGTTAGCAGGAAATCAATTTATATCCAAAGACCATAAAGTCTTGTAGACCTTACCAATTGGTGTAACTATGGGGATTGTTTTAACATAAATCATGAGAATGTGTTCCACTATACATAACCCAAAAAAAATTAAAACTCTGTGGAAACATTTAAGCAAAAGCAGGAAATAATTAAAGCTAAACAAAATGTAAACAATGAACACACAGGGTAAACAGAGTTACCTTGGTGCAGTAGCCACAAATACCCATGTGCAGATAAGTGCAGAAATTTACTATGAGCATATTAACCACGACATGCCAGTAAGAACAGTGAGGATATGGAATAGCACATTACCTCCAGACATACCAGTAAGATCATTTAATAAATAATGAACCTATTTACTCCATACATGCCAGTAAGTTACAGCAACTTAGATGAACAATGGTAATATTGTATTCTCTTGGAAAGGATAAACACATTAAATAAGTAGTTGAGTCATTATGCATTTAACACACACATCCATGTGGCTTCATCTTTACGAGCACATTGAATCCAGCCATACCAGCCATACCAGCCATACCAACAATCAGTACAGAATAAATTATGAACATATTAAAGAGGTACTGATGCCTCCATATAAAAATCATAAGAACGTGTCAGTATCAAGTACTTGCTGCACCCGGAATATTTCCCTTTAAAGCCACTCCCAGCCCTGCGAACCTTTGCGAAGCCGACCCGCGGACACAGCTAACTTCTGCCTGCTGAGCTGGGGACAGAGCAATCCTTCCATAGGAAGTCCAGTTTTCCTTCATAATTAGCCTATGGAAGGAATGCTCCACCCACTGCCCAGTGTTACTGAAGAAACAGAAGATCTTTTGGCAGTGTTGGAGGGTCGGGTCAATGCATGTTCGTGGGGCTTGGGCGACTTTCAGGGGGACTTTCAGGGGAAATCTTTAATTTAGTTGTATTTTAACCCACTCAAAAATAAATTTTAAACATTTTTTATATGCGCAGTTTCCATTTAAATACAGATATTGAGCCCTGCCGTTGAACGTTGGCAACCTTAATCTGAGATTAAGACCAGTTAAATCTTTAAATAAAAACAAAAGCAGAAATACATTCATAGATTTCTACATTAATTTCTTTTGTCAACTCTTCATAAAAGAAGATGAATAGAAAGATTAACATTTTATTTTCTCCTATGTCAAGAGAAAAATGTAAAAGAACAAAAATCTGCAAGTACTGTTCAACTCTGTCATCTGCTGCAAGACTAGAATAAGGAAATCTATAACACATGCTCACTGTCCAGTCTAAAATATTTATTACTATAGGGAACGGAATAGCTTAAGGATTATGTTACTGGGCTCTCACTGAAGTCTATTATTCCCATGTCAGCTTTGTGTAACCTTGGAAAAAATCATTTTGCTCCTCTGCTCATCAGACATCAACACCGGCTGCACCAGTGAGTACTAGGATTCAAAAACTAGTAACATACTATTTAATGTGCTCAGCGTATATATAACAGCTATTTGCTGAGGGTATCTTGCCCATAAATCTATTTCCTGTCAATGTAAAGCTGACAACATATCATGCAGGTTTTGGATAATGTCCAAGATCAGGTATAAGTAACTTGCAGATCTGTGGCTGTTGCGAAATGACAGCTTCCATAAGTCATATAACAGTCATAGGCTGTGTTTAGCCAAGCACAGATTTGTGGCAATAATCTATCACCAAAGTTTTTCACAAAAACACAGCAAAAACTTAAAGCAATGACTTTTGCAGTAAGATAAAACACTGCTAGAAAAAAACTTTCATTAATTTTGCACAAAAAAAGATAAAACACCTACTGGCTTCCAAAAATTTTTTTTGCAGTGTTACTCATTTTCGGTAAAAACAGGACAGATTAGCACATCACTACCCAAAGGACGTAGACCCTAATGAAAATTAGATATTTGCCTTGGAACATTATAACTAAGCATTTTTAAACCAGGGAATATGGACTTCTTTCTTATCTAAATCATTATAGGTATATAAGTTAGTTACAGCTTTGCTGTGGTTGATTTTTTGAAATTTTTTGTCTGGGAAAAGAGAGATAACTATTGATTGTCTATTAGGGCATCTCATTTCATTGTTAGCAAAATAGTAGGTGGGCTTTAGTATTGTGTTATTATGAAGTGCAATATATGGTCTTTTACCTCTTGTGCCATCTTTAAATATGTTTCCATTGAACTTAAATAAATAAATATTTGTGAATGAATTGTAGAATATATACATCTATGCTACCCTTATAAAAGGAGCACCAGCTAATCTTTCATTTGTTCAAGGAAGGGTTAAAAGTATGAAACCCTAGTTTTCCTAGGAGACAGTAAGACCTTAATGTCCTTTTGATATTATATTTATGGCAAGCTTTAGTTCCTCTGGGAGCCAAGTGAAACATCAAATAATGGGTAGATAAAGGGGACTTTGTTATGATTGCTATATATTTGCTGTTTGTAATCATATCAAATATAGAAATGCTTATAATACATTTATTCTTTATATATAATCTTTTTAGTGTGTCAAAAATGGCATTATAAAGAAGGGATTATCCTACAGGAAGAGGTTTGCTATTAATACTACCTTTATACTTTTAAATCCATTATTCCAAGAACACAATAGTGCTCCTCTATTGTGATACAAACAGGGGCAAATTTACTATTATTCCCCCCAAAAAAATTTGATTTTGCTTGATATTCGATTAGCATTAGATTTTCGAATACTAATCGAATAGTTTTAGGCTACCCTGTTATTTGATCTTCGATCATTTGATGATCGAATAACGATCATTCGATTATTCAAATGAATTATTCGATCATTCGAAGACTTAGATCGTACGAATCCTATTCGATCAGGACTTAGCCTCAGAAGACTATGGGAGGGCTCCCTTAGACTTCTTTTACAATTCGGTAGGTCCAATCTGGCGAAGTAGGCAATCGAATAATTAAATTTTTTTAAATCATTCGAATCTATTCCATCATTCGATCGTTCGCTATTCGATGATCGAATATGCCTAATTTGCATAGTCGACCAATCGAATTAATCCTACCATCAGAATTCATTCGAATTCGATCGAATTTCGAACGTAGGATTTATTCGTTTGGTTGAATATGCAAATTTTGGCATATTTGATCATCGAATAGCGAATGGTCGAACGATCGAATACATTCGAATAGAGTCGAATGAACGAATATTCGATCATTCGATCAGCGGCAGATTAGACCTACCAAATTGCACCATAAAATGGTGATTCCTAAACCTATATCTTTTGCTTCAATGCATTCACTTAAGAAGAAACACTTTATTAGGTCAGCTATTGCAAGTATTCACTTGAATAAAACAAAAAACAGTCTTTATTTACAGTAGCCACATTATTAATTACAAGCAGGGTTGTATTTTAGTCTAGTGCTGCCCTAGGCAGAAGACCTCTGAACGCCCAATTGCCATTTGTGTGAAAGTAAAGTCATTCACTGGTTGCATGCATCTATTTCATAAGACATCTTGCTGTAGATTCCAGGGAGCCTGTGTCACACTCCAAATAGTTTAGATGATTAAAGTAGGAACAAACAGCATTAAATCAGTAATTTAAACTGCAAGTGTTTCATTTATTAGCATTGCACAACCACACGATTTGTGTGATGATGTCAGTGGAAGTAATGTCATGCCACAGCACACCTGTGTGTGATTTCATTTCCAAGCAGGTAACTTCCCCCATAAAGATGAAACCCTAGACATGGGCCTTTGAGTGTCTAAATGATAAATACACCTGCATGTAGCAGGCATCTTTCCTTGTTTTTGAAGGCTGGTAGTAGAAGAGTTCAATGGATTTTTCCACCATCTGTAGGAGTGTGTTTGTATGAGTACCTATGCTGTATACAATGGGGGGGTCATTTGGAAGCATTGAACTTCATGAACGATTGTCTTTTTTTCAGCCCAAATTTACTATGCATCATTGCTACTCGATATCTTCTAATTGCTCTCCACCCACCCCGTTGCATGAAACCACTGGCCTTCAAGTAGACAACCTATCTGCTGTAATATGCCATGTTATATCCCTTTCAAAATATGACCTAAACTTTTGCAAAATGACCCCCAAGACTTCTGTTTTGTCCATGATTATTGCCTGTGTTTTACCTTCTGTTTGGTACTAGTGATGGGCGGATTTATTCGGCAGGCACGCCGAATTCCCACGATTCGCGAAAGACCAGCAAAAATTAGTCTGCCAAAAATTCACTGATGTTGAAAAAATGTGACGCGCACCGAAAATTACGCAAAATGCGTCGCAAATGACGCATGGAAAATTACGCAATGTGCGTCAAAAACGACACGACGTGCGTCAAAAATGATATGCGCACCATTTCGCGAATTTTTCGACAATTTGCGAATTTCGCTGGAAATTCACTATTCCACCTCACTATTTGGTACCTAAAAAAGATACATGTAGAAATTATGTGTATGAAGCTCACACACTGTACATATGCTAAAGCACTGAAGCTCTGTAAAATACTTGAGCATGAATCCGGCACACTGAATTGCACACCCAAAGTTTATTTACAGATAGCAAGACACAAGTAGAATGCCTACAAAAGGTTAGATTTATTCTAGAACATGTACAGTTACTTTTTATTTCTTTTTCTTTATTTCTTGCAACTTAAAATGTTCAGTAGTGGACTTGAGGGAAATTGCTTCATGCTGCTCCGTAGAATTAGTATGTGTTCACTTTAGATGATGTATTTTTTATGGCTTGACAAGTGATCCCAGCATTAGACTTCATTAAACAATGCAGATGCCGCTGAGTTGTAGCATAGTGTATCCCACACACTTTTTCACCATTGTACCAGGTCATAAATACTTTTTATCTTTTTTTTCTTTAATCATACTCATTAGTACTTAGTAAAATGCCTTTATTAACCCCTTGCTGAGGCATTTGGGAAATTATCTAACCTTTAGTCAGTAATTCCCCACAGTTATAAAGAAAGCAAATTACACAGCTTGCTCTGTTCTAATTGAGAGAAACACAATATGAAGTTAACAAGTCCTTGGAACTATGCAAAGACTGGAAGTCAAAGAACATAAGGTATAAAATCCAACAATCTTGTTTGTACAGAAGGACTTATGTTAATTAAAAGCCACTTCTATAAAACTACTTCTGTTCCAAGCCTTGTCTACACACCATGGGTAATATAACAAAATCAGTAAAAGCAGATTTAACAAAAGTAAGCTTTTTATTTATTTTGCATAAGTATTTCAACTTTCAAGTGATTTTACAACTATAAAAAAGTAGAACCAATATCAACCTTTATTGGTTGTGAGCACAATGGAAATTATTTGAGGTGGAATATTTCAGTAAAAGAATTCACCACATCAACGTACAGTGGAGGAATGGGTCAATTTGCGAGGGGACATGATTACACTTGCGAGGGGACATGATTACACTTTACAAATATATTCAAGGACATTATAGACAAATATCAGGGGACCTTCTACCCATAAAGAGGATCACCGCACCAGAGGCCACCCCTTCAGACAAGAACAAAAGGACTTTCATTTAAAGCAGCATAGGTGGTTCTTCACAGTGAGGACAGTGAGGTTGTGGAAAATGACCCAAAAAATTTTGAATTCGACCCTTAGTAAATCAGCCCCTTAGTACATCTGCCCTTAGAACATCTGCCCTTAGATGTGCAAATTTTTTCTTGCATGGAAAAGAAATGTTGGTGGGGTGGAATATCAGAACACTGGTTTTAGTTTAATGTGAAGTATTTTTTGTATTCTCTATAATTACAAAATCAGTTATGCAATCACTTAATTTATAAAGCTCCCATATAGTAAATTTTAAGCAAACAATTCTAATTTTTAAAAACGATTTCAAGATTGTGTTCAGGAGATAAGTTTCTATGGGGTAGAGTGAAGTTCTGCCACTAGAGGGAAATTCCACAGCTCTCAATTCATTTCTATGGGATTTTTGAAGGCCTATTTATCAAAGGGTGAAATTTCACTTCACCCATTGATAAATATGCCTTTCAAAATCCAATAGAAATGAATTGAGAGCTGTGGAATTTCCCTCTAGTGGCAGAAC
This sequence comes from Xenopus borealis, assembly GCA_024363595.1. Classification (NCBI taxonomy): domain Eukaryota; kingdom Metazoa; phylum Chordata; class Amphibia; order Anura; family Pipidae; genus Xenopus; species Xenopus borealis. The sequence goes on along the minus strand of CM044434.1, from coordinate 29,962,070 downwards.
TTCACTCTTTGATAAATTTACCCCCAAATGCTTTGCAAATGCACCTGAGCCCATCACATCACCTGTAAGACCTGCTAATTTTACACCCATATTAAAAACTAATTACAAAGAGCTTATCTCCAGTTGGAAGAGATAACACAATTTCCAATGATCAATAAAATAATAAGTCTATATATAGTCCATAAAAAATAGTGATAACCGTGGTTAACTCAATGTTTGTGTCCACACCTCTTTATCACAACAACATTTAAATAAAATAAATAACGAACCAGTGATGAATTGTTGAATCTAGTATATCCTTTGTTCTTATAGTTCTCCATGGGAAAACTATTTGCCTATTGTAAATCATATTATTTTAAATGAAATATCTTAAAAATATGTGCAAAAAATCAGAGGGTTCAAAATATTGAGCATCATGGGGCTGTAGTAATTGTCTAGGGTTTGCTGGCATAACAGTTTATTTGAGGTCAGTGCTTACTGACCTGTAGAAAAGCCTTAGCAAATTGAAAACATTGTAGCATGGCGCTAGCTCATGTAATGTATGCTGCACCACTGATGAAAAGTGGTACATTACAATCTATATATGAGACCTTCTTGTTGTAACCAGAAACCTATTACACGAGAAGATCACCTCTTTTCCTGTTCTATTTTGAGTGAGGTGAAATATCCTTTAACTACAGTCCAAGTGTTTTATACTTCTGAACCTGGATATATATATATACACTATATATTTATATATATCCAACGTTTTGACCCTCGTTGGGGCCTTTGTCATCCTTGACAAAGGCACCAACAAGGGTCGAAACGTTGGATGCAACGGTGATTAAATAAAAGAACCTTTTGGAGCACAGAATCTGGAGTGTGGGCCCTTCTCTATTATACAATCATTTTGACCCATCACCCACACAAAGCGTTTTGGAGCTGGAGTGCAGGTACTTATCAGTCTATATGTATATATAATATTGACTCCATAAATGTTCTGTCTAGTGTTGCTGTCAATCTCCTCTCTCTAACAACAATACAGCCAAAAGATGTATGTTCCACATGTGTGCTGTGCAAACTAGGTATGGGGGACCACATTTTATCCCATACTCCATGACTAAGACTTCTGTTGATAAATGTGTCGGGGACACAACTGTATGGTCAAATCTTTATAACACTGTGCTGACTCTAAATGGGCCTTGCAAGTGCCAGCCTTCATGTAGTATACAATAGTTTTAGTTGCCATTGTGTCACTTTCCTTAACAATTTCCTAAATGCTTGCATTAATGTAAATATGAGGGGTTTTTTTGCCTGACTTGAACATGCTCAACAGACAAAGATATGAATTATTGGGGGTATAATTAATAGATAAAGGTATTGTTCCCTGTTGAATTCAACAGAGAATTTGTATATATATTTAGCTAAACAGAGAGAAAATGGGTATGTATCTACTGTTTAAAAAAAAGTTCTCCAGAAAACTCTAAAATATGAGAATTCAAAATTAAGTTCTCATTAAATAAACAATATTGTACTTGTAATAAGATGGTACTTCTTTAATTTATGCTCCAAACTAATGAAAAATCTATTATCCATAAAATACCATCTCTGTCAGTCTCTCTACTTTTTAACAAGACCTCTTCCTTCCTAACATGATAAATACATAAAATATGTATTAATTCTTACTTGTAAATCTTGTTTGAAACGTTGTCATATTTTATTAAAGGACATTATTAATAGATTAAAATGGAATCTAAGAATTGACTATACTATATTTGGGAATAGTCCAACAATCAGTTTTCTGGTCAGTTTGAACCTCTTTTTCCTCTCTTTCCTTAATTAAGAATATTTTGTAAATGACGATTTTTTTTTTATAACTCTTCAGTGTGTAAAATGTCAAATCTGGGGAGGAAACAGGCCTGGGCCTAGGGTGGCAAAGTATTAGGGGTGGCATGCTGCCCAGCAGCTTCCTGAAATGTACTGGGGAAATGCACTCCCCAGCGCTCCGGTGCAGTCACGCATGCAGGCTCGCACAGGAGAGGGTATGTAGGCGGGCGATAGGACCACAAGTCCAGGCACCGGTACCACGCAGCCTCGGGTTCCCTCCCACAAAATCTGGCCCTGGGAGGACAGTAGCTTATTTTATTATTAGAATTATAAATTGTTCTATGCCATTTTAATACACGTATTACATTATTATACAGTAACCTCATCACTTTGTCTTAAAGGAATTGTTCAGTATAAAAGTAAAAACTGGGTAAATAGATAGGCTGTGCAAAATAAAACATGTTTTCAATATAGTTAGTTAGGCAAAAATGTAATGTATAACAGCTGGAGTGACTGCAAGTCTAACCTAATAGAACAGAACACTACTTCTTGCTTTTCAGCTCTCTTTTGTTTACACTGACTGGTTACCCTGGTTACCAGGCAGTAACCAATCAATGACTTGAGGGAGGGCCACATGGGTCATAACTGTTGCTTTTGAATCTGAGCTGAATGCTGAGGCTCAATTGCAAACTCACTGAACAATTATGTCCCATGTGGCCCCCCCCTCAAGTCGCTGACTTACTCAGATTTAGAGAGCTGAAAAGCAGGATGTTTTGTTCCACTCACTCCAGTTTTTATACATTACATTTTTGGCTAACTAACTATATTAGAAACATTTTTTATTTTGCACAGTCTATCTATTTACCCAGTTTTTATTTTTACCCTGAACTGTTCCTTTAAAATAAAATAAATAACTATTACCTAGACTACCCTAAAATTGCAATTGAATTACTCCCTAGGTCAGCTTCTACTGAATTGTTAAACAAATCCTAACAAATCATTTGTTATAAAGGCACACAACCCATTTTTAAACATCACCACTGAATCACTCACCACTACTTTTCCTTGGGAATTCTGTAAATACCTTGGTAAAATATTTTTCCTCCAATCATATTGCAATTCTCTTGACCACTTCACCATCCAGTAGAAGAAAAGGGCATTAGCCTATTGTTTTTAGTGACAATAATTGTGTGTGTTGCATTTTACTGTTATTAATTATAATTGTTCTAGTACACTTTTCTGTGAGATCCTGCTCCTTGCTAGAAATGTTTGCTCCCTTTAAAGATTATAGTTATAAGCTTTCATG
>CM044434.1:29934063-29946769 GCA_024363595.1 Xenopus borealis | reverse complement strand
TTATATTTTTATTACTTTAAAACAATTTCATTTTTTGATGTTACTGGTCCTTTAAGGTACTCTTTCACAAAAGTTCTGAAAACAGTCATTTTTGTAAAGGTTAAGTTAACAGAGAAAGAAGCTAAGAGGATTTTTCCAAATAGAAACCAGAAACATCTTTGGAATTGTATTCTCACTTTTTTATTGGGCCAAATCCTAAAATCCACTTTCCGTAATAACCATCCAGTATACATTCTTACAACTTAGTTTGCTCTATATCAGAAGTCTAAAACTAGATGTTTGTGTTTTTTTGCTATGTTTACCTGTCATTTAGGAGTGTAATGCTTCATTGGACTGCTGCAGAATGGTATATGCAGTGTTAGTGGGAAGCAGAAGAAGTATGTGTACAGCAGCCACTGCTGGATATAAATCATCCTTAGAATCAGGCATACTGAAGGGTATGTGATTTAGGTTAAATAAAAGTAACAGAGCACCTTGCCACTGCAGGTTATATTTGATCTCTTCTGCTATTTATTTAATGGAATGACCTCCTATGGCATCCATAAATTGTTCTTGAATTACTGTCTGGGACATCTTTTGAGGAACACCTCTAGGACACAATCCGTTATGCAGAAGATTGTAGGTCCACAGTAGGCTATCATTTAATTGATTAATGTCTCTAGCAATCTTTCTCATATATTCATTTTCCTTATGCCTCTGTCTATGTAACTAAAGCCAGATTTTTCAATATGTTTATGGCAATATGTAATGCCAGCTAAACAACCCCAGAGACAATAAAAAAAAAGATTTAAGTGACCTAGCTGGGGTAGTAAATTGATCTTAGCTTTTGTATTCAATGAAAAGTTGGCCATGATCAGTTTCCCCAAGCTGTATTACAGATAAATAATGACTGGAATCTGAGCCAAAGGAAGTGTTTCCTGACCATGTATTTGTATATTGGATTCCAAGAATTCATTACTCATGCAGCATTTCTTTTATAATCAATTAAAATTTTCAAAGGATTAGCTGGTGTCCTGAAATAAGTCATGATATACATAAGAGAAAGATCTTGAAAAGAGTGTAATGTATAACTATGACAATAACCATTTACGTTTTTGTAACCCGTTTTACTTATTGCTGAAAGGAAAACTATAATAATTAAGACAAACTAGAATAGAAAACATTTTTTACCTTGAGCCACCGTTTTGTGATGGTCTGTGTGCTCCCTCAGAGATGTAACTGTAAAAGGAAATGTGAAAGTACTTGGTCCATTAATTGGCTCATGTGACCGCATTTGGTTTGTTTGTGTGGATTTTCAATCGTATAATCACAGGAGGTCGGCCCTTAGTACTTAAATTGGCAATTTTCGATTTAGCATTGCCTAATGACACATTTTTAAGAAAATTGTTTATTTAGATAAAGCAATGTAAATGTAAGAAATACATCTTAATGGATACATAAAAAGCTACATCAAAATATTAGAAGCTAGGTTGCAAGAAAGCCTACTAATATCATTAGGGATGGGCAATTCTAACATGTTTTGCTTCATCAAAAGTTTGTGAAAGAGCAAAAAGTTCACCAAACCAGTTAATGGGGCATTTGTCCAGCGTTGGACTGTTCTGGCAGGACACCTCATGGGTCCCCCCGGCCCTGACCCGCTCGCCGTTGACTGGCCCCATAAAGTAATCAAAATGAGGGATAGAACAGCAGCATCCACTTTGCCCCTGGAATGTTCATGCTTAGCCCACCACGTTCACGCATCACGCTCGCTGCCCCCAATCATCAAGTACTTCAATGCATTTGTCATGTGACATTTTACAAACAATGTACCATTTGTTTAACTATATTAACTGGTTTTGCTTGCAACAAATTTATAATATCTTAGTTTGCATCAAGTACAAGGTACTTTCGATTATTACAGAGAAAAAGGAAATAATTTTAAAAAATTTTGAATTATTTGGATAAAATGAAGTCAGAGCATAACAAAATCTTTACCAAAAGTTATGAGCTCTAATGGGCACAAGAGCTCTGTTATAGTGATGCTGATAGGTTGGTAGTGTAACATCTAGCCTTGTAGTGTAAGATAAATATATTGTATCTTTAATAAAAAAAACTTAAATTAACAGCTAATAAGAAGCACTATACACCAACATTTTTATTATAATGTGTCATTGTTTGCAAGGGGCTTGGTTCAGAGCATCCAGTTAAAACTGATCAAGTGAATATCACACTTGCATGAGCAGCATAGAAGTTAAGGCCATGAGGGCTTCCAAGCTGCTGATGTAGCTTGCTCCAGTGTAATGTGAGTGCTATGTATTGGCATTTAAACAGCAAGCATTGGAATTGGGGTGATGTCGATAGGTGAGACTCTACGACGTCAGAGGCGGCATTGATCATAAGGCTTAAAGCACTTTGGTTTCATCAATAATAGTTAGACTGTCTATAATGTAATTTCAGAGCACATACTGGTTCTAAATGCTCCTTCCAATGATAAATTGTAAGGGATAAACTTTTATTAAAATAGTGACATTTCAACAAATCATCTTTGTTGAGCTGCTTGTTTGGCACATACAGCAATAAAGGATTAACTTCAAGATGTTATAAATCCAAATAAGCAAACTCTTTAATCCCCTGTGACCTATATCTTTGTTTCAGCTGTTGAGCTTTTTTTCTCACTTTATTTTAACTTAACAGACTTGTTATGAAGTCCCCACACAGCCCATTATCTTATATTAATTACAACAGCAATCCTTTATTTGTGCAGTGTTTCAAGAAGCAGCAGTAGGTCACACCTAATTTTTTTATTTTTAAACGTTATTTATTTTCATTTAGAAGCACAGGAAATATATTTTCTGAAAAACTGGTTCTGATACATGTAAACTGAGATTAACACATCTAACTGCTTTGATTTCTTTATGCTGTTTGTATTTCTATCCAACTTAATCTTTCCAGTGGGACCAATATATCAAGCTTACATATATGACAGTTCTCTCTGTACTCTAACAATTGCAATCTAGATTTGTACCAATGAAGGCTTATTGTAACTTGCCTACTGTTGGAGAACATTTGAAAAATATGCATGATAAAATTACATGTATCGTCTGTCAGTTTCTTACTTTGGGGCTTTCCACCTTTTTGGGTTTTTTTGTAGGAATGTTATGAAGGAGAATAATAAAAACTGAAACTGGCTCTGTTTCATTGGAAAAATGTCAATGGTGTGAATTTTATTTCTTCTCCTCTATTGAATAAATGTTTGTTTGCACAATAGAAGGGAAGGAGCAAATTATTCATGGTTTAGAGAAGGGCCACTTCTTGTACTTAATTTAATCTGTACTAGAGGCTTATGGTGGCTTTACACCACTAAATCCACTTATTTGTCAAGGTACACCCACATACTAAATCAGGCTGACTGTTGGCACTAATATTATCCATTGGGTCCTACAGACACCCTTTAGATGAGGACCATGTCAATGTGCCAATGCACTCCATCCAGCAGTGTTTTAAAACTAGATCAGTTTGGTAGACCTCTCGGTATTCCCCATAAAAGGGAAGATAAGCTGCTGACTCAGTTTAAAAGAGGCAAAAAATCTGGCCATGTGTGGCCAACTTTACCGACATCTAGACATCTTGCAGATTCTATAACTCATTGCTGGAGTCTCGAGGCTTGAGAAAAGTGTGGGGAAGTGTGCAAAGTGTAAAACCTGGAATTCAAAGACTTTTCCTTTTCCACTGAATATAGCACTGTGTTTACTAAGTAGCAGTTTATGCAAATAGGAGCACTTTGGTGCCTTTTAGATACAGAAGTTGGGGAGCAGTACTGATCACATGATGCAACAGAGATATAAACGTACCACCTGCCTATGTTGAGATTAAGTATAAGTCTGAGCTGCACTCACTGTTCTGTGCACCATATACTGGATTTAATGTAAGGTGTAAAGTAGAGGCTGTGCTGGCACTGACTGCACTGACATCTATGGATGCAATTGCTCTAGAACTAAGCAATATGTCGCTTTTTTGCACTTTAGCATTTTATGATAGATACATTCCCAAATCTATATATGTATGCTAAAGCAGTGATCCCCAACCAGTAGCTGGTGAACAACATGTTGCTCTCCAACCCCTTGAATGTTGCTCTAGGTGTCCTCAAAACAGGTGCTCATTTTTGAATTCCAGGTTTGTAAGCCAGTGCCAAACAGAGCCTCCTGTAGTCTTCCAGTCCATATAAGGGCTACCAAAATTAAATAACAGCCATTATTTGGCATCCCAAGGGACTTTTTCATGCTTGTGTTGCTGCCGAACTCTTTTTACATCTGAATAAAGTAAACAACAAAGAAATATCAACTGGTCCTGAAACCCATTAAAGAAAAACCTGCCATTTTGGTGCATTACAGAGTACTGGATAAATCATTTAATACATCAGTGTTTCTACAGCACATTGGCAAAAGGAAAAGTCTGACTCATAAACATGTCACTTTCAGTAGTACAGTACTCTGGTTCACATAAATATGTAATGAGTCTGAAGAAGGGCTGACTCATAGCCAACAGTGATTAGCAGCTCCTTGCCTGAGAAACAAGCTTTAGTATATACCTTAGCTATGCTCAGCAGTACCTGTCCATTATTAACTACTTATAGAAAGAAAGACACAATAAAATTTTGTGTTGATTCCCTCCATTTTCTTTGTGGTTAAAAAGGACTGGATATTAAATAAAGTACTGATAGGATCTGCTAAAATCGCATGCCAAAGGTGTATAGAAAACTCTGAGCTATAGGCCTCCTTGCACTCTGTCTGTTACATGTACTGAGCACAGCATTCTGTGTATGATAATGCTATGATGATGATCATGCTTTTACAAACAATTACCAAGTCATTGCAAATAGTGGCAACTATCACATATTTCTACCATGGTTGAGTGATTTTAAATAATAAATGAAAACAGTATAATACAATATAAACTTTAAAAAACGATATCAATGCACACTAATTTTAATTCAGGTATTTGTTCGGTACTATCAAAGTACAAAAAGAGGGGCATAGGGCATTCAGAGACTCCACAAGAGCACCAAATATAAAGTTAAAAATGTAAACTTTAATGTAGATTCATAAAAAAAAGAACTGTATCTCTATTGGTCCAAAGGGGGGCAACTGTGCCCTAAACTGTTTGCAATATCTATTTTAAAGGACTATGCACCAGTTATAGTTTGACATCTCTGGACTTCCAGCTCTATAACAAGAACATTAATGAGCTAGAGATAATGTGGAGAGTAACTAAACTGGTAAGAAGAATTAATCATGAGGAAAGTTGGGGGTGTTTTCTGTGGAGAAATGTGCTTCCAAAGGGCATCTGAGTATGCTTACCAATGCATTTCAGACAGGTCCAGACTGGGATTCACAACAGGTCATGGCATTCCAAGTACACAGAGGCCCAAACAGTCCCCCACCAGCCCAATATATACTAACTGTCTATGGAAAATTGCAGCATCCCCTCTGGCATTTGTCAGAACCCACAGATTGCCAGTCATTATTTCCAGTCATTATATACAGATAACAGGGGATCTTTTTTTTACATTGAAACAAATAATAGGCCACCATTGCTGACTTGAGCAACAAAACATTAATTAACGCCTTGAAGAGTGGCTTAGAAGACTTCAACAAGTATAATATCAAAGGTCAAGTTTCCATGTGTCTTCCTCAATTTCAAGTATCAACCAGATGCCTGGGATTATGATTGTTCTTTGCAGGATCTTGACCTAGCACTGACCTCTTCTGGGCAGAGTTGTCTGATGTTGTTCCTTGGATCTGCTGGAGCCATTCTCAGAGCTTAGAACTCACAACCCTAAGTGGTCCATTGGGACCACTTTGGCCTTCACTTTCCACATCCTCTCTAGTTCCTTTTTTAGACCTTGGTACTTGCCAGCTTTCATACTCTTCCTTTTTGATGTTGCTGTCACCACAACTGCTTTCTGGTCATTGTCTATGAACAGTGTTTGATTATTAGCCAGTACCTTCCTATATTTTTGAATCTGGAAGTCCCGCAAGATCTTATCCCTATTAATTTCCACAGCCTTCTGGGGCATATTTTATGTGGACTTCGAAGATTTTCATGCATACACTGTAGACTATGTTCGTCTACACAATGCCAGCTACTCAGTTGTGCTGTTCACAATATGCTGTTTCTGCCTGCATCTTACTCCCCACCACTGTGTGTTAGACGGTCTCAGACAGTCTTGGAGGCACCTTGGTCCTATCTAGTACAGTAGATCCCTGCTTCTATGGATATGTTGCAGCATGCCTGTTCTTTTACAGCTATCGTGCTCGGTACTGTCTTTAAGTCCAGCCCTTTCCAGCCACTGGTAAGATTTCCAACCCCAGCTTCCCATCAATGGTACATTCCTTTAAAGGGTCTTGTCTTGCCATAGCACTTCCTCTATTTCATCTTCTTTCCATAAATGCTGCTGGATCAGACATTAGCAGCTCATCTGTCGGTGCCATATTACTGATGGACTGTATCCCTGAATGTTCTGGGTTTCAGCCTGGTCCATAGCTTTGACAATCACCAGACCCCCTCCTGACCTGTTTCTGGCTGGTGTCTCTGAGTATTGGCTTTAGGGTATAAGCCTCTGGACATTGTGAGAAGTTTCCTGGTCTTTACATTGGCAACCTATATGTGTGTGTGTATAATTGCGTCAATAGTTTTGATTATGTATGAGTGTATAATTTATATGCACTGGAGATCAGTATTAGGGGTTTAACTCAAGGCACTATATTTCTTTTCAACTCAAATTAACTATGTATGTAACTATATATCACCAATTGAATAATACAGTATATAAATATATTTAGTCTGGACTTTTTATCAAAGAGGGGAACTAGAGCCAAAGTGAAATTCTGCCATTCTCCATTCATTTGTATATGTTTAGGGACATACTTATCAAAGGGTGAATCTGAAGACATTCTAGTCCAGTATGCATAATACATATCTGTTAATTATTATTATGATGACATAATGCATAATCTAATATACCAATCTTGCCATATTTAAATTGCATTCTGTATTTAAATGTAAGATAAGAAATGAGAAATTACTCAGCTAAATAAAAAGGGAGCATCTTCATCTCATCATTATTATTATTATTATGGTGGTTGCAGTTGTATTTCACCTTTGTTGCTATTTTTTTTCTTTTAGTTGTATTTGACAACCCAAAGTAATGTATTTTGCCTTTAGTACTGATCCGCTTTCCTCTTACAACAATGATAATAGCTAGCTGGGGAAATACTTTCGGCATCTTACAGCTGGCAGGAAAAAGCACTTAGTAGAGCAGACATAGCCCATTCACAGACTTTACACTTCATGATATATTATCTTTAAAGCCTCTTATCGTCTGATTGCTAGATGTACTAGAAAACAATAAAAAAATGAATTTACTTGCTTTTGAGTTAAAATACCTGGATTAAGCAATGCTTTTTTTTTATCATGTTTTTTGATGGTGTGAGATTAACCCTTTTTCTGAATAATGCAAGGAGATGTCAAGTCAATGCTTTCTCACTATCAGTTATGATTTGTTGTCCTTTAAAATATGAATGTTTAGCAATATTACATGTTTAAACAAAGGTTGCATTTTTCAGCTTTGTAATGATATCCAAAAATTAAATTGGTTCCAATATATTTAAAATAATCAGAACTATGAGCAGTTGTTACACAATAGATCAGTGATCCCCAACCAGTAGCTCGTGAGCAACATGCTCTCCAACCCCTTGGATGTTGCTCCCAGTGGCCTCCAAGCAGGTGCTTATTTTTGAATTCCTGGCTTGGCGGACAGTTTTGGTTTCATAAAATCCAGGTGTACTGCCAAACACAGCCTCAGTGTAGGTTGGCAATACATATAGGGGCTACCAAATGGTCAATCACATAACTTTTTTGGCACCCCAAGAACATTTTTCATAGTAGTAGTTCAAAAGTAAAGGACCCAGTACAGAGCCCTGCGGTACTTAACTAACAATACTGGTTCAATCAGAAAATGTTCCATTTACCACCCCTCTTTGTAATCGCTTTTAACCAGTTCTCTATCCAGGTACAAATACTATGTTCCAGGTCAACATTCCACAATTTAACCGACCTGTGTTATTCATAAAACATGCATGCTGGCACAAACTCATAGTATTGTGATATGCAATGTATACATAGATTAGGAACATAGGTGTTCCCAAACTATAGGACTGCCCTTGCATGAAAACCCAATGGTGTAAATATGAGCATTCTGGACTTAAAGAGGTGGATGTTAATTTGTATCCTTGGACAAGTAAGGTAGGCATGTCTCAGAGCTAATTCAAACAGCTGTACTTTAATTTGCAATTTTTTTACTTAAAGTTAAAATATATTTATATGATAACTCTTTTTAATCAGTTTGCGGTGAGGTATATTTTAGATGTTGTATTCTCTATTTGTAAATAAGTCCAGTACTTTAGCTAAATACAAAGACATACTGACATTTGCTTGTGCTAGGTCCCTGACCTCTTCTAGATATACAAATAAAGTATTTTAAAATGTGTATTGTGTAGTTTCTCCAAGCGGTGTGTCTGCATATGGATGATTAGCAAGCTCTATTCAAAAATATGACAATCATAAGTGGCAGCTATTCATTAAATGTGCTAAAGAATTACCCATGAGATTCCAGATCCAATATCTCCAATTCTATGAATTGTGCACAGTCAAACATGTCAGTCTGATGAACAGTACCGTTTATGTGTACATATCATATTCACATTTCAAATAAAACATCAGTTATGTGAAGTTTGTTCTCCTTTGTGCTATTTACTTAATGTAGTAATCTAGTTTGTTCTTGCGTTTAGGATATATTTACAGCTACCGTGACTTTTTCAATACATTATAAATAGCATTTACATATTTGAATGAGTGGAAATATTTCTTTCAAAGCTTAAAATGCCAACAGCAAATCTTATACGTTATTTTACAAGCCAAATCATTTCCCCCTTTGCATAAATTACCACACTTTGCCTCTTATTTTAATACTGCTTGCACAGGTATGGACTTTGTGGAAACCCATTATCCAGAAAGATCAGAATTAAGGAAAGGCTTTTTCCCATAGACTCCATTTTATCCATATAATCAAAATTTTTGAAAATGATACATTTTTCTCTATAATAATAAAACAATACTTTGTACTTGATCCAAACTAAAATATATATGTTCGATCGTTCGAATCGTACAAATCTTTCTCGAAGGAAATTTCAAATTTTTTCGTGAAATCGAACGATCGGTAACCGAAATCGAATATCGAGCAAAAATGGTAGCCTAAAACTCGAATGCTTATCGAATTTCGAATAAAATCGTAGGATTTTTGTGGAATAATAGTACATTTGCCCCTTAGTATTAGTTGTCTAAAACTGCTAATAACTAAACATCAATGCAAATTGCAGATCTGATCAGAGAATAAAATATATGTTTTCTCTTTATATATGCAGCATAATACAGATTCCTTGGAGGATAACTTATCAGAGCTGGTCCAAGGCTAGATCTGTATACAGGATCAGAAAATCAAAACATTCCTACTAGCCCTTGAGTTGCAGATTGCAATCAGTATACTGTGTTCTAAAACCTGTGTCCCTGCTGACATTATGGCTTTATGGCAGGGATCTGTGCAGATAAGCTACCAATGGTCACCTCCCAAAAAATGGCCACTCTTGGGTGCCATATTTATGCACCATATCAGGTTAAGAAGAATAATGAAATATTGTATAAAACATTTCAGCATTATTACGAAGACTTCAGTGACAACTTCAAAAGGCTTTTTTCTCCCATGTTAAATATGTTCACGACTATAGCTGTTGTTGTACCTGCAAATCCTGCAATCTTTTGAATTAATCTCTTCCCTTTTCATTACAAGTCTTGGTAGCAGTGACAAGCTGGTCAAATACCCACTCTGAACTCCATTGTGTGGTAACAATCTCTTGCTGTTCTGACAGGCTTTGAGGGTTAGAAAGATGTGTCTTTCTTGCTGGAGAAAATAAAGAGCTTCATAATTCTGCAAATAACACATTCTCAGCAGGTTTATCCTGCCCCTCAATGCTCAGCATGCAGCTGATAATTGATATTATGCGCAGAAAGTGAACTAGAATTCCAGTCAAGTGGATTCTGTGTTACTGTTCTCTGTGAACAAAAGTGTTTATACATTGCTTTCAGAAAAAAATACCTTACTGTACACTTCTAAAACACATGACTTTGTCTAAGTTGAATGTGCAGCTTTAGCCATGTTATTACCGTTTTCTATACTTTCTTGTTCTTCTATAAGTTGTAGGTAGTGATGAGTGAATTTATTCACCAGGCACAGAAACAAACTACAACAAAATTGGTGTCAAAAAAGATTTTAAAAAAAAGTCACCATAAGAAAAAAACGCCCATTGACTTTAATGCATTTGGACAAAAAGGTTGCCAAGACAAAAACGTTGCCAAGACAAAATTGTCGCTGACAAAATTGTCGCTGACAAAAAAGTTGCCATAAGAAAAAATGCCCATTGACATTCCAGCCTTTATATATTTTATTTTTGGCTAACTATATTAGAAACATTTTGTTATTTTGCACAGCCTTTTTACCCAGTTTTTATTTTTACACTTTAATTCCTTCAAGAAAATGACAGAAAATGAATTTGTCTTTGTCCTTTCTGGCACTTTAAAATAAAAGTTACTGTTTCTGATTATCTTGTAAATACTGTTCACTTCTTAGGAAAAGTATGTTTTATTTATATACCTATAAAAAGATGCCGCAATATTTCTGTGTTGATATTTTAAAGTTGCCATGGGAACAGGAGCTGGACAAGAATCTTGCACAAATAAATGCGTTTGCAGCACTCTTTTTCTCTCTGTATATACCGTCTATATATAACCAAAATATATCTCTTGGGATTGCATGTGGGCAATGTACAGAAAGGATTTGAAATTCAGCCCCAATGTTAAAGCAGTTAAAAAAAGATTTTTCAAAAAGAACACAAATGTTTAAAAGCATTTAAATAATGACTGATTGATAATTACTTTTCTGTTTGGATGGGCAAATGAAAATGTATCTTTTTCATATCAGTTTGTCATATTTCTGTATATAGTCTGAAAATATTCACTGTTAATTTTAATTATGTTATGTAATGGCCAATTCTAAGCAACTTTTCAATTGGTCCCTCTAAGATGATGAACTGGCCACTTAAATTACAATAATTTTACTTTCAGTGGTAAAAAGGTCTATCAAAAGTAGAAATAGTACAAGAATTTGGCACTTTACAACCAATTAACTGCTAGACTGTGCTTTTAAAGGTACTGTTGCTTCTTTTCAGTATTAAAGGAACAGTAACACCAAAAAAATGAAGTGTTGCGCTGTTAAAACCGATGTGTTTGCTTCAGAAACACTACTATAGTTCATATAAACAAGCTTGCTGACTAGCAATGGCGGAAATTGAAAAACGGCTATATGGCGCAGGATAAGTAATGGATAACAGATAACATTATGTTCTACAGAGCTTATCTGCTATCTGCTGTGTAACCTGAGCCTTTTATCCTTTGAATGGCTGCCCCCATGGCTACACAGCAGCTTATTTATATAAGTTTCTATAGCAAACACAGCAGTTTTACCAGTGCAGGGCAACAATGCATTGTATTTTTATTACTTTAAAACAATTTAATTTTTTGATGTTACTGGTCCTTTAAATGCGTGGGTGGCCACTAAATTGGAGGGAGGTGGAACTACACCAGTACTTGTCACTTCCTTTTTAGCACTTTAAATTTGCATGGTTTACTTGTTGTATCACACTTGACAAAGAGCCTCACAAGCTCGAAACATGTTTGTGGCAATAAAAGCACAATCTAGCTGTTAATCTGTTGTGAAGTGCCAACTTCTTGTACTATTTCTACTTGATTCCTTCTTCCTGAACCCAAAGCAGAGGTGCACACAAGAACAAAGGCACTAAAGAGTTTACCATATTTCTAGGAATAACACTTTAATGTTATCATACACATAATGATGAACGCATTTGAGGATGTCCTGTGTACTTGATTCTCTTTGGAGCAAGCCATTGTCCTACAGTCTGTAGATCTGGCTGAAGGCTACCCACTTGGATAACAAGATTAGAGAATGGAATCGTCTTGTTACGTACATGCCATGATGAATTCTGAGCTGTTACAAAATATTTATATGAATATAGGTGTCAGAGAAATATGTAGTTTTACATAGTCCTTGTAATACATTAGAGTTGTAGCTACAAACAGATCAAACATGATAAACAGGTTTGTGAGTTCTATGTTGTAATGCTTGCTTTCACATCTTATTTTATCTTTATAAAAGCAAGAACCTTTAAGAGATGAACCAGAGAGAGCTCTTGCTATATTGACTGCTGAACATCAAGGGTAAATGAATTTTCAGGTGATAGAGTTATAGGGGCAGATTTACTAAAGGGTGAAGTGGCTTACACTAGCATCAGTCACTAGCGTTAGCCCCTGCAAGGACATCGCCAATTTACTATTGGACGCAGGCACCAATTCGCTAGTGAAAGAGACATACACTAGGGGTCATTCACACTCTATCACCAGGCGACTTTGCGAATTCTACTGGAGCAGCACTATTAGGGTCAGTCTACACAAGCAGATTCGGCAAGATTAGTCGCACCAGCGACAAATCGGCTCTTCTTCGGGGCCACATTCTCCCCAAACTGACTTCTCCCTGCCCTTC
>CM044434.1:29916640-29929099 GCA_024363595.1 Xenopus borealis | reverse complement strand
TGTGCCAGCACTTTAGGAGGAAACTGCTTTCTGGCAGGCTGTTGTTTTTCCATCTCAATGCAATTGAAGGAGTCACAGTGGGACATGGGTTTTTACAATTGAGTGCTGTTCTTAGATCTACCAGGCAGCTGTTATCTTGTGTTAAGGAGCTGTTATCTGGTTTAAAAAAACCCAGTCCACACATCACCTGCTTTCCAGGGCTGGGCTCCCCCCCCTCCAGCAGTTGCTTGTCATCTGGACCTTGCCTCTTCTGTTGCTCTTTATATACACTAGTTTCCTCCCTCTGCTTACACCAGACAAAGTGATTAACAAAATCTTACTGCCCTCTATTGGCCAGTCTTCCTCACTGAACATTTCCACAACTTTTAATCACATGCATACATGTCATTCTCTTTTCTTCTCATATACTCTCTACGCATTCCATTCCCCTCACCCCCATTTTCTGCAGATCTGTCACCCAATCAGACCAGTAAATGCTACCCACTGGCTGCTGATCATTAGTAAAACTAAAGCAAAGTTGCATTTGTTATTGCATTCCCCTGCTAATCTTTATATTATCCTTCATTATTAAAGATGAGTTTACCATCTTTTCAAGAGAGTCCAAAAAGAGCCTATATAAAGGACCTTTAAAGGACCTATAAAGGCTTTTTTAGATTTGTAAAATATATTAAAAGTGGTTAAATACAGACACACATGGAACCAAACTACAATATAAAAGGAAAACAAATAAAATTCTAATTGTGAGTGTTTTCCTACCTTGAAACAATAATATTAAGCTGACACAAACATTAATTGTGCACCAAAGATATTTAATTACTTGTGGAGGAGCAGGTTATTCAATGGTATTGATTTACAGGTGCTGGTACGATGCTGTACTTTGAAAATTATATTCTATTTCACATTGGCTTAACAAGATTCCCTGTTGTGCTCTTGAACAGTTGAAATGCATCGTTTGTCTGTCCCCCAGACAAATACAGAAATGATCAATACATTAAACAAAATTACCGTGTTAGTAAAGCAGTTTATTAAAAAGTTTTCTGCAATCAAGGGTACACAAAAGTCCCACAACTGAATTATGAAAGATCATAATAAAGATTAGATAACAGCTGCAACCCAATACTTTTTCACTAAGTGGGTAAAATCAAAAGCAAGACTGCCATTTATTCATTTGTTCTGGCTTCTGTAATGTCAGAGATATACAGTATGCATGTGAATGCCAGTCCCTCTGTTCTTCATCATTCAAATTGTATTGTTATTCCCAAGCTGCAAAGTACCGTTCAAGGTAAATCAAACTGGTGACATAATGTTTATACTTTTGTGCAATGTTAAAATGAATTGAAATATCGCTGAGTACAATAGGTAATTTAGAGGTTGGAAGCCTAGCAAGTGAAAAGATACAAAGTTTTTTTTATCATTAATACAAACCCATCATTTAACAGCTACATTTTCTTTTTACTGATTTTTATTTTATCTTGCACTTTGTTCTTGATCATTGTGCCATTTAATACAGAGAATGACAGCTACAGTAATATCATGATTGAGCAGGACAATATATTTTCCTGGTCTTTTAGGGTAAGGCCAGACGGGGAGTTTTCGGGGAGATCTGTCGCCTGGCGACTGGCGACTTATCGCCGCGACGAATCTCCCCGAATAGCTTGTTAGCGATGCGCTGCTAAACGTAAAGTCGCCTGAGCTTATTCACACGCAGCCTTGCCAGGCAATTTTGAGCGACTTTTGAAATCGCGCCGCTGCGTGTGAATAAGCGCAGGCGACTTTACGTCTAGCGGGTGCACAGTGCTAACAAGCTATTCGGGGAGATTCGTCGTGGCGATAAGTCGCCAGGTGACAGATCTCCCCGAAAACTCCCCGTCTGGCCTTACCCTTAGTGACCTTCTGGATCAAGTCTATGTAATCAGGGACAGACATGAACCTACATGAAATTTGTATTGCCCCAGCATACCAAAAGGATCACATGGCTAAGTGGGCTGTAATCATAGTTAATAATTAGCAGTTAAGGAATCTATCTTAATTACCTATTTGTAAATAAAAAAATGTGTGTATTTAGACAAACCGTCAAGCAAACTTATATCACCTCTGCGCATGGGTACATGACACAATTGATTAGTGGAATTACTACAGGTATGGGATCCATTATCTGGAAATAGTGGAAGCCATGGCATTTAGGTGGTTTCAGATGGATCGTAGCTTATGAAAGGTCACAGTCACTTGAAGGACAATGATTTAGATCTAGAGAAGCAGCATTTGGCCTATAGTGTGGCAGATGGATAGCGTTGATGTTTATGCCAGTGTAAATGCCAACAGAACAAAAGGGAACTAGTTTACTCTACATATTTATTCAGAACTACCCATTATATTAACAATATCTTTGTTCCTACTTGTGTCTCTGGCCCTGTCTCTCAATTACTGTATATTTGCTTCTGTATTTCTCTGAGTGTAATAGAGTAGCTTGTCATTCCCCTGAGCAAAGAC
Source organism: Xenopus borealis (assembly GCA_024363595.1). Lineage (NCBI taxonomy): Eukaryota > Metazoa > Chordata > Amphibia > Anura > Pipidae > Xenopus > Xenopus borealis. The sequence continues at coordinate 29,926,609 of CM044434.1, read as the reverse complement.
AGGCAGTGAAAATTGGAACATATTCTTAAAATAATTTTGAAATCAACATTATTGTGTCACATATATATAAAGGAAAGGCTAGTAAAGCTGGATTTAGATAACTATGTATAAATATACATAAGGGGACCATACAATTTAATCTCTTATGGCTTTATGCAGAGAACAATACACATACCTAGAAAATAAAGCTACTGATACAGCCTTTAGCATGGTGGTACTGTATTCCCAGGGTTCACCTGTGTCAATAGGTGTTCTTGCCTTTGATTCATCAGTAAGTACTGGGTTATGAGAGCAGTGGCAAATATGTGTACCTAATTCCAGCAACTTTGTGCAGAAGCTTGTTTAGGCACATGTACCTTTAAATGAATGGCATTAATATAAACAATAAACTGTGTTTGCTGCTGCATCCATACAGTGAACAAATCCTATATTTACTGAAATTAACTCTTGGTAGAAAGTTGATACAGTGACTGATCTCATTGCTCCAAGTTAAGGTGGCCATACACACACCAATTGTGGGAAACACATTTTTGTATGCACGATGGAGGGAGACAAGCTGAACCAATATCGGAAGAAGGCTTGTATATCGGTTGGGTTGCTGATCGACCCAGATGGGAAATTTTGATCGGGTGGCTTGGAAGGCACCCAAACAATGGCCACTGTTTCGCGCTTAATCATCGGACACAGGCTATTGTTTCTACCTGTATATCTGACGATTCAGCTGTTCATGTGTGTTGAAACAATCTTTCTTGGAAAGATCTTTTCCAGGAAATATCGTAATTGTTACGTCAGTGGTCACCTTTAGATGTACAGTACTCTTTAGTGGGGAATTCAATCAGTAAATTTTATCTGAAGAAATATCAACTGCGGCGAAGCATTAAAATTCTCCTACCAGAACAAGAAAGCAAAATGATTAAGTAGTTGCAGTAAAACTGTTAAGTCTGTGCACTGGATTTTATTAGAAATATCTACTGCAAGCTGCAGATAGTTATAGCATTGTCAGTTTTTGCCTTTAACAGCCCTTGTTCATTTTTACTAGCCTGTAAAAATAAATGACGAGGTGTTCCTATTCACAAGTCAGTTTCTATATCACTACAGATTCCTTGCACAGGTTTGGGACCTGTTATCAAGAATGCTCACAACCTGGGACTTTCCGTAATTTGGATCTTCATACCTTAAGTCTACTAGAAAGCAGGCCTGGATTTGTGGAGAGGCCACCTAGGCCCGGGCCAAGGGTGGCAGGATTATAGGGGGCGGGATGCTGCCCAACCACACCCACATTGGTTCAGAAATTAAAATTTCCTGTGTGTCAATTCCCATTGCTCCATCCCGATGATGAAAATTTGAGCAAATAAAAGGGAGGGAACAGGGGAGAAAAACAACAGCAGGCCTAGGGTAGGTAAATCCAGTCCTGCTAGAAAATCATGTAAAATAAACCCAATAAATTGGATTTGTCTCCAAGAAGGATTAATTATATCTTAGTTTGGATTATTTGATTATAATGAAGTATATGGGAGAAAGTCTTTCTGTAATTTGGAGCTTTCTGGATAATGGGTTTCCAGATAACGGATCACAGTAAAAGTGATTCTTAATCAGAATATTATGGCATTAAAGGCGAAATTCTATATAAACTTCATGTTCTGATATATGATGTATCCTTCCTCAAGACATCCTAAAACTGTCATATCAGAGCTTCAGAGAGATCCTTTCTGCTCAGTGTCTAGGCTGAAAGGAAGAGTGGGAGTGTCTGTTCATTGTCTAACAGGAAGTGGTCACAGCCCTGACTGACTTTTGCCTTAGGGTTAGGGTTAAATCTCCAATTTTTAGAGCTTTTACGAAATATAGGAAAAACGCAAATTTTTCTAGAACTAAATTGCGCACCCTAAATTTTAATTTGCGCATATAAGGCCCCCAAATAATTAAACTAAGGTTAAAAAACAATCTTAAGTGTTAACGAATCTGCCACTTTTATCAAGGGTCGAATTTCAAATTAATGTAACTTTTTTAAACTCTCATAAACTCCCATCATTTTTAAATTCTGCTGGTCGAAATTTATCAAAATCAAATTTTTTAAACTCAGAGGAATTTAAATGACCCGATAATTAGTGAAGGGCGAATTTACTCGCCAGGGGTGAATTTGCGGTGAATTTCCGCACTTTGCCACCGTCAAATAAATTTGCAAAACTGCCATGAAAATTTGCCAGCGAATTTTCGCCGGTGTCAAAAAACTCAGCGTCAGTAAATGGTCGCCTGCATCAATAAATGATCGCCAACCATTTTGACGCCTGTTAATTTGACTGTGTCAAAATCCGCTTTTCACAAATTTTTCACCATTTCGCCAATTTCAAGGGAAATTAGCAAATTTCGCAGCAAAGCAAAACACGAGAAATTAGCCCATCACTATTCAAAAACTAATGACCGCACTTTTTAGCTATTACCGGTGATCACTGACAATGGAAGGTTTTAAGACAATGGGGCATATTGCAAGGTTTAGTATATCTTTCCATCAGAATTGAATATTTTTACATTTTTAAGTTGCTTTTGAATTTTTAAAATAAAAATTTCTAAGTAATTTTGGGCTACTTCGAATATGGAATAGCCCAAAATTCGATTCAAATTGAAAAAATTCAAAAATTTTAATTTTGAAGTACTGATTCTTTAAAATCCATTGAATTCAACACTTTGCCACCTTGAAGCTGCTGAATTGCCATTTTAGCCGATGGGGGACCTCCTGGAGCCTATCCTGAAATTTTTTCTAAGTGCCAAAAATACTAAGTATTTGGGTTAAAGTTGTTATCAAACGATGCTTTCGAACGATTTAAATTAGATTGAAAAGGGGACCTATTTGCTCCATTTTTGATCCAAAATGGCCCCCAAAAAAATTTGATGGTCGAATTTCGAAGTTTTTTAACTTCAACATTCGACCCTTAGTAAATCTGCCCCTAAGTCTACTAGAAAATCATTTAAATATTATATAAACCCAGCAGACGTGTTCTGCTTCTAATAAGGATTAATTATATCTTAGTTTGAATCAAGTACAAGGTACTGTTTTATTATTGCAGAGAAAAAGGAAATCATTTTTTTAAATTTGGATTATTTGGATAAAATGGAGTCTATGCAAGACAGCTTTTCCGTAATTCGGAGCTTTCTGGATAATGGGTGTTTACTGTACATAAAGCAAATACATTCTCTGGGCTGTTATTAACAGAACCTTGTACTTGATACAAACTAAGATATCACTAATCCTTATTGGAAGCAAAAGCAGAATATTGGGTTTATTTAATACTTAAATGATTTTCTAGTAGACTTCAGGTATGAAAAAATTAAGGAAAGTTTCCTTATCCAGAAAACCCCAGGTCTTTCTGGATAATAGATCCAATACCTGTGCAATGATTATTTCTTCCTCCTGTGCTGACATATATTCACGTCTTGCTTTCTTATGCATTGTTCATGTTTTCTCATTTTTAGCCAGCAGTGCTGTAGTTATGTTTCATATTTCATATCAAAGTCTTTGGTTTAGAATTACTGTTACTTCACTGACATGTTGCACCTGCCATCTGACCTTTATTAAAAACAGCTTCTTCTCCATCTGGCAAAGAAAAATTAGATCTGTGCTACCAGAGTTGTGGATTAAAGAAAACTTATATGAAAGGGCATGTGCTATAACACTCAAGATACTTTGGAAAACAGTTCCATGCAGTGATAAAGTTTCCGATAATTCATGTTTTCTTTCTTTTATTTTTAACCAGCTGACACAACGGTTAAGGCATGTTGAAGGGAAATATGTTTTCTTCACTAATTAGAACACCAGAAAATATGAATAAGTGTAACAGTTGTTCACAAACAGGCATTCTTTCCCCATACATTGACATTTATTTGCCCGTTGCAATTTAAAGAAGCCTGCCCCTGCTGTCCATAATGGTTTTCATTTAATCAGTGTGTTATTCCTGCCTGCCTCACCACGCTACCTCCATCTAGGTCCTTTTGCTATTATTATTTAAAAAATCAGGCAAATAAATAGTTTGTGTAATTGTTACAAAGACAAAGGTATGGGACCTTTTATCCAGAATGATCAGGGTCTTCTGGATAATGGATCTTTCTGTAAAAAAAAATATGTAAACATGAAATAAACCCAATAGGCTGGTTTGGCTACCAATAAGGATTAATGATATCTTTGTTTGGAACACGTACAAGCTACTGTTTTATTATTATTGAGAAAAACAGAATAGTTTATTTGATTTTAATGAAGTTTATCTGCAGTGGACTTTCTACAATTTAGACCTTTCAGGATTATGGGATTACTGGGTCCTGTGTTGTCATGTAATCTAATGTGGATTTTATAGTTTTTGTATTGTTTAATACAAACTTTCTCCAACTCTGCAGAACCAGTGGCTGCAGCAAAATAATCCTCCAAATAAGATCCCAGTTTATCTGTTTAAATCTGGCTCCATGATCTTTGTCCCTGCAGCTAGAGTTGTATCTAAAGGGGATCTAAAGGCAAAACTAAAATCAAATACAAATCTCTACACAATCATCACCTGCTCTACAGTGAAACAAAGCTGCTGGATTTCTACATGGCAGGGAAGTAAGGTGGGGGCTCCACCTGCTGTACATAAGTAAGACTGTATCTCTGCACAGCAGTTAGGGACTGTCTGACAATTCCTATAAACAGAAGTAAATGAAGGGAGAATTTCACTGAATACAGTTAGGTTTCTTATAGAAATGGTACACATTTGTTAATTAAAGTATATTGGAGATATTGGAGATTGCTTTTTCATTAAAGAAAGTAAAAATGGGGTTTTATTTTTATTTTTTTTGCCTTTCCTTGTCCTTTATCACTACTGACAAACTTAATTGCAATGATACATTATCCCTGGCAAGTAAAAACATTTAAGGTTGGGGTTGTTTTCTCTGAAGAAAAGGCTCTAGCAAGGAGGCATGAATATGACTTTATAGAAAGATAATTGGAGATCTTTTTCACAAATAAATTAATAAAGGCTCAGAGGCCACTCCTTTAGACTAGCAGATCAGAACTTTCATTTGAAGCAACACAGGTAGTTCTTCACACTGAGGACAATGAGGTTGTGATGACCTTTAAGAGTCGGTGCCTTTAAGGCTTGTTTAATTTGTTAAACATGCAAGGCTATTGTCATCTCAAGATCTATATAAGTATCGGTATATACAGTTAATATATGTAAGGTCTATATACTGTAAGAATGTGTTTATATGGCACTGGGGTTCATTTAGAGAAAATTAAACGGATTGACTGTTGCGTTTTTTCAGTTGAAATTCACCATGTTACTATGTTAATCACAATGCAGGTTTCGCACATCAATTGACCAAAAGAATGTCCATTGAGTTTATTAGTCGATTAAAACCTCCATTCCTGATGCGTTTCAAGTGCAACTGCACTTAATAATTTTTGGGTTTCTACACCTGGGTCATTTCTTGCTTTTACCCATTTATTCCTGGTGTTATATAAGGATTACCTATTTATTTGAAGACTCTTAGATGATGTTTTTTCCAAGTTTTAGTTGTCTATACTATAATTTTTTTACTTACTGTATTTAAATATTTTTTTTTGGGAATCATGTAGCCATGTTACCTGAGGTGAGTGACAATGCAGCTACTCAATTGATGAATTGCATGCAACTGCCTTCATGGGCACAAGGGAATCCTGTAATTAACTGTAGTCTGGGCCTGAGAATTTTTTTTGAGTTCTGAAATTTTGAAAATGAAACTGACTTCTTACCAAGCTGAAACTGATTTGCACAAAGCTGAAACTGACTTACACCAATTATGTGTTCCATTATCAGCACTGTGCACTCCATTTACAAACAAATGCAATAAGAAAAATGTGTGCAACAATTTGCAAAAATGGATGCAAATATGATTTTTTTATTGTTGCATTGTGTGCAAGCTGAGGCAGATGCTAAGTAGCATGTGCTCATTATTACTCTAGAATTATAGGGAAAATGTATTATGTAGTCTTAGGGGCAAATTTACTATAATTCCCCAAAAATAATTAGTTTCTATTCGATATTCGATTAGCATTCGATTTTCGAATGTTAATCGAATAGTTCTAGGCTACCTTTTATTCGATATTCGATCATTCGACGATCGAATACAAATCTATTCGATCAGTCAAATAAATCATTCGACCGAATGAATAAATCATTCGATCGTTCGAATGATTCGTACGATTCGAACGATCGAAGACTTCCATCGTAGGAATCCTATTCGATCAGGACTTAGTCTCAGAAGCCTATGGGAGTGCTCCCATAGGCTTCTATTGCAATTCAGTAGGTCCAATCTGCCGAAGTAGGCAATCGAAGAAACTTAAAAAATAAAATCCTTCGCTGATTGAATGATCGAATATTCGTCCAATCGTCTCTATTCGAATGTATTCGATCGTTCGACCATTCCCTATTCGATGATCGAATATGCCAAAATTCACATATTCGACCAAACGAAGAAATCCTACGTTCGAAATTCGATCCTTCACGTGAATTTAGTAAATCGGCCCCTTAGTGTATCAAAGGTATTGTTAGATAAAGGTATAGTGAAGATAAACTTGATTATTTCAGAAACAATGCAGAATATTTATCTGACTGTATTCAACATAACTTATTTCAGTATGATGAAGCTTATATGAAATTTTAATTTATTCGATAGTGGCAGGTGCTCCAGGGTTTCCTTGCTTAAATAGGAGCAGCAGCTCTGTTTGCAATAGAAAGCAAGAAAGAAAGTGGTTTTAGGCACAACTGCACAGTTATGTAAATGAGACCTTAGGTAAGACATCTAGAACTTTTGTGTCATTTAGAAAAATGGTAGAACTTAACAGACATAAATTACAATGTTACTTTGCATTGTGGGTAAAAAAATGGGGATTTGCATCCAACTTTTGTACATACTGGGCTGTGTTTTATAGTAGTGTATAGTAGAAATACTGTATATAAACAATGATCTTCTTATGTCTTACTTCGAAAAAGGAAACATTGACTCTCATGCAATATAAACTTGTAGACACATTGATGCCCTTCTGACATTATTATGCAGACAGAAAATTAACGTTGATTCATAAAGTATTTTTTTTATGATTTACAGCAAATCATGGATTCACCCTTAAAAACATTAGTCAGTTCTACTCACGGCAAAATGAACCTCCTTGTTTAACAGAACTGTTTGGGAATCAGCTCAGCCTTTTGCTTGTTTGTTTTACTCTGTATATTTATGTTTCTTCTGTGAACAATATAGATACATTTGCGGTAACTGCACGCAAGATGCTTAACACAATCACAATTATAAAATAATTCGGAGCACTTTTTAAACAGTTCTGATGAATAGTTTTCTTTATGGAGTGGACAATATAGAAGTAAACTTCCCCAATTACAATGTTACGGTAATTACAGACCATTTCCTCCCACAAGTGGGAATTATTGTCTCATCGGCTGAGAATACTGAAAAGAATATTACTATGTGACAAACGAAAACAAAAGACCACTGGCACTAAGGAAGTGAAATAAAGAATGGCACTGTCGCAATTACAATGTATCCTAACATGTATGACTAATGATGCAGATGTAATTTGGAATACCCATACAAAATGGCATTTCATTCAAGCACAAAACATCCAATATTTGCTAATTACAACTAGCAGATCCATTAGAAATAGACACCCCCGGCACGCTGTTTGTTTGCTGGGTATGTTTGAAGCCAAAGAATGTCCTCTAGTGGCCTGTGAGCAAGTAATATCAGCAATATAAAATCACAGTGAGTCGATGTCTACAAAATATAACATAATGTCATGTTTGTCAAAAAAAGAAAATCCAACTCACTTTCAGTACTTTAACTCCACAATATAGGGTGACATAAAACAGTAAAAATCAATAAGAAAGTTTATTATATGGAAATTAAGTCAAATACTTTCAGGAACCTCCAAAATATTTAGTGTACTGTATTTCCCAAATCCTATCATTAAAGGAGATCTAAAGCCTAAAATACTATGTTTATGGCTAGAAATGCTGTATTATTTATACTGAATTTTCTGTACCATCAAAGATGTTCAGCAACCCTATAACAATATAGACGATTATTGTTGATGACAGGAGCTCCCCATCTTTTAACTTGTTAGGCCATCTTTTGAGTGTCCGTGACACAGCACATGCTCAGTAGGATCTAGGCAGCTTTTGGAAAGCTAAGCTTAGTGAGGTACTGGGGTGAGGTACTGGGGGAATATTCTGAGACACTGCTAAAGGGATGTGGTTTTGTTCAGCTTTAGTTCTCAATCTGCCTTTATCACCATGATTACAACCATCTAACAGACATCCACCAAGCTAAATATAGAGGTCTATCATGATCCAGGATATGGTACAATTTAAAAGAGAGGACACAGGAAACTTGGTTATACTCTTCAGAACTCAATAAATAAGTTGAAAAAAATGCTATGCATGCTATGCTCACTACTTTTTTCACTGCTTTGCTTTTGAGGTCTACAGGTCCAAATAAAGGTGGTTCAAGTATAGCTTAATTTAAAGGACTTATGCTGAGATGAAACCCTAGTATTGAAGGTTGAGGTGGGATAGTGGTCTCACTAATTAAAGGTTTTCTGAATAACAGATCTTCCTATACTGAATATAGATTCAGAGTTGGAGCAATAGGTTACATTTTTAATTTTTTTTTTTATTTCTATGGTATAAGTTCCTATAGAGAAGCTGTTTGAACCTCACCAGTATTACACATACCGTAGACTAAGCTAACTGAAATTCATTTTCATGCTGGTTTTTTTTCCAAGGGTCATACTTTTGGTATGCGGTATGCAATCAGGGGGTTTCTTCACAAGTGCGATGCACAGACCTTTCCGTAATTTAGTTATTACCTACTTGACATGGATTTTACTAACAGTAACTTGACTCTTTCTATATATAATTAAAAATTCCAGATACAAAAAGTAATAATTGTTTATGTCTGGAATTAATTGTCTACAACTGAACAGGGATCAAAGGCAATTTCTGAAACTTGCTTAAATGCAGTATTGGAGGAAGACGTGTTGGTTGGACTGGAAACATAGTAATGTAGGTAATAACATACTGTATACTGCTTGAGCTGCTCATTAACTCTTAACTCAGCTTATTGGAAAGCTTTCTCATCATAGAAAATAGTAAATATATTGCAAGTGGCATGTCTTACAGTATATCTTATTGCATTAAAATTGCCAATGTGTTCATCAGTCATCTTATCTCCTATTTTCAATTAAGTTTACTGATTGAACTTAAATTCATTACTGACATTTTTAATAAGAGAAAAGTTTTCTGTGGTTGTAGAACTTAACTAGCTGTGTTTGGAGCTGCTAAGCATATCAGACGTTTAACAACTGTACTGCTAGGTCTCTGAGTTAATTGGGAACATACAGTATATACAGTATGGCTGGTTAACATTTCTTTTCATGACCTGATGTTCATAACACTTGTTAGTATGTAAACGCTTACCAATTTAATTTCCCAATGGGAATGGGACCATTATAGTAATTTATAACTAAACTTGGTGTAGTATTGATTATCAATTGACGAAGGGCATTGTAACTTTTCACAACTTGTGCTTTATGGACACAGCAGTTTACTTTAATATCATAGGAAGGAGGAAAAAAACTGCTTTGGTCTGCGTCAGTTCTGACATTGTTCATATAATTATAACAATATAATTCAAGCCAAATGTAAGGTTACTGTAATGTCTAATATGCTGAGGTGCACAGAGACAAAATTATAGAATCCACAGAGACAGATTTGGGATAGATAGATAGATAGATATAGTAGATAGATAGAGATGATAGATAGGCAGACAGACAGAAGGCAAATTCACTATTGCTAGCGCTAATTCGCCAGCGTATTGAATGATCGTAATTACGCAAATTCACTAAGATGACCATTTTACTGAATATTACCACTTACGCTAGACATTACTTTGCCAGGT
>CM044434.1:29887064-29902285 GCA_024363595.1 Xenopus borealis | reverse complement strand
AGTCATATGAAAATGTTTGGTAACCCCTCTCAGTCTGCATAAAAATGTACTCTACTTTCAACAATTTACTCTTTTCATTTCCCAGAAACATCTGAGTACAGGTGTGTTTTCTGAACAACGATTTTTAGTGAAGCAGTATTCAGTTGTATGACATTAAATCAAATGTGAAAAAACTGGCTGTGCAAATATTTGGGTACCCTTGTCATTTTGCTAATTTGAATGAATGTATTTACTAGTTGGATTAGCTAGTTAAACCTTGAACTTCATAGACAGGTGTGTCCAATCATGAGAAAAGGTATTTAAGGTGGCCAATTGCAGGCTGTGCTTCTGATTGACTCTCCTCTGAAGCGCTATCGTATGGGATCAAAGCAACTCTCAAAAGATCTGAAAACAAAGATTTTTCAGTATCATGGTTTAGGCCGAAGGCTAAAAAAACTCTACTGAATCTCCTGCCCATTTCAACTGTAAGGAAAGTAATCAGGAAATGGAAGTCCACAGGCACAGTTGCTGTAAAACTCAGGTCTGGCAGGCCAAGAAAAAAACAGGAGCGGCATATGTGGAGGATTATGAGAATGGTTACTGCCAACCCAAAGATCACCTCCAAAGACCCACAAGTACAGATGAAGCCACATTGGATTGTGCATTTGACACAGAATAACTTAACTCAGACATCCCATTTAACCCACTTAGCACAGAATATTGTGTCACAGCATCCCATCCAATTAAAGAGTTCACCATTGAAAACAATGGTGCTTTGGTATGCTAATGAAAAGGTTAAATGCATCAAATGAGTTAAGATAACTTTAGATAACACAGTTTCTTCAATTAACCCTGAGTCACGACGCATTTAACACACAAATCCAAGTGGCTGCATCTGTACATCATGCTGCAGATGGTGTACCTGTACATCGTTCTACAATTCAGTGCAATTTTCACAAAGAACATCTGTATGGCAGGGTGATGAGAAAGAAGCCCTTTCTGTACTCAAACCACAAACAGAGTCACTTGTCATATGCAAATGCTCATTTAGACAAACCACATTCATTTTGGAACAAAGTGCTTTGGGCTGATGAGACATAATTTATTTAGTTATTTGGCCATAAAAAAGTGCTTTGCATGGCGGAAGAAGAACACCTCATTCCAAGAAAAACAACGGCTACCTACGGTCAAATTTGGTGGAGGTGGGGCTGTGAAGCTAGTTTAGGGACTGTGACCTGTGTTTAAGTCAAGGGTTGGATGAATTCAACCCAATATCAACAAATTCTTTAGGATTATGTTCAAGCATCAGTTATACAGGGGTTGGATATTTCAACAAGACAATAACCCTAAATCTACAAAGGCATTTATGCAGAGGGAATAGTACAATATTCCGGAATGGCACAGTCACAGTCCCCCAACTTGAATATTACCGAAAATCTATGGGATAATTTGAAGCAGGTTGTCAGTGCTCGGCAGCCATCAAATTTAACTGAACTGGAGAGATTTTGTATGGACGAATAGGCAAAAATACCGCCATCCAGAATCCAGACACTCTTCAAAGGCTAGGTGGCATCTACAGTCTGTTATATTTGCAAAAGGAGGTTCAACTAAGTATTGATGTAATATCTTTGTTGGGGTGGCCAAATGTATGCAACTGTCTTATTTTGATATTATGCATAATGCATTTTTTCTGTTAATCCAATAAAGTTTCTGTCACTGCTGAAAAACTACTGTTTACCTAAGGTGTGTTATATATTTAAAGGAAGTTGCTACTATTATAAACAAAACTCCAAAGAATTAAGGCGTTCCCAAACTGCTAAAAACCCAGCAAGTTAGTTGTTTCTGAACTAAGGTGAAAGTTATAAAAATATCCTAATTCATTTACAAAATGTGTTCCAGCATAAAACAGGTGCAATATTCATATGGAAATTTAGCCACCAGTAAGTGGCAGCAGTTTGTCAATTTAAAGAATGCCAGTGTCCCTGCCAAATGTAAAGTATGAAATTGGCAATGATTACACTGACAGAATCATTGCCAAGATCTACAAAATATAAACAACAAAGAATATGTGCCAAGGATGCTTGAGTAAAATAAGATGTTGTATGAGTTGGGTATAGACGATTCCCTTTGTGCTTTAAGGATGCTAACGTGCTCATTAATCTTTGGTCTTTATACCATTAGCTGTGATGAGCATAAAGAAGACAACATTGACAATGTAGTATATGAACAAGTATATCATAAAGTTAGCTAATCAAAGGCAAGGGGATTGTTAATATTTCATTTCCAATTTTTCTACTTCTGTTTTCAACACATACTGTATCCCAATAAGGCCTGCTTAAGCCTGCAAAAATATGATTCCATCATTTGTTAGTTTACTTTGTAAATCAGACCAGTTGCTCAAGATAATAAAATGGTACATCAAATGGGTTTTTTGATCATATCAAAATTGAGGATTCAGGCTATAATAAATCCTACACAACAGATATATGAAGGAACACTGTCATCAAATAGCATTTTTACTATTTGCACCTGAAAGCAATATTTAACAATATATATATATAATATATGGTTTAGAAGAAAGAAAGTTGCTGTTCTTGCATTAACATGTTAATACTGTATGCCAGCATCTGATAGTTTTCCTAAAAAGTTGCAGTTCTGTCATTCTTTCTGGGGCACACATGGTAAGGGTAGGAGTAGAAGATGCCTACATGCCTAATCCTACCTGCTCATTTTAAATGGAATGCTGCTCAACGCAGGTAGTGCTCCACATGTATCTGCTCTCCTAAATGTGGCCTTTTATTTATTTATTGCACTTTGCACAATTAAATGTATTTGCCTAGAATTAAATGTATTTGCCTAGAACTAGATTTCACCAGTTTACCTGAATGAGTAAAAATCTGTTTTTTTTATTGTTCTCTTGCATGGATATGTATTTATACACAAGCATATATAGACATGCGCATACCCTTAGGCTCACAGTGTGATGCAGCCCCTCCCTCACCTGGTACCTTAGTGATGTGATTGCATCTAGGTCTTGAAGTCCCTCTGCTTTCCACAGTGGGTGTTGCACAGATTTAATGGAAAGTAAAGGGACATCAAGTCCAACAGTGAGGGACATTACACTGTGAGCCTAAGGGGGTTGGGAACTGCCACCAGCAAGCACTGACACGGACAATCTGGTATATCTGTGTTACAAAACATATTTGGACCATTTCTGCATAATCCCAACTGCTTGAAGGCATGCCAAAAAGTTGGGTATATTTTTCCCTTTAAAATTGTCCAAAACAAGACCTTGTACTTGATCCCAAATAAAATATAAATAATCATTATTGGAGGCAAAATAATCCATTTGGGATTAATGTTTAAATGATTTGAGCAGATATAAGTATGGTGATACAAATTACAAAATTACCCCTTATCGAAAGTACCCCAGGTCCTGAGCATTCTGGATAATGGGTCCCATACCTGTATAGCAATAAGGGGGAGCTAATGAGCCACAACTCCACATCACTTGAAAACTGCAAAATAACTACAGTACATTCAGTATAATATTGTTACAAGCAAAATTTAAGGGGCAGATTTAAAAAATTCACGTGAATAATTTGAAGTTCGATCGAATTTAATAGAAATTCGAATTCAAATCTTCGAATATAAAAATTAGGCAAATTCGACAATTGAATAGTCGAATTAGAATAATTCGAATAAAATTTTATTCGAATATTCGACTATTCGATGATCGAATAACTTCCCCTTTAAATTTTTATTTGACTACCTACCTCGCCAGAACAAAGCTACCGAATTGGGAATCATTAGTTTTGATTTAAAAAAAATTTGATCTATCGGTTAAATCATTCAGATCGATTTGATGGTCGAATTCAAAGGATTTTACTTCCCTTTTATTCATATGGTCGAATTTCTAATTTTTTTTTATTCGAAATTCGATCAATGTCAGTCAATAATAGCAATAATATTTAGATAAAAAACAGGTATGGAACCTGTTATCCAGAATGTTCGGGACCTGGGGTTAGAGGGTCTTTCTGTAATTTAGATCTCCATGCCATAAGTCTTCTAAAAAATCAATAAATAAACCCTATAGGATTGGTTTGCCTCCATTAATGATTCATTAATATCTCAGCTAGAATCAAGTACAAGGTACTCTTTTATTATTATAGAGGAAAGGAAATCATTTTTTAAAATGTGAATTATTTCATTATAATGAAGTCTATGGGAGCTGGCCTTTCCGTGATTTCCGGGATAATGGGTTTCCAGAAACCGGATGTTAAACCTATATTTAATGGATAGTTATGATTAGCTTTAAATTAAATTTTGTCATGTAAGACAGGCCATTTAGTGGCAAAAGTTGACCTGGAGATGAAGGGCTTTAATATATGTATATTCTTAGGTGTTTGCTACCTTTAATGTATTTATTAAAATATATAAACCAAGACATTTAAACACATACCTTGTTGCTTATTCTGATATTTAATATATCAGTGCAAAATAATGGTGCTCTATGAACCATTACAGAGCTCCAAAATGCATTGTTTCCATTGCCAGCGGCATGCTCTGTGAATGCTTATGTGCCAGCCTTTAATGGAAAAGATATTGAACTTTACCTTAAAAGTAACATTTCTAACAGTTTGAAGCCAGGTGCAGATTAGAGATAGGGCCTGGAAGAGCTGTACCTCATTAAATTTGTATAGTGTTAAAGAATACATTTATTACCGAAATACTGACCACGCAGTCAGTGGCTTTACAGGATGAATGCACATTATTGTAATCACTTGTGCTAGGTTTGCTTGTTACAGCTATGCTGGAGACAGGTGTGCCGATAAGGAAAACAATGTAAATACTAGTCAGTACCTTTTTGGCAAATTTTGCTTAAATTGCAGCAATGTGTTGAGAATAAACATAAATCTGTAGTTGGAATTTTTTTTTTTACTTGGAAACATTAATTGTGCTAGAGGACTATTGTAAATCCACTCTAGTTAAGTGACTGCTCTGAACTTAAAAGTAGCTCTTGACAGCTATTTTTGTAAATATATGTCAGCTAACAGCATTTCTTCCCTTGATTTCGCTGAGTGCTTTCATTTTATGATTATTCTGTGAAAAGCATAATTTCCAGCTTTGCGTCAAGTATAAAGTGAATCTCATAAGCATCAAACCTTTGCAAAATGATATCAGCTAGTATGATGTTCCACCAGCACACAAATCCTCGCAAATCTGTTCCCTTCGCTAGCTTAGATTTTTGAGTTGATTTCAGCCATGTTAATTAACACAGCCACATCTTTTAGCTCATATGCACTACATGTGAAGATTATTAATGTACAGGGAATATGAAGACCCTGCTGTATAATATAAGGCTATCAGATGCCACAAAGTAGAGCAGTGGCCATATAACTTTTTCCCATTATATTAATAACAGAAATTAAACCAGAATCTCAACTGTGATCTGGCTTAATTTAGTAACAATTTGGATCTAAAATTGTCTGCTGGAAAAGACTCAACAAAACTGAGCAACAACAAACCACATTTTCTAATTGTTGCCCGAATAAACTCAAATTATCTGGAAACCACCGTTAAACAGCCTGAGACTCTCAGCAATCATGAAGGCAAAAAAACATGTTCCAATTATAAAAAGGACCATCTGTCATTGTCTTGATGTTTTCATGACTTGGACAGGTTTTAGCTGGAATATTTCCCCATTTGGATTTTTAGCAGCTTTAGTGTTCAGGTATGGGATCCAATATCCAGAAACCCATTATCCAGAAAACTCCAAATTGCTGAAAGGCTGTCTTCCATAGAATCCATTATAATCAAATAGTCCAAATTTAAAAAAATAATCTCCCTTTTCTTTATAATAATAAAACAGTACCTTGTACCCAAGCCAAAGTAATTAATCCTTATTATAAGCAAAAACAGTTTATTGGGTTTATTTAATGTTTAGGTGATTTTCTAGTACAATGAATATATTCAGTTCAACAATACGGAAATAATTACTTAATTTTAAAAATCTCAATAATTTTTAGGTTTTCTTTTAAACCCTTGTAAGGTTTAATAAATAGGTCCCTTATGGGCAGATTTAATTTGGATCGAAGTAAAAATTCAAATTTTGGGCTACTTTGACTATCAAATAGCCCAAAATTCGATTCAAATTTCATATTCAAATTTTGGAAGTACTGTCTCTTCGACTATTCGCCACCTTAAAGCTGCCGAATTGCCATCGTAGCCAGTGGGTGACCTCCTGGAAGTTTTCCTGAAAAAGTCCTGAAAAAAAACAATTTTTTAAAAAATCATCTGATTAGAATTTGATCAAATTCAATTGAAAACGGACCTATTTGATTGAAAACCGTAAATTTTCGACCGTTAGTAAATCTGACAATTAATGACATAGAAGCCCTAGGTGCCTCAAAATATTCTTTCTGAACCATGTAGAGTTGCCATGTTTTCAGGAAAAAAATACTGACCTTATTATATTTTTATGTTTCTTGCCTATTGTTCCCCCTTGGTGCACATTGATATGGCATCAAGCATTATTTTTACCAACCAGGTAAAATTATTTTTACCTCATCACATCAGCATTAGGTGCAGTGGCCCTTGTAACCACACTGATGTGGAATTCTTGGGGGAAATATTGCAATTATACTTGTGGCTATAAATGACTTCACAGAGGTGTTGATTCTGTGTAGTTACAGTGATAGGATTACCAATGTGTCATGCAGGTGTGACACAGGTGTTACTTGTGAGAGTTGCATGAATGGATGTGTGAAGTGTTCTGAAACCACCGGGGTACAAATGTAAGAAGAGCACTGTACGTAGCAGATAGGTGTGTCGAAGGGCACCGTTTCTGTTCAGGGATGGTTTCTCCACCTTGACATGAATTGCCTCTTTCACGCCTCATTCTGCTATGTCTGCTACAAACAATGCTGTTCTCACATCTGTACCCTGGTGGTTTCAGAACACGTCACACATCTATTCATGCAACTCTCACAAATAACACCTATTAGATATACCATGACCTGGATAAATGAAAATTGTCACAGTCAACATAAAAGTGAGTCACATAGGGGCATATTTACTAAGGGACGAATTTTCGAAGCAAAAAACCTACGAAATTCAAACCTCAAAGTATTTTTAAAGGGCTTTTTCAATCAAATAGGACCATTTTTGATCGAATAAAAAATCGTTCAAATCTTTCGATTCGATGGAATGATTCAAACGATTCTCTGTAAAATCCTTTCAATTCCTGGAATATATTTGGATACAATAAATCTTGTGAAAAAATTGTTTTTTTTCCCACCAAAAATTTATATTTTATAAGTAATAAAACTCAAAGTTTTTTAGATTCAGACCTTAATAAATAACCTCCTAAAAATTGAATTTCTGATTTAAACAGGAAATTTCTCCCTTTCATGCAAAGAGCACAATTGCAATTGCTGCACTAGAGATGCAAGCCCCCTGGATATGCTCCTGGCTGAATACTATAGACTAAATGGCTCTGTGTGTATGCTCGTCCTCTTTTTTTTCAGCTGTTCTTCATACTCATCTCCAGTAGATAGGAAATCATTGTCTGCTGTGTTTGGTCTGCAAAGTCAATTAAGTTAATTTAAGCACCTAACGTTTTTTTCTTTAAAGATCAGAATATCAATCTGCACTAGTTTATAGAGGCCGTTATGGCTGTGCCTGTAAATCAAGCTGCTTCAATCTGCACAATGTTGATTAATTCCCCTGCTGATTTATAAGACCCTGTCCATAACAAATCCAATGCATGTCAAATTTATATACAAATTGCAATTCTAATGAAACTTGTGTGTGATTGTTTACAGAGATGGCAGCAAACTAATGGTGCTTCACTAGTCAGGCAGGACAAAGTGAAAAGGACTGTATGTTTTCTCAAATATTTTCACTTAGTGGAACAAGATAACATTTAATTTACAAATAACATTTCTATACAGCTTGAAATATTAAAATTACTTCTAAATTATCCCTTAAAAGCCTTACAGTAATTCCTTCCTTACTGTTACTGATTTATTTAAATACAATTTTTTTTAGCAACAAATGATATATGCAGTACACAACAGTACAGCATGTACCTCAATCATTGCAATGAGTGTGTGGCATGCTGTACTATTGTGTACTGCATATATCGCACACTAATTGCAATGATTTAGGTATTATAACTATCTATTGCAATGTAGCTTCATGTAAACTGAGCCTAGAGTACACACAGCTTGTTTCATATCATTGATGATGTTTTGTGTTTTTGACTGCATTGTGGTACTTTACATTTACAATCTGCCCTCTCTTTAGTCTGAGCTAACCTTTTAGGATATGCACCATCATCACATAAAAAGTAGATTTGTAGTTGCACACTTAGGGGAGATTAAACTGGAGGCCCAGTTTCAACTATATGTTTTACATGTATGCCATCATTTGGAAAATCCATGATGGACAAGGACCTAGGGAACTATCACACATAACTTATCTATAGCAAACAATGCTAGTTAACCCCAGGATGGACCAGCAAGGTCTTGTCCTGTATTAACAGCGAAGAGGCTTATGACACAAAGGTGGAGGAAAAAGCGGATCCATGAGAATAGTTTCCCATTTATTCCTTCCAACATAAAATACGTTTCAATGTAAGACTTTTTAAACACCAGAGTGGTTTTATACATGTTCTGTTCCAGCAAAACATGGCACATTAAAGGTCTAGATGTGGGATCCATTATCTGAAACCTGCTATCCAGCAAGATCCAAATTATGGAAAGGCTGTCTCCCATAGACTCCATTTTATCCAAATATTTTTTTCTCTCTTATATTGAAACAGTGTCTTGTACTTGATCCCAACTATGATATAATTAAACCTTATTGGATGAGAACCAGCCTATTGGGTTTAATTAAGGTTTACTTCATTTTCTTTAGATTTGAGGTATTAAGATCCAAATTATGGAATACTGTATGCGCTATCCCGAAAGCTCCAAGTCGCTAGCATTCTGGATAGCATATAATACGACATACAGTATATGCAACTCCCCATTGGGTAGTTCGTTAAATGGACCCAACATATAAAATAAAATATTTGTATGACTTACAATAGAGGTTATTTTCAAAGATAAAGGTAGTGAGCAAAATTCAATAAAATGACAAAAAAGGGCACCTCCTGCCCTACTTGTCCCTTAACTTTCATACTTTCATTATCACCTGCATTAGGGGCTGCTGTGCCTCCAAACAATACTTTCTGCCCGGGTGCAAGATGTTTGA
Source organism: Xenopus borealis (assembly GCA_024363595.1). Classification (NCBI taxonomy): domain Eukaryota; kingdom Metazoa; phylum Chordata; class Amphibia; order Anura; family Pipidae; genus Xenopus; species Xenopus borealis. The sequence goes on along the minus strand of CM044434.1, from coordinate 29,893,045 downwards.
TCCAGAACTTGGTACAAAGAGCACCATTTCCTGGGGTGCTTGGTAAATGAGAACTAACATGCATACACTTGCACCTCTTAGTGCTGTAGCACGTGTGCTGTTGGGGATGAAAAATGATCTCTAATATATTATAAGTACTTTTCTTTTTTTATGATACATAATACAGTTTTTTTTAACCTCTCAGTTATGCTAAACCTTAGAGATTTGAATCACCTCTTCTGAGAAAAAGAAATACAAAATGTCGCTGTTTCCTTTTGTACGTTACTGAAACTATTTAATGAAATGCTAATACAAGTCACAGCTAAGTCAAAATATGCATATGATAAGGAACATCTTCTCAATGCATAATTAAATTCAATCTATCGTTTTTTTTCTCTGCCAGAGTCTTAACTAAATAAATATCCTTCTATTAAAAGAGTCGAATTTCTCAAAGCTGCACATTCCATTGTGTTAGCCATTAATTATATAGCTTTACAGTGCAGTAAATAGTGAACTATGCCAAGGAATAGAAAACAATGCAAAGTATTTTCCATTTTGTTTTTTAATCATGCACAGTTAGACTTAAATCAAGAATACTGTACATTAAAATTTTTTGCTTGTTCCATAACACCAGGCACAAGTGCTGTTGCTTTTCACTGAAAAACCTATTATTAAATTAATTTCCAAGTCACTATCAAACAGATGTGCCTCTGTACATGAGGATAAACGGTCTGGAATAAACATATGCATTCACATTTTTGTTGTCTATATTATTTTATAAAATGCTTTAATACTTTGAAACTAGAAACAATATTTTACATCCAGCCATGGGTCTAAGAAATTTAGGGTGCTTCGTCTCAAGTGCGAAACTTGAACTCACGTATCCGTGGCGCTATCCTTAGGAGAATCGTCACACAATCTTCATTGCAAATTCTGTGGCTTTTTTAAATACACACATTCGTATTAACAGTGGGTATAGCTACATGACTAACGCGTTTCTTGCCGTCCACACGGCACTTCCTCAAGTACATGAACTTGTGTTTGTATGGAAATAGCAGGGTGGTATTGGGGTAGAGATACTGGACTTGACAATTTTCACCTTCCTCATGATAAAATGATTTTCTTTCATATTGTGAGGTTTCTCCTGAAGCTAGAAGGGTACATTTTTAAAGGAATGGTAACAGCAAAAACTGGAAATTTGTTAAAGCAAGGGGCAGATTTAGCAAGAGTCCAAATATGAATTCATGTGAATATATTCTAAAAATCTAAATTTTTAAACTCATAGGATCAACCTAAAAACTTTGATTCAAGTTTTAAAAATTCAATTCAAGCTTTTTCTCTGAAAAATGTCAGGAAGGCTGCAAACATCACCAAATTGATCCCTTGATCCAATTGACTTAGACAGCAATGCAGTAGGTGTAAGGTGGCGAATTGTCAAATTTCAGTTCTTAAAAGTATGATAAATCTTAAAAATAGAATTAGAATGTTTTTAAAAACTCAAATCAAATTTGGATATTTCCCTAAGTCGAATTCAACAGTTTTGGCCATAAAAAACCCCCAAACATTTGAATTTGAAATTTGTCCATTGATAAATATGCCATTCAGAGTAACAAACTGTCGGGTTGGCCAACTAAGGTGGAGCCTGAAGGACTGTTAGGGAGAATATAAGGGAGCATAGCCATGTGCCCTCCTACAATGCTTACACCTGAAAGCACAAACTGATGTTCAGTTAGGGAATTATTTCAGGTGAATATCTGATGAGATTTTAGATGAATATGTATTTGTTAAGGGTTCCACAAAAATGCATATTTAGTGGGCTCTGGCCAAGGCACTAGGTTAAGATAACCACACAGATACAATATGGTAGGCATTCTAAAGCAATATCCTCTACACTGCACTATTAAATATTTTCTGCAAAATCCCTTTGAAATTCATAATTTTTACATTGCTGATTTTTGCCAATATATTTACCGTAATAATAGAAACGGTATTTACAGTATAACTTACAAGGGCAGTGTTCTCCATTTATTTCAACAGAAGGTTTAATTGAAGCCTTATTTCTTCAATATACTTTCCTTTCAAGAGTAATTTATTGCACAGTAAAATGAATAATAGCAATGCTGGCTAAAAAAGCATTGGCTAGTATATGTTTCCTGTAATCGGTGGCTATTAAACAATAACAGAAACAATAAAAGACAGTGATGGCTTACTGCTCATTGTTATGATTTTCTAAGTGACATCACTGACTAGATTGCTCTTGTCAGACAGATAGATATGGATGGGTTTGTTGGATCACCCATCCTCGGGCATTGTCGTCATTAACAATGCCCTTCATCCATCATATAGATCTGTTCTAATACAGTGTAACAAAGGCGTAGTCATGCTCAGAGAATGAGTGCCAGCACTAAAATATTGTGTTTATTTGAAGAACATTCAGAATTAAAGTCTGGCATGGCAGAAAAAAAAGAAAAGATCAATCGTAAATGAACAACAATGTCACAGATAGTGGCATCAGAGTGCATTTTTAGTTCTACCTGCATAATATATCTTAATTAAATTCATGCATTAGGAAGATACAGATGCAGTCACTTGGATTTGTGTGTTAAATGCGTTGTGACTTAACTCATCTATCCCATTTATCCCACTTAGCACAGAATATTGTGTCACAGCATTCCATCCAATTCAAGAGTTCACCATTGAAAACAATGGTGCTTTGGTATGCTAATGAAAAGATTAAATGCATTAAATGAGTTAAGATAACTTTGGATAACACAGTTTCTTCAATTAGCCCTGAGTCACGACGCATTTAACTTACAAATCCCAGTGACTGCATCTGTATTTGCATTTGAAGCACTGATGCTGGGGGTTAATTGATTTCTTCAAGCATTTAAGACCTTTGGTGTACAAACAAAGCAATTATTATTTATGTATACTGTATTTATTTTTTTTTAAAACAAAAAAGTTTGTAATGTTTTTCTAAGATTAATTATTATTACACTGAATGAACTACTGACTTACTTTACAAAAGAAACATTGTGTAAGTGAAAAACACTGATAAATCTGAAGGTAGATGAGGAACAATCATGCCAATCAATCTTTGTAATTGGGTTTAATCATTCAACCGTAATTTACTATTTAGTTTTATTCTGTGAAAGAAGTGGAATGGCAAATCTGAAACTTCAGTTGATATTGAACATCTGGTTTTAGCAGCAGATGCTGTCCAGCTGTAACATTGTGAGCATAGTTATTTATCCATTAGCCCTGTATTGAGTTGGCTCCAGAGATCCATGGGAATATTTGTCATCAAGAGTATCCTTATAAAATAAAAAAGACATAACACATTTGCATAGTTATGGTAGGGTTTCTGTGATTACTGAAATATGACTTGTGATTTACCAAATAATATCCATATTACAAGGTGTTTTGGTCATTAAAGCCTATTTATTATGTTGAATTTTAGTGGTTTATGAAACTATAATAAACTCTACTCCTCTAAAACTATGAATGCCATGGAATTTATTAAAAGTTATGATTATCAAAATAAGAACGGGAAAAAATGCAGTGTACTAAAAAATATCTCAAGTACCTCCAAAATCTCTAAATATTCAAGTTTTATGTACAAAAAAATTGATGAAAAATGGTCCAGTAGGACCAACACAGCTTCAATTGACTTCTCTGGGACCTGAACAGCTTTTGTGTAAGTGAATGTCGTGGTTTTTAAACTAAAGAATTCTCACATTTTTAACATTAAAGTAATACAGGAAAAAAACACACATTTGTAAAGGTTTGTGAAAAAAAAAAATTAGTAAATAGGACCCATAGTCATTGATAAATTACATTCTTTAGTGTTATGGGGTTGTGATCACTGCCATAACTAGAAAACCGAGGTGATTAGATGCCCCTGATGGCCTGCAAATGCTTCCCTATGAGCTACCCTTCACAAATGCTAAATCACAAATCTTACAATGGAAATGCCATCACTCCCAGATTTGCCATAGTCAAAGTGTTTTCTATGTATCTTGTTGGTTATGTCAAATTATTCTTGATGCAAAACCTTGAGGCAATGTACCTCTATTTCATCAACAAAAGAATAATAATAAATAACCTCCGTAAGTGTCAACTTTTTCTTGCATAGAGAGGTTTAATCAAATGGTAATGTTTACTTCTCTCACACAGTAGAAGCAGTCATGATTTAAACATACAAACTCTATTTTAAAAAATGAAGTCTGACCAATCTTTAAAGGAAAACTATACCCCCAAAATGAATACTTGAGCAACAGATCGTTTATATCAAATTAAGTGGCATATTAAAGAATCTTACTGAACTGGAATATATATTTAATTAAATATTGCCCTTTTACATCTCTTGCCTTGAACCACCATTTCGTGATGGTCTGTGTGCTGCCTCAGAGATCACCTGACCAGAAATATTTCAACTCTAAGGGGCAGATTTATCAAGGGTCGAATTTCAAGGATTAATTAACCCTCAAATTCAACCCTCGAATTAAATTTGAATTAAAACCCCTCGAATTCGACCCTAGAATACAAGGGGGTTTAACGCAATTCGAATTATCGAAAGATCAGATATGAAAAATTTGTTCGATCGATAAAATCGTTCGAATCGAACGATTTTAACCATTTGATTGATTTTTTTATTTTCAATCAAAAAAACTTGTAAAAATCCTATGGGAGCTTCCCATAGGGATATATAGCAATTTAGTAGGTTTTATATAGCAATTTAGTAGGTTTTATATAGCAATTTAGTAGGTTTTATCTGCCGAATTGTTATATCAAATTTTTTTTATAGGGCCAGTACTTCGACAATCAAATTCGAATTTGGCAAATTCGAATCAAATTTTGGGATATTCAATAGTCGTATAATCCCAAAATAAATTTGAATTTCAAATTTTTTTTAATTCAAACTTCACTTTGAATCAATTCGAACCTTAGTAAATCTGTCCCTAACTGTACCAGGATGAAGTGTGGAAGCAAAAGACCAAACTCTGTCTGTTAATTGGCTCATGTGACCTAACTTTATAGTTTGTTTGGTATGTTTGTGTGCACTGTTGAATCATACGATCACAGGAAGCTGTCCTTATTTTTTAAAATGGCAATTTTCTATTTATGATCACCCAATGGCACATGCCACTAAAAAAGTATATTATTATGAAAGTGGTTTATTTACATGAAGCAGGGTTTTACAAATTAGTTTTATGCAATATCTTTTTATAGAGATCTACATTGTCTGGCGGGTATAGTTTTCCTATATTCCTATGATTAATTTATACCATAGTTCATCATAACTTAGTGCTGTTCTGATGGTTTTGGGCTGTTGTCATACAGAAGAGAACAATAAAATGTGCCCATACCATGTACCATTCAATGTCTTTGTGTACAAACCAGTAGACTGCAAGTCGGGGATTTGTCTGTGTATGGTCATCTTAAGAAGGGTAAAGAAATCACCAACACAATTTTAAAATGCCTCTTTACAAACACATTATATATTTAATAATCTAAATAAGAACAAAAATAATATCAGGTGCTTTAAAACAATATTATTCAGACATGAATGGGAATAAAAATGTAAGAGAAATATTTCAATATGGGATGTTCGGATATAATTGCGTCCAACACCATTTATCCCAACTGAGGTTCATCTGCATTACCATATTCTATTCCTACATATGTATGGGCTCTCTTATCCTGAAAGTTCAGAATTACAAAGACACCATCTCCATAGAGACCATTTTAAGCACATCATTTTATTTTTTTAAATTATACCATTTTGCTAGGTATAACAGTCCCTCGTACTTGATTATACCTAAACTGCATTAATCCATATGATGGCAAAACATTCCAATTGGGGTTATATAATGCTTACATTTTTATAGAAGACTAAAGTTATGGAGATCTAAATTTAAGGAAAAAAAGCACTAATAAATACTTTATATATTGTTTCAGTAAATACATTGGCATATGCTTAGCATTTACAATATTACTAT
>CM044434.1:29863934-29886582 GCA_024363595.1 Xenopus borealis | reverse complement strand
TGTTTGCAAAGTGAACAATAATAAAGGCAATAAGAAAACTATCAGTGTGAACATTGAACTAGTGTTACCATAGGATGTTCCAGCATGCAGCCTTAATAATGCCATTGGTGTCCAATTCAGTTGATGCTCAGTTGAGGCTATTAATTCAGCCTCCTAATGATACAGTGGAATTACACTTGTGTCAAGGCAAGCACGTGTGGGTAATTCACTACAGCTGAAGAAGTCTATTAGTTCTTGAAGCAAGTTCAAAGGAACAAAAATGGGTGGAAGTACTTTCCTGAATAGTATCAACAGCTACTCAGTGGCCACCGGGTAAATTTAAGTACTTTGAATGTGTGTTTGTGTTCTGAAGTGAGCCTTAATAACATTTTGCAAGATAGGAGTTTATGGAATTTACAGTAGAAAGGTACAGTGGCTAACAACCCACAGCAATCATTCAGGTGTTTTATATCATGTAACAGTACATTTCATCTTCTGAATGGATGCTGTAAATTACTTATGTATTAGGGTTTTAGGGTTTAGGGTGCAGTAAAGCTCTGTGTCCCATAAGATGCAGCAGCAGCTTATTTTCTGCCGATGCACAGCTGATCTACTTAGCTTCACATTTATATTATATGGCAGCTAAGTAACCAGTACAATTTGCATCAGAACTTAATAAATGGTTTTGTAGCTTCTGCTTCTGTGAAAGACAAACTTTACTTTATGCTATAAAATTTTCAAGCTTAGCTTAGCTTCTAACAGCTGCCAAGAAGTTACTGAGCATGTGCTGTGTTACTGACACTTGAACATTGGCAAGCTCCCATGGGCAACTCTAAAGGCCTAAATCTCTATTATTATTATACAGCTCCTGAAACTCTCCTCAGGAAAGCCCTGAAGCTGCACAAGGGCTGCATGACAAGGGATGCAAATGACCAGCAGCCAGATTATACTGGTCTAGGGCAAAGATGGGCAGAATCACATGTAGCCGTGTTTAGGTGAGAGGGATTGAGTTAAAACGATGGCCAGGCCCAGGGGCAGAGTTAGAGAGGGTTGTGATGTCAGGAGAAGAAGAAGTTCACTTCCTTATCTTAGGTAGAAACATCCCCCCCCCCAATTTTACAATGTTGTGACAGGAGTTTTCTACTTTATGTTCTCATATTATCTATTAATAACTGAATATGGATGTTTTCCTGAAAGTGCTTTTATATTGTGGTTTCTGTATCTTTACACATTATAATTGTGAGAGTCTGTATTGTATTCATTTATGTTAAATAAATGTGAAGAACTTGATCCAGGGAATGTTTCTGATCGCCATTGGGGTCAGGAAGGAATTATTTCCTTCTTGAAGCATAGTTGGCACTGGCTTTGGGCTGGATTTTTTTTGCCTTCCTCTGGATCAAAACAGTGCACGTTTGATATTATATTTTAAGTTTTATTTGTCACAGCGGTAGGACGTTGGCAGAGTACTGCACAGGTAAGTTTAAAAGAGGGCGAAAAGAGGTTCTCTCCTGTGACTGCATTGATACATATGCTACTATTTTGTGCTAGGGGGTAGTGTGGTTAGATTTCCTATCATCAAGACACTGCAGATGCAGGTCCGGCAGCAGGGCTGCTGAACTTCTTCCAAGTTGACAGCACAGCATAGTAGTGATCTCTTGTTAAATTCTAGCTTTAGAATATTGCTTTGGGTTAAGCTGGCACGGTCCTATTTATTTGATAAAATGTGAATAAATTATGTGGCCATTTTACACCCATCTCTGTCTCCTGGTTTCATTAAAGTGTGTAATAATGGGGTGCAGTCGGATAGCTCAAGATGAAGGGTCAAATTGAGAAGTCCTCTTGTCATGGTACAGTAAGAGCATAAAATGAGTAGTAATTTTTTTAAATTCTCATCAGAATAATAAGATAATGGGTCTGTTACAGTGCAGTTTGTACACAGCCAGAGGCATAAGGGTGCATTGATTACATTTGATTTTAACTAATTTCATTATATTTTTTGAATGTAATATGCTCTATGCATTTTATGCATACTAGCATAATAGCATTGCATGCTGAACAAACAAACTCACTTTAAAAAAACATTAAAAAAAACATATAAAAGCAATAATGGCATCTTAATGGATTCAACATGGGCTTCAAGTAATTCCTTTGGAAAGAAAGGGCTGTATTCAGAAAGCTAGGAAACAACATACAATACATTCATAACATTTCTTCTTTTGCAGAGCTTATGTACACAGTTGAGCTTGCTGGAGGCCTTGGTGCTATTCTTCTACTGCTTGTTTGTCTGGTGACCATCTACAGGTGTTACAAGATTGAACTGATGCTATTCTATAGAAATCACTTTGGAGCTGAAGAACTGGATGGAGGTAAGTCATTTGCAGAGCACCTTTGTTTTATTATTATCTTAGCTGGTGGAGAACAAGCTTACTAATAAAAGAAATGTTGTCATCTTATCAAGCATCTACCTGAGTTACAGGAAGACAGTTGATTGGTTCTTCTGGATTATGAGATACATAATCATAGATGTGGGGTTATGTAAGAAATGGTGCTACATTTGCTACGTGTCTATTCATGTATAGCAACAGCAGGTAGTGCATACTAGTGATCTGCTTAAATGAAAACGTCCAATTGATTGCTAGGGATTACTGAACCTGGGCAATCTGTCTTTTTTAATGGAACTTAATTACAGCTATTACAATAAAGGGGTTAAAACTATGTAGAAGAAAGGCTCAGTAATAAATATTTAATGTTGTACCATAAGGTCAAAAATGATTTAATAATTGACCTCTTCCTTTTACTTGAGTTTAATTTTCACAATCAGCAGGAGAATATATTAAATTTAAATAATCAGCAGCAAAACAATTAAATGCTAAATTAGAATTTTTTTTCACATTAGCAATATCCTGGTGATCACGGGAGAAATATTGGCATTTTACTTACAAATAAAAGCAACCAAAATGCTTTCTAATGTGTTATGTTACCCCCAATGGAGATAATGCATTCCCTTTTTCAATTAACATGCCATCATTATTTCTGGCTTATTTGCATGTCCTTAAAGGTTCTAAACAATTAACAGCACTTTTTGATCTTTTGCTGTTTGTTTATGCTCCCCAATTAAAATTATGGAAACAAAAAGATGAAACTAGTTTAAATAAAAGAATTATATAATTAAAAGAAAAACATGAGAAAGAATAAAAAACTGAAGTCAACTAAAGAAAGAATAAAAGGAAATCAAGAGAGTGAGAAAAGAATGAAATGGAAGGCTATGGGAAGATACAGTAAATAAGCAAAAGATTCAAGAGAGAATAAATGAAGCATGGTGACAATAACAGAGTGAAAAATGATGGAAAGAAAGCAGAAGCAATTTTAATATAAAAAAGCAGTGGTAGCACTGCAAAAAAGTGAAAGAGATAAATTGAAGGCAGAAAAAGAAAGAAAGGTTCAATATTGAATGTCATGTACTTATAAATGTTGGATATTTTCATGACAGGTATCTTTTCTGTCATCTTTTATGCTACCCTTTTAGTAATTGAAGGAAAGACATAATCATGGGGGGCGGGGTAATAATTTGCAATGCTTTAAGGGACCCACCAATGATTATAACCACTCACCTCAGATGCTGGGCTGAAGCTCTTTTGAACTTGTGCCCTGGGGTTTGGAAAATGACTCCCTTATGTATATATTTGCTCTTTCATATTTTTTATTATGTTGCTCCCAAAAAAACGGTTGGATTTCACAAAATGGTAGTATAGTAGAGTAGTAATCATGGACATTTTTTGATAATACTTTTCTTAAGGATAAGATCATTTCGTTTTACATGAGTTTTCTAAATTGTATTGGATACATCAGAGAACTTTGCCTATAAGACTGATATCCTTTTTTTATTTTGTTGTGCTTTACAATATTTATGAAGTAAAAAGAAAAATGAACCCTTCTGAACATAATGTACGAAATAGATTTGCTGTGCTAACAGTATTGTACCAAAATAGAAAAACATATTCAATCTATATTCTAGCAGAGCTGAATATTCTATTGCTCTGTGAAAAAATATGAATGTTTCTTTTGCTCCAAATCAAAGCATCCTCTCTGTCATGTTAGGACAGAAAATAGGAAGAGGAAAACAGTACAGATTTCCACACTGGATGAATGCAGAATTCATGTCTGTGTTTAGTGGAATATTCAACAAGGTTTCTTTTATAAGCAATTGATATTCTGCATAGATGGTCCATAATCCTCTCCAAGGAGTAAAAGGAAGGTTAATATTTCATTAGTCCAGTTATTGATTTAGCTGTACTTTCTTCACAACAACAACACAAAAACCAACATGTGACCTCTTATTCCACCGAATTAGTTCCAGTGCACTTGGCTTCATTGACATTTCAAAGAAAATGATGAGTGACTTAATTCAGGCTCATAGTTTCCACATAAAAATACAGCTCATGTGGCAAAGTGCTGTACAATAGCAGACAACTGCTAGCAGCCTAGCATCCTGGTATAACATTAGCAGTTTCAAGTAGCCATAGAAAATGAAAATGTACCTCTGAGGAACACCATGCAATTCAACAATTGAATTATTTATCCAACAATCTTTTATCTAACCATTATATAATGGGTTTGCTGGTTTAACCAACACCCAATACCAGCCATAGTGATTGGTGATCAAAAATACTGAATCAGCAATTGTGTGTTACCAATTGATGAATGAGGATCTGTTGGTGTGTTTGTGTTGGATTCATGTAAATTTTGCCAGAGATTATTTGATAAGCAGAGAAACGTTAAGATAGACCTCTGTTCTCCAAAAGACCTCTAAATATTGTAGCTAAAATTAAGACCCCCAGAAAGGCTCTCATGACTTGTTATTTCAATACTCATAGCAATGAGGATTCTCTGAAAGATAATTGCTTCTAAAGTGGGGTAAAACTAAGGTAAGTAGCATTAAATTGAAAATACAATATAGTATAACAATAATAAAATAACTCAATTAGCTTCTTCCAACCATAAAGAAACAAGAATAGTCTATTGATTTTGAAGAAAGATTAGCTACTGCGCATTGCTATCTTTTAGAATGTAATCAGTTTGTTTCTCATTGCCACATTCCACCTCAAGAAGATGTATTTGTAATAATGAAAGCTAACTGTCCATCCTTTTACAGATAAAGATTTTGATGCATACTTATCATACACAAAAGTGGATCCAGACCACTGGAACCAAGAAACGGCTGAAGAAGAGAGGTTTGCCCTGGAAATTCTGCCTGATATGCTTGAAAAGCACTATGGGTACAAGTTGTTCATACCCGACAGAGATTTAATCCCCACAGGAAGTAAGTAAATATATTATCCACAGGCTTGTCTATGCATCAATCAAAATGGAAATATCGCCATTATAAAAAAAAATCCAAAAATTTTTTTTAAAATAATAATTATTTAACAATTTACTTTTTAGTTTGTTAACCTAACATATTTATGGCTACAACCAACAACCTCTTGCTATGAGTCAAAATTCTAACTGGTTGATTCTACTTTGGCTTGGGGCAGAGTTTATAAACAAGTAATTAAGATAAATAATGCTGCTGTATACATCATGGTTAATCTGAGCTGCAGAAGTAAATCCAAACATAGATCAATGAAGTAAACTGCTTTATTAATAATGCCTATTTAAAACAGTAAAAATAATTGATACATTCTACTTATACATTAGTTCTTTATTAATGTTTTTGTCGTGCTTTCTGTATTAGTGTTTTGTCATAACTTTGTTGTGCCCCAGAGAGAGAAAAGTGGTGAATCCCCTTGCTTTTTGTCAGGCTCCAGCCTAGGGGCACAGCTGCCCCTAGAAATCCTGTCTTCTGCCTTTTAACCACAGCAGTGGGCACATGGTCCTTACAATTAAATTCAGAAGCCAATGGATACAACTCCCTGTAAGTATAAGTAATAGAATAGGCAGTGAACAGGCTACACTTAGCTATAATTTGGGCAAAGAACGTGTGGTTTAACTGGAATTATGTAAGCAATAGAATAGGCATACAGACATGCTACATATCTATTTAGTCCAGTGTTGTAAAAGAATATATATTAATCAACCCCAAAAGGGCCAAAAATGCAAACAATGTAATTAGTGATGATATGATAAAGAGAGAGAATAGTTTCTCTTTCAAGTTTTTGCTGCAGGACATCATAAATTTGATGTACAGGAATATAGGAAATTGGTTTTATTTCAAAATTTTCTAAGTATAAATTTTATTCAACAATAACACAGACTATGGGGTAAATTCACTAAAGGGCAAATTTTTTCCAGCAACCATTTCTCCACATTTCGTCCTACGTTGCCAGGCGTTAATTCGTTACCACTACACTAATTCACTGTTAAATGGCATCTCAGCAGCCAAACACTGGCAATTTTTTACTAACATTACTTCAGCAGTGCAAGAATTCCATAGAAGTTTTGCTGGCGTTTTATTTCTCCTTAGTGAAACTTAGTACTTTTACAAGTCAATTTGAATAGAGCGGGTACATAAAAGCTGTATGGATGTCTTCATTATTGATGTTGGTGCAAATGCTTGAAGTTTTATTACAAATGTCCAAAGAACCATAATAAAGACAGAAAAGATCCTCTAATGCTCTAGACACAAGCCTACCCTAAAACAAATGTAGCATGCTCCTCAAATGTCTGGAAAATTGTTAACACAAAAATCTTTAATAGTTCAGGCTTTTGAAAGCAATCCCACTTTAAAAAAGTAAAGTAAAGTGTTTTTTACAACTTTAATGAATTTCTGGCATACATGATATGATGTCACTGACATAAGATTGAGGAAGATGTAGATTTGTTTTATCAGTTTTAAAGCATCCTGGCAAATATGCAGAGTAACGACCGTCCGCCATAATGAAAAGTCTAAAGGCAATAGGGTGCAAACGTACGCTAGCGATGGTCTCGTTGTCCTCTTCCCCTGTTAGTGAATTGGCGATGTCCCTGCAAATGGCATTTCTGGTGATTTGTCGCTAGCATTGGCCACTTCACCCTTTAGTGAATCTACCCCTATATTTCTTATTCATTACTCAATCATACAGTTGTTAAGTGAAACATTGTCATTAAAATTATGAAAGCAAACTTTTGATTGGTTCTATTGATTACCCAAAACTTTGCATAGAATGGCAGTCATTATATAGTAGAGGTCATGTACTGATGGCGGGGAAGGGTGCAAGTCACAATAAATAGGTGCAACTTTGCATGCAATTTGCACTAGCTGTCAGCACATGTCCTTGCATTCTACAATGCATCTCAGGACCTGCATTTTCTCCATTAATGCAGGGTTGCCTACGTTCAGCAGTGTTGATCTCCTAACTTGCACATCATTCAGACATGCAAGTTAGGAAGCATGGGCAAGTGCAGGCAGCATTGGAGTCCTGTACCTACATGGGTTGGACAAAGTGACCATGGGTCACTGGTCCTGAGCTCTGGCCCTTGCATAAAATTCTATATCTAGCACAAGGTGCAGAGACCCAGGAGTTATTTTAAATTAACCCTTCTGGATGACATTCAGCATACAATCAACTATAAGAGAAATCTTCATTATATACGAACATGATGTCATTTTATAAATACAACTTAATAACAATATATTTCTCTGTTAACTTTATAGCATACATTGAAGATGTGGCAAGGTGTGTGGATCAAAGCAAACGGCTTATTATTGTCATGACTCCCACTTACGTTGTCAGACGGGGTTGGAGTATATTTGAACTAGAGACCAGGCTCCGGAATATGCTCATCACAGGAGAAATCAAAGTGATTTTAATTGAGTGCAGTGAATTGCGTGGAATTATGAACTATCAAGAGGTGGAAACTCTCAAACATACCATAAAACTGCTAACTGTGATCAAATGGCACGGGCCAAAGTGCAACAAGTTAAATTCCAAATTCTGGAAACGTTTACAATATGAAATGCCTTTTAAAAAAATAGAACCCATCACACACGAGCAGGTTCTAGATGTCAGTGAGCAGGGTCCTTTTGGGGAACTGCAGACAGTCTCTGCAATGTCAATGGCTGCTGCCACATCTACTGCATTAGCTACTGCCCATCCTGACATCCGCTCCACTTTTCATAATACGTACCATACACAGATGAGACAGAAACACTATTATAGATGCTATGAATATGATGTACCTCCTACAGGCACCCTGCCTCTTACCTCAAAAGGTAATCAACATACCTACTGCAACATACCTATGACACTTATTAATGGACAACGGCCACAGACAAAATCAAACAGGGAGCAGCACCCAGATGAGGCCCATACAAACAGTGCTATTTTGCCGCTTTTGCCAAGGGAAACAAGTATTTCCAGTGTTATCTGGTGACAGGAATGGTAGGGGCACAAGATAGAAGCGGAAAAATGCAGTCTGGTGCCTGGAACTTCATCCTCGACTGCTGCTGTTAAACATGCATTACAATCGTTAAAAATTTTTGAGGAAAAACAGGGTCTTGTACATATTTTTTGCAATTTATTTGTAGCATCAGTGTCTTCCTGTTTTACCCATGTCTATTGCCATTACATTTTGACTTTGTTTTATATGTCAATGAATTTTGTCTAGTTACATTTTTTTAATGAACAGACTGATGTATAGATCGGAAACTTTTTCCCATTTTCTTTAAGTATAGTTTTTAGGGGGATTTTTTCTTTTATTTCTAATTTTTTTTCTCCAAAGTTTGGAATTCTTGAACAAACCATTGTGGCCCAATAAGGAGCAATGTTCTTTTTTTGTTGGTGTACCTGGTAACCTGCATTATTGATGCCCAGCCTTCAGTGACAGAAGAGCAGAGTATGCAAGATTCAAAGAACTCCTATTTTCATTTGATTTTCTTTCAGAATAACCTAGCAAAGCAGAGCTCAGTTTCATTTTCTTTTTGTCCCACCTGTCTGATGGCAGCATGCTCAGTAACAATTCAAGATGGTCTGGTTGTCTAACTTTTAACTTACTTAAATTTTTGTCATTCAACAAGATCCCTGGTCTGTATTTATTGCTTTGCAGTAACCTACTGTAGTTCCTAGAAAGCAATTTTATTGGAAAAGTAAAGGTTTTTATCCACCTTTGACTTTTATTTGTACTGTTTTCATGGCTTGATGTCTGTTTTAAGAGATTGTTTTTGTTTAAGGGTGGTGGGCATAAACCTATAACGTCATTTTTTTCTCTATTTTAAAACTTGACTTAATATTATACAGTTCTCTATTCAGCCAAACTAAATCTATATGCATTGTTGAGGATATTTTTGTATGTTGGGATTCTAGAATGAGGAAAATCATGCACTATCTCAGACTCCTGTAAAACTTGGAAAATTGTTTTTGCCTTATTGATTTTAATTTTGTCAAGGAGGATACCTTCTTTTAGCTTCAAGGCAATTCAAATAAGAACTCAGGAGGAAAATGGAGGGGAAAAGATGTTTAACTTCAACATGCATAGGCCTTTCCAATAGATTTCTTGTTTATACAAAGTACTCAGCCCTAAAATGTTAAACTCCTTTTATTAAATAAATAAAGAAAGAAATATGTTTATTTTTAAGATATGTTTGTATGATTGTGACGTGCCGAATGTTTGTATCAGGGATCTGGAAAATTGGCAGCACAGAGTCAATAAAAATTATATATATATATATATATCACACATATGTCTGCAAAAAATTATATATATATGATTAAAATAGTCAATACTCAAAGTGCAATTTCCTCCAACAGAGAGTAGTAATAGTTAGGCTCTCTGTAAAGGAGAAGGAAAGCTATAAATCCAAATGTTACCCCCCAGTGATCATAGCTGATACCCCAGGCCAGTGCTCCTTTAAGCTAAAAACTGCACTGTCCCACTGGAACTTTTAAATTAAAGCATGTCCCTATTTGCTCAACAACTTCCTTCTCTACATTAGTGGGCTGATTTACTAAGGGTCGAAGTGAATATTCGAATGCAAAAAATTCGATTTGAATGGTCGAATAGTTAAATCCTTCAACTTCAAAATTCAAAGTACTGTCTCTTTAAAAATATTTTTTTTTACTTTGCCAAATAAAAGCTACTGAAGTGATATGTTAGCCTATGGGTACCGTCTCAACCATTTTTCTAAGTTTTACTTTATCGAAGAACAATTGTTCGATCGTACGCTAAGATACTTTGAGTCGAACGATTCGGAGAATTTTATTGTGCAATCGAACATTTGTTCTTCAATCGCAGTAATTTCTACTTCGAAATTCGACCTCCTGGTGTGCATGGGCAGCAGAGTGAAGATTCTTCAATCTGCTGCACATGCACTGGCCCAGGTCCACTGAACAAGAAGACGGCCTCATGGTGCATGTAGAAAAGCACAGTGTTGTAAATACTTCTGAACAGGCCCAGGTGCGGGATCTGCACCAGGGCTCCCTCCTCTTTGGAACCATACCCAATATTCTTTAGACCCACATGTGTACAAACTTCTGTGCAGATCCGTATGTTTAAAATAAATTCATTCTTTCTTGAACTAAAAATAATTGCCTCAACTTAACAAAAATAAGTTCTATTACTACATATTAAAATACACACCAAAGTTGTCTTTCTTGTGCTTTGAACAGTGAAAATGGTGTGATGCTCAGTTCTTGTTTATCACAGTCACAATTCTTTCAAACAATGCTCACAGGTTTTGGGTCATATTATGAGACTGAAAGTAGAACTTTGACAGCAGATGTGGAAAATGAGAACAAGAAGAAAGAAAAAAATGCACTGTATTGAAAGTGAGAAACTGCCGTTAAAGACTGAAAGACCTAAAAACCTAGAGAAGCTCTGCTCCATGCATTCACTTTCTAACTTGAAAATGCAGGGGGATTTTCTTCCCTTTCCCTTGCAATCATTTTTACCAAAATTTTTGTGTTTGATAATGCAGATTTTTTTTTGTTTTTAAATACTCTAAAATTAAGGAAGTGTTACTGGATAATATGTTATTTTATGGTTGTTATTGTCTTGATATATATCAAAAAGCTTGACTTAAGGCACAGATTAGAAACATGCAAACAGACTGAACCCTCATCCTTAATATCCAATATGTAAAAGCCCAATTCCATCTCTTGAAATACTGAATCACAAGGAGGGCTTGCAGCCCACTCAGCTAGCGACTGCATATTTGCATTACAACAATCGGTAGTCAACGAGATTTGCCAAAGTGTCCAACCAGCATCTGCTCGCTTCAGATGACTACAGTTGCATTGTGTTGCTATCACATGGGACATGCAGATAGTCAGCACAGCTTCCCGGCCTTTACTTAATTGTAGTGCAAGTTTCCCAGTGGCCACTTCTCCACAGGTATACTTTCCAGCTTGAAAGATGAAACAGCACGTCTTTCATAGATTAAAATGCCTTTATTGGAGCCTTTTAGGGCATTACAGCAACTTTTCAGACCTCACTTGATCCTTTATCAAGCTTCCTTCCTTCCTTGCTTCTTGTGTTGCTATCATGCATGGATACACATTAATTAGCATTATGTGTTTACCACTAATAAGATCTACTAATGATGATATTATGGAAAGAGTGATTACCATTTCATTAAAATGATCTTTGGTTTTTATTACCACAACAATCACTCTATAACAATCAATATAAAAAATTATCAAATATACTTAGAAAAAAAAAAATTTCCAGAGCTTGCACAAAGAAATAATATATGTGTGCATGTTGGAGCTACTTACAGTAAAGATTCTACATAAGTACTGTAAATAAATCATAATTATAACTGAAGGGAGGAAGGGGGCTAAAGAGTAAACATTTAGTTGCATAAAACTGAACCAATTAAAAATCACACTGTTATTCACCACTTTCTATTTAATCATGTTAATAAAAAATGTCTATTTAAGATTTGTTAGAAAAAAATAAATACCATTCCATATTCCCAGGTTACCTTGAGCCCTTATGGTATTGTTGCCCCACCTACTTAAAGTATAAGAAGTTTTAGTATATCTGTTTGTGTGTCTGCTGTGTAACTGGAAACATAATAAACATTATAATAGGTATGCAAATGTTATGCAAAGTGTTCACTATTCTCACAGCTGTGCACTGTATGAACATTAGCTAGGTCTTTGGGTCTTTTGGGCATATAGCATGTAAATGATAGATTTAAAAATATATAGGTGCACTAAGATATGCCTTAGGGAACATTGAACCAAATATACCAAGTTTTAGCAGTACATAATTAACATTGCTTTTTCTATACAAGTAATATCCTGATTTCCAGATAATTGAGGGTGAGTGGGACATATACAGACAGAGTACAAGGTATCAAAAGACATCCTCATACTTTCCCAGGAGGCTTAGGGAGGCAAGGTGCTTATCTCACACTGTGACTGCAAAACTCATGGTGCTGGCTGCCATTCTAAACAGAATCAGACCATGCATTTTTAAGTGTTAGAGGTTTGTCGTACACCTTGAGGCCTATTTATGAAGTCTCAAACATTTCTGGACAAGTTTTAAGGTGAAAAATTTTAGAGGGGGAGAAAACTTGAATTCTTCGAGATTTATTATGCTCTGCAGCTTGCCTCCATCTGAAACCTGTTTAAAATCATGTAGCAGCCAATGGCAGATGGTCCCTGGGCCATGTTTTATGACTTCATTTTTGAGTTTTCAGCTGTTTAACTCTGGTTTTAATTCGATAACCCAAACTGACACACAATTTTCTCACAACTTTTTCTGGCACAATTTTTTTCTAACAAATTTATTTTTTATTCGGGTTTGGAAATTTGGTCAAGTTTTCCTTTTTTATAATAGTGAGAAAAAGTCGAGTTTTAGTAAATACCCAAATTATGTTATCTCAATTACCGTATTTGCCGGCGTATAAGACGACTTTTTCCCCCAGAAAAATATGCCCCTAAGTGGGGGGTCGTCTTATACACCGGGTACTACTTCATCCTACTTCATCCGACGTCGATCGCGATCTGCCCCGCTGCTCCAGCCGCACTTCCTGGTTGTGACGTCAGAAGTCTCGCGAGACGAGACTAGACGCGCAACCAGGCAGCAGTGAGTTCTGAGAAAAGAGCGCGGGGAGGCAGAGCAAACAGAGTTTGAGCAGCAAGACGCAGAAGGTAGGGCTAAGCACCTAACTGGGACACAGGGAAACATGGACACAGTGACACAGAAGGCGGTCTGAAAGCAGCAAGCAACAGACGGTGTGCAGAAGGTGTGCGGAAGAGGGGGTAGTCTTATACGGCGAGTATATAACAAATTGTACATTTTAAGTGGAAATGTTGGGGGGTCGTCTTATACGCCCAGTCGTCTTATACGCCGGCAAATACGGTAGTATGTTTTTACTTACCATTAGGCACAGAAATACTTATCTACTCCCAAAATGGCTCTAGAGATATCTTCAAGTGTTTTGATGTATTGAAACTGATTCATGGTATATAGTAAATAGGCCCAACACCATAGCACGATAAACATCCCCATATCATGATGCTTGCTACACCATGCTTCACTGTGGCTTCAATTCAGTGTTTGTGGGTTGTCTGACAAACTGTCTGTGGCCCCTAGACCCACAAATAATCTTGATTTCAACAGTCCACAAAATTCTCTTTAGGCCAGTCAATGTGTTCTTTGGCAAATTGTAGCTTCTTCAGTAGTGATATTTTTGCCAAGCTTCATTGTGAAAATGACCCCCATGTGTGAAAAAATTATATATATAGTGAATAAAGTACCCCCCTATTGTAAAATATAAGGAAATGATTTTATAAGTCACCAAGGAGTTCCATGACCAAATTAAAGCACAAGGCCAAAGGTACTTTCCAAAAAAGGGTACTTTATTATAATACACAATCTTTAGTGAGTCGTGTGACTAAAATGACATCATTTAGGTTTGATGAAAACTCTGTAATGGCTTTGTGCCCAAATTATTCCGTTGATATTGCAATGTAAGAACGTTAGGGACAACTGGTATTCAGTTCTGATAATTTACTGAAACATTTTGGCATTCAGAAGTCAATTTACATGTGTCTTTAGATCCATCACTGGCAGCTGGCTTACTTGTGATGTCCAAGTACAAGCTATTTTTATTTATTATCCTGGTGTTATTTTATCCTGGCACATGAGACTTGTGTGATTCTAATTGGGGAGAGTTGATAACTTTCTTCCTATGCCCAGAACAAACACCCGCATGTTACCTGTTCAGGCCTGAGACCCAATCCAACAGCTTTATCTACAATCCAACCTGCAGCAGAAATTATATTGAATTTCTTCAGAGATCTTTTTTTGTTCAATATGCAAATTTTGACAGACAAATGTCAATAATAGTTTAACTAAACTTAGGTCAATAATGATTTCATCTGCTCATACTGGAGCTAGGAAGTAGAGCCAAATATATGTTTTTGCATGTACATGATTACAAATGTTCATTGATTTTAATGTTATTTATAAATTAATTAAAAAGCAATATCTATCCCTTGCTCTGATCCTTACTATATATCCTACTCAGATCTCCTATAGCCAAGAATTTTAGTTCTCACACTGAACCCTGTTAATTGGATTTCTGGCTGGAGCAGCACTAACCTACATTCAATGTGGACTCTTTTTGTCTCGACTTTAATCATACTAATTTAGCCATACTAATTGGTTTCTAAAGGATAATTCTTCTGTGAAGTTACCTGTTTGACCTTTTTTGTGGCAAGCAGAGTTTGCTTCTGGAACAGGTAATTTTGTATTATTTGGTTATTATTTTTTCCTTAACTTTTCTTCAGACCCTCTTGTATTACTTACAGTCTTGTTGCTACGGTAGGTGTGACCCTAGCAACCTGAAACCGTTTACATTACACACAGGAAAATGGCAGAACATAAATCTGATACATATAAAAAACAAATCCAAAAATATAACCAATTGAAATTCCACCGGAATAACAATGTATACATTGTGCTGACAGTTAATTTTAATATCCCTCTTAATCTTTTGTTGCATCTTCAAATCAGAAAATACAGCCCATATCAATAAAGCTCCCAGCACTTTTATTCCCGTAGAGATCAAAATACTCAGTATGTTCTCAGCTGTGCTGGTTTGTGTAATATCTCATATCCTGTAGCATAAGGAATCCTGCTGAGCAGTGAACATCATTGGAAGCAAGTTTGTTATATATCTATAGAATGCTATTATCTCAAGTGTAATAGCATTTCTTGCAATGTTTCCAATCATTTCATGCTGATTTATCAAAATGACTAAAATAACTCAATCCCATACTGAAATAGAACATGGTGTAGCCTTGCTGAAGGGGTAAAGCATTGCAAGAAAGTAGCCTAACATGTTAATCTTCATTAACGTACTTTTGTAGATATATTACTTTTGTAGCTATCCATTTCAGGTCAAAATCACTACATAGATTATTTGCTTTGGGAGACAATCATGAGAATTCCAAGGCATCAGATTTATAAACCTCTTAAGCAGTCCCATTAACTAAAGCCATTAGCTAGCCTAGTATCTTTCGAACATGCTTTTGCCATATTGTTAATGAAAACTTGGCAGCCAAAGGAACATCTGGCTTCATTTCAAATACAATTTGAAGCCTAAGTAAAATTGCTTACTCACACTCTATCTCTTTCTCTATCTAGATATAAGCTAGTCAGATAAAACATAAATGGATTCCAGGGTTTTCATGGCTACAGTAATTATAGTTAGAAATTAAGTGAAGAAGGATTGTCACAGAATACTGCATTGTGTTATAGAATATATGTGAATCTGAACTGAAATTCCATCTGTGATGGGGCACTGTGGGCTTAGACATATGCTTAAACTGAATTTTCCATCCATCTAAATAGTGATGACTATCAAGTAATCACTGACCATTTCCCTAAAGCATCAAATTGCATGCAATGATAGAAAAATGGTCATAAATCCAAGCAGATTTTGTCCTTTGACCTTCAATAACTTCAAAAGAAAAAAACAATAATATGCAATGATACCATTGTAGACATTTTAGACCCAACATTCTGGGGCTTAATGGTATAGGATGCTGGCATATGTGCAAGATTTGATGTCTAAACATGGATTCATTAATATGCCTCTTATAACAAGGAGGTAATATGGCACAAGGTTTTTTTAATGTATTAAGTGGGTGTATTATTGGGTGTGTTTTCTGTAGCTATAATACAATGAGGGCTAAAATAAACATAGCACCATTCAAATATGTTCTAGAGCTTTTGTGAAATACATTTCATAACTAAGAAGTAAATAAAATGTTGTATATACCTTGTAATACTGAGTTTCCCCATACTATGTTTCTTTGTTTAATCCTAAGAATCATTGCCAATATTTGCAGGCAATACTAAATATATATACAGTAAAATATATACATCAGAATGCTTACTATTAATACTGGAATATAAAATGATGGGTACATATCTACAGGTACCTAGGCAAAAACAATGCATTATGGATTCTCAAGCATAAAACAGAAAGTTAAAATAAATTACTAAGCATTGTATGTGTATGGCTACATGCAACTTTGATTTGGTGTTTTTTGGCCATTCTTGGTATATTAGTGCCACTTACGCAGTTTGTCAGTATTAGTTAAATGAATAAGCTTTGCACTGAACTTTCTGTCAGCTGTGAATTAGGAATTTTAAGGGTTTTGCTCTAAACAAAATAAAATGTGGAAAATGAAACTAAGGTTGCTTTCTACATTCTGGTCTACATAAGTAAAGTCCAACAAATCAGCAGTCCATTTTGGTTCTTCTACTAAAAAAAAACCCTCCCTTCACCCTGGTTACAGCCTCTGGTTGAGTTTGCTCTGAAGTATGATGTCAATGGCGATGTCTATTTATCAATATTTGAATTTTAGAGTGTTTGTAAAATTTGAATAGACTTCAAATCTTACCAAATTCAAGTGAAATTTGAATATATAGAACAAATCAAACAAAACCAAGGGGAAAAACATTAAATTAGTATTCTACTCGTCATTTTAAATGAGTCTACAAGCTCTAAAAAAATTAAGTTTTTCTAAATTCTAATTGAAATAATCACTTAAATAACTCCAATAAAGTTTTACACAAACTTGAAGATTTTAGATGCCATAGTTGTACATTTACATTTTTCAAATTTTTGCCATTAAACATTAGAATTTTGGAGACTCTAATTTGACTTCATTAATTTCAGCAAAAAGAAAATTTGAAACTGAACATTGATAAATTAGGACCTATGCTTCATTTTCAAATTTTGCACTGCATGGATATTTCATAATAGACAAATCGTATGCTCTTCACAAACCCTATTCATCAATTATAAAGGCAAGTATGCTGCCCCTTTAAGCTGACTTCATTGTGTGCTACGGGTGGTAACACAAAGATTAAGAGGCACCTTTATCAAGGGTTGAATTTTGAATACATGTGAGTTTTAAAAACTCGATTCAAGGCTGCAAACATCACCAATTGATCCCTGGACCTCTCCCATTGACTTATACAGCAGGTTTTAGGTGGAGAATAATCGGGTTTGAGTTCTTAAAGGGCCAGAGTATGATAAATCTCAAAAATCACATTTGTTTTTTTTTTTACAAATTCGAATTGAATTTGGATTACTCCCTAGTCAAATGTAATATTTTTTATAATTTACCAGAAAATACTGACAATTAATGTATTAGCACCTGGGGGGGCTTTATTTATCAAAGTCCTAATTTATCTGGCTTTTTTAATGAAAATGTTAGACCAAACTAGAATCCATGATTGGGCCTTATGTATTATTTAAAAAAAATCTAAAATGTTTTCAGATTAGGGCCAAACATGAAAAAAAAAATCAACCATTGAATTTTTTAAAGGTATTTTTGATCAAAAATGGACCAAACAGGTCCATTTTCGATTCAATTGGAATTGTTTGAATGCATTGTTGATTCGAACAATTCAAATGATTTTCAAAAAAATCCTTCCAGTTCCTCGGAAAAAATTTCAGGACAGGCTCTAAGAGGTCCCCCATAGGCTAAAATGGCAATTCGGCAGCTTTAAGGTGGCGAAGTTTCGAATCGAAGGATTTTAAAGAGACAGTACTTCAAAATTTTAATTTTTTTCAATTAAAATTTTGGGCTATTTGATAGTCGAAGTAGCCCAAAGTTACTTCGAAATTTGAATTTGAAAATTCACTTCGACCCTTTATTAAGGTATTCTATTAATGTAATACTGCATGTTCTTGGTGTTCTGTCACTAAGCAACATATATTCTGACATTTCTAGTCCATAGAGAGTTATTTTACAATGATCACAATCAATGAAAAAAACCAGCATGATCCTGCAGAAACAAGCATTTACTAGGAACTCTTTTTACTGGCTGGAATTCTTCTGAGATTAATATGTTTTTATAGGGTAGTTGAAAGAACATGCACTGTAGCTTTAAAGTGGACCCGTCACCCAGACACAAAAATCTTTATAATAAAAGTCCTTTTCAAGTTAAACATGAAATCCAATTTCAAATTTTTATTAAAGCTTTCATAGCTGTTTTAAGCTAATTTAAAAATCTCAGCTGTCAATCAAATATTGTCTGCCACTCGTCTATGCCTTAGGCATAGAGGCGGGGCAGATAATTACTTTCACTTTCCATTCAACACTTCCTAGATGCCACTGCTCCCCACACATTCCCCCAGTTCTCTTAACAATTTAATTTAATAGCCAGGACATGGGAACAGACATTGGGTCCCCCATTCTGGTGCATAAACAAGATTCTGAGATGATGCAAGGCTTGCCTTAATAACAGTGTCCACAAAATGGCTCCTGCCTGCTTGCTAGAATTATGAATTTCCATACTTAAGAAAACAAGATTAAAATAATTTATATAGTGTAATTAATGTTCATATTGCTTGACTAATGTGAAAAAATATGATTTTTAATATTTTTTGGGGGTGACGGGTCCACTTTAAAATTGTAAATATTATGGTTAATTAAAAAATATAGAACAATCATTATAATCTAGATAGCATGATAACATCATAAATCTTTACTTATCCCATTTTACTTTTTATGGAGTTATCATACCCTCTCAGGACACAAGCATAGCACTTGATGAATTGTGTGTTCTTTTCTAAATGCTGTTTATATCTAGAGCATATCTGATAAAATTGACATTAATATCTCTTAATTGACTGTTATGACTGCCAATGCAACATAAAATAGGAATGATAATTTCCTGTTTTAAAAGAGCAATTAATATATTATTTGCAGAAAAAAATGTAAATGCGGAGTGTATTTTTAATAGTGCACCAGTTTTCCTGAAGTATTATAATATTTGTTTAGGACCAGTGTTAGCTGTGAATTTTAGTGTTAATAATGCTGTTTTTAATATTTTTAAATCACTGGTGCCTGCAATGTTTTATAGAAAAAAACTATTCTTTGTGGGTAGCCAAGACTTTAGTGAAACACACAAGATTTAAAGGGGGTATCCATAGGAAAGTTACAGGTGCATTCCTAGTCAATAAAATTAATTTACAGTTGTGTTTTTTTTATTATCTTCGAAAAGTTTAATTAATTGTAACTTATTTGATCAATGATAATATAATTTCTTTGAACTGATACAGAACATGCTTTTGGTAATCTGTCTCTTCTGTCTTTCCATGAAGTTACCAAATGTCATTGTATTTACTATGGGGAAGATTTATCAACATTCAGTTTTGAGTTTTTACAGAGATTCAAAATTTTTTGTACTAAAACTCACAAATTTCAATTAGGGTTTCAACAATGCAAATTTTATTAAGAGCAAAAGGTTTCAAGGTAAACATTTGGCAGCGGAAGGCTTTTTAAAGCTAAAGTTCACGTAGATGTCAATGATTGTTGTATTAAGGAAAATTTTAGTTTTTGAGTTTTTCAGATTTTTCTGAAAGTTGGTGTACTCATTTAAAATTAATCACATTAAGGAGCAGACTTATTTTTGAATCAAATTCAGAAAAAAATTAAAGAAAACAAATTACAGCATAATCCTATAAAATGTACACTTGCACAATGCTAAAGCACAAATTATCAACTGTCTGGAAAAATATAAATATAATAAATTTACTTTGTTGTGAGCATAATTTGGGGAGTAGAATTCTGATGTTTAAATCAGTGATTAATTGTACATAAATATTTCTGTATCTTAATAAATATCACAGAATAAATTTACGGAATAAATTCATGATATAATTTATGGGGTGAAATATATATAAATAAAACAGTATGTCAGCTTTGTAAAAAAAAAATTGGAAGGTGGTACAAAGATTTTTTTTAATTAATTGACTAAATGCAAAAATTATTACATTTTGAAAAATCTTTTGTGAATTTAAAAAAAAATAAAATTATGTAAATAATTTGTGTAGTGTATATTTTTAAATTATGACATGTTTAAAGATTTGATCCTAATGATCAACTGAACTAAAGAATGAAAACCTACTTCAAGGTTTGTAGGTTTGAATTTATTTTTCAAGTATAAGGGCCAGTGCAAGAACAACAATTTCCTAAAATATGAAAGCCAAGAAAAGTTTATAGTTTTGTATCCTTGGAAATACAATGGGCTGTATAAGTAAATGTAATACAAACTTTTAAATGGCTCTAAGCTGGAAGTGCAAGTTGAAACAGGCTGTGGGACATGGAATAACAGGACATATGCAGGATATGTGGGTTCATTAGTGCCAAAGGTTTGGTTGGACAGTGCGCACACCTCTTCCCAGAAAGGTCTAAGGGATTTACATGCCCAGAAGATATGATTCATAGTACCCTTTTCATTATTACAGCACAAGCATCTATCATTTGTGTTCTCATATACCCATTTAGAGGGTAGTTGGAGCAATCTCTAGAGTAAAAAGAGGAAATGCATGGGTGGGTTTTGGGCTATGAGTAGTGATGGGCGAATAAATTCGCAAAACAGGCAAAAAAATTCACGTAAAAAAATTCGCCGCGCAAAAACGAGTCGCGCGCCGAAAACGACGCAACGCGCGCCGAAAACGACGCGACGCGTCGGAAACGACACGACGCGTCAAAAACGACGTGACGCGCGTCAAAAACGATGCGACGCGCGTC
Source organism: Xenopus borealis (assembly GCA_024363595.1). Taxonomy (NCBI): domain Eukaryota; kingdom Metazoa; phylum Chordata; class Amphibia; order Anura; family Pipidae; genus Xenopus; species Xenopus borealis. The sequence continues at coordinate 29,865,610 of CM044434.1, read as the reverse complement.
AAAACCGACGCGCGACTCGTTTCGCGAATCGAGTCGCGCGAGTCGCGTGTCGTTTTTTTAACGCGACGCGTGCCGAAAATGACGCGACGCGTCGGAAACGACGCGACGCGTCAAAAACGACGTGACGCGCGTCAAAAACGACGCGACGCGCGACTCGTTTCGCAAATCGCCTAAAAATTCACTAATTTCTATGGAAATTTGCGAATTTTTCGGCGAAGCGAAACGCGGCCGTTTCGCCCATCACTAGCTATGAGCATAATTCCCCTCTATTAGCCTGTACTTAAAGTAATAGGATTTCAGTCTAGAGTGGAAGGCAGGCTTGAAGATACACCCCCTTGTATATTTAATTCTCATTTTTTTCCCTTACCATATAACGAGTATTAAGTTCTGCAGTTCGTTTAATTGAGATTCACTTTTTGGTAATGGTGTTTGAAAAACATATAGATCTTAAAATAACTTTGTTTTCCAAATGTGTGGAATTCTAGGTTGACAGCTGGGATAGATTGGATTGGAGCAGTTAGGAAGAATAATAGATCATCAACATATGTTCGAATTTTGTGTTGTGCCTTCTGTACCGTGATGCCATGAATGTCTGGGCTTAGCCTGATATAGGAGAGAAGTGATTCTAGAGCTAAAACAAATAGGGTGGGGGATACTATAGCTGGCATCCTTGGGGTAGATACATCAAAGAGTGAAGTTCCGCCACTAGAGTGAAATTCCTCAGCTCTCAATTCATTTCTATGGGATTTTGTAAGGCATATTCATCAATGGGTGAAGTGAATACGCCTTAAAAATCCCATAGAAATTAATGGAGAGTGGTGGAATTTCCCTCAAGTGGCGGAACTTCACTTTTTGACAAATCTACCCCCTTGTCTCATGTTGTTGCATATATCAGTATACATGATAATATGACATTCATTTTGTGGGTGTGGTTTTGCTGTATAAGGATGTGATCCACCAAAACATTTGGGAGCCCAGTCCAAGTTGATAGAAGCAGGTGAATGTGTATGTCCATTTAACTTTTCAGCATCAGAGGAAAGTAGTATAGTTTCTATTTTGTGTTTCTTTGACCAGAATAAAAGATTTATTAGTTTATTCATATTGTCTCTGCCTTCTAGTTAGTGACTGGTGATAATGTCGATACTGAACAAACATGGGAAAGAAAAACGCTTACCAAAAAATGCAACATTTTACATAGGTGTTAGTTGTCCATGATCGGCATCGGAATGGCAGGCCCAGGGCCCACCATGCCTGCACCCACACCATTTCCCAGCTGCAGAGACCCATCTCACCCCACAAGCCACGGCCACCCCATCCCAGCTGCAATTTGCACATCGTCTCTCCCCCTGCGCACGTACCTTTTCCTGCGCACGTACCTTTTCCTGCGCACGTACCTTTTCCTGCGCAATAGACAGTAAACAAAAGAACAGATGGTGAGCACAATTTCTGTAGGTTATAAACATTTTTATTCATTAAAATATTACTCACAAGTGTGATTGTAAAAGCATATCAGACATATCCAGTGTGCAGGAAACAAGCTACTGGTTCAGGTTACATTGCATGTGGATGATAATTAGCACACTTAACATTATTTTGTAAACAAGCAGTTTGATCCACTTGGCTTATGCATCTTTATGGGCCTAGGCTTTATGCCAAGGTATTATATTGTTTTTTTT
>CM044434.1:29846643-29862542 GCA_024363595.1 Xenopus borealis | reverse complement strand
TGCATGCTCTCATCCTATCCCGACTAAATTACTGTAACCTTCTATTTACTAGCCTCCCTAACTCCCATCGCTCCCCCCTACAGTCTGTATTAAACACAATGCTGCCAGATTTATGCTCCTCTCATCCAAAAGGGAACAGGCCCCTCCACTGCTGAAGTCCTTATCATGGCTTCCTATAAAACAAAGAATAACTTATAAACTCCACCTCATATCCTTCAAAGCCCTTCATTCTTCTTCACCTAACTACATCTCATCTCTTGTTTCTTTATATGTTCCTGTCCGAAACCTCTACTCCTCTCAGAGAAACCGCTTAGTTGTACCCCCCACTACTACTGCTATTTCCCATATCAAAACCTTCTCTCTTGCCACTCCTTATACAGTATTTGGAATGCCATTCCTGAATTTCTGCAGAGAGAATCCACCTTCGGTGTCTTTAAAACGAAACTCAAAGACTACCTCTGGGAGCTCCAGGATAACACCTGAGCTGGGAACTGGCAATTGCATAACAGTGTAACAAACTGTAACCTACAGCACATTAAACCCCTCTGAATTTTATCTGTATGTTACCCTCCAATTTAGACTGTAAGCCCTATGGGGTAGGGTCCTCCAGCCTTTTGTGTCCTTGACAGTGAGCACTTGATCTGTAGTGTAATTATATTTTATATTTATGTTAATTGTATTTCTAATAATGCACTTATTGGTACTTTTTATTTCAATGACCCCTTGTTTGTTGCTGCTAATTTATTGTTTTGCTGTACAGAGCTTGTATAGCCCTTAAGAAGCGCTATACAAATAAAAATATACCCACATACATACATTTTGTGAATTCTAGCCAAAAAACCCCACAAATTGCTTTTTAGTAAATGTGCCATGTGGTAAGAGACACAGTATGAAGGAGGTCCCTGCCCTGTAAAGCTAAGTAATGCCCTCAAACGTAATCGCAAAAGTAATCACGTCCCCACACAAGCACGGTTTCTCCAGAGAAAAAAAAATCAGCCTTCACAGTCTATCAATTCTTCCATTCCTTATACTGGTTTAGTTGCACATTTTTGCAGGCTTTCAAACTCATTAATATACTTCTAAAGGACTGGAGAGAGTGCACATTTGGGGGGTTATTTATAAAAATGAGAGTATTTTCTGAAAACTACTGCAACCAAATCCGCACAGATTTTTTCCCTTTCTTTATCAATACATTTTTTTGAAAACTTCCTGTTTGTATTTTTGCCCAAAAATGATTACCAATTATTGCATGAAACCCAGCACAGATATCTTTGGGACTTCTCCCATTGACCTCTACGTGAACTCGGCAGGTCTGAGTTGGAGTACTTTTTTATTCTGACTTTTAATACCCTCTGGGTTTAATAAATTTAGAAAAATTAGAGTTTTTGGCATTCAGATTTAAATAAAGAACCCCATTGGCCTTTGTTATTCTACCATTTTTTGTTGTCTTTTCATGCCATTCTAATTTCCACATATTGTGTTAAATAGTTTCCACGTGGCACTCTTTACTTCATTTATTTTCTTTCTTCATCTCTATTATATGTGCCACTCATTTATTATTTTTCTTTATGCTAATATATGTCACTCAATAACTTAATGTAAGACGCACCAGGAGATCTTCCGCCTTCGCTTACCTCCCCGCGCATCTCGAGGTCTGTTTCTCTGCGCAGGCGCAAACTTCCACATGAGGAATCTGACCTGCCGTATGATGTCAGGCGCATTGGGGCTGGCGTCGTGACGCTGGGCGCCATGACGTTTGCATTCTGCGCCAGCTTTGAATTTGGTGCCAATGCATCTTTAAAAGCCTGTTTTGCTATTTTACAAGTGCCCAAGCTAGATTCAGTTTTCTGTCCAGCTCAAGCTTATAATTCTAGTCTGATTGTCTGGTTTTCGACTCCTGTCTGTCTCCTGTTTAGGATTCCTGCTGCCATCCCTAGATTCTTTGCCTGTTTTGACTTCGTCTCTGCTTAACACTTGCCTGTACTTCGTTTACGGACTTTATCTTGAATCCCGCACTTCTTTGTTGATTTTCTGCAGCAGAAAGCCCGGGGCCCCAAAAGGGCATCGGTGAACATCGTAATCCCTCAGGGTAACTTGTGCAACCAAGTGTGCTCTTCACTACGCAAGATTCTGATAACGAGATTGTTACACTTAAATTATGAGAAAGGAACTGCATTATAAAGATTTTCACTTTTTTTCTGGATGTTTAGTTCTCAGCACTGTGTCAGACACCTTGTTGTTCTTACCATCTCTTTTCATATTTCTAGACAACAAGCTTTATGGCTTTTGTACAAACAATTTATTTATAATTTCCTGCTTTTTGACTTGCCTCGTCAGTGGGGAGATGGTTGAAATGAATGTTAAGTTATCCGGTGATCTGTTATTGTGATAAAGACTTACCATACATTTTGAAAATTCCTGAAAAAAAAATCCAAAATGTAAGTATGGTGTATTATAATTTGCATGAACAAATTACTCATGTCCTAAACATTACTATACTATTTTTTTTTTCAGGACAAACTTTTTTTAATATGCTTAATTCTGTTTCTGTATTTTCACTTCAGTAACAAGATACAGGAATATAATAAACAAAACCATTTTCATTTTTTATAATAGAGAAAAATGGGAGGCCCATTTATCAAAGTTTGAATTTTAGGGGCACATTTACTAAAGGTCGAAGTGAATTTTTGAATAAAATGCGAATATTTAAAATTTTAATTTTGAAATAATTTTGGGCTACTTCAACTATCGAATAGCCCAAAATTTGATTTGAATTGAAAACATTCGAAAAATTAGAAGTACTGTCCCTTTAAAAAAACGTAGCATTCGACCATTCGCCACCTTAAACCTGCTGAATTGCTATGTTAGCCTCCTAGAACCTTTTTTATTTTAAAATTGTTTGCTCAATCGATTTCTACTATCAATCAAACTATTTTACTTCGATCGAAAATGGCCAATTTTTTAAAAGAAAAACTTAGTCAAAGTTTTTGAATTCGATGGTCAAATTTCAACGTTTTAGCACTCCGAAATTCGACCGATCCATAAATCGGCCCCTTAGTGTCTTTATTGTTTTTAAAACAACTTTTAAACTATTTTCCTCTAAAATCACAAATGTCATGAAAGTTATTAAAAGATTTGAATCTAAAAATTACAAACAGTAAAAATCACTGAACAATATGAAAAACAAAATGAATATCTCTGAAAAGATTTTCAGATAATTACTACCCCAAAAAAAATAGCAAACCTCTAAAAGACCAAACTGATTAAAAATGATCCAATAAGATCAGCACAGCTACCACTGACTTTTATAGGACCTTGACGACTTTTACCTAGGGAATATTTGTATTAGAGTATTTTGTGGCTTTAAACATAATAAATCTGAATTTTTATGGGGGGAATGTAATATTGATCACTAGCGCAAAAATCATTTGTTTGCTATGCGAATAAATATTTGTAACGTGAACAATTTTTCCTTGGTGAACACTTTGCCCCTCACATGACAATAGGATAGCAACTGTGAATTTATAAATAAAGTCCACTGTTATAGATCTTTTTGTCTGTATTTCAAACCATTGCCCAGTTACTATGGTCAAAGTAGCAATATTCAGGTTCTTTCTCTATAGTTCTAGACTCAAGCACCAGTACTTAAACACAATGTAACCCTTGGGATTTAACAGCACACTTACTTACCCCACCATACCCCTCTCCTTTTATTGCTTTCTTTCTTCTCTTTCAATTTCTTTTTTTTATACTGTTTCTTATTCCTTTAGTGTACCAACAGCATTAACAAAATAATAGCATAAACTCAATGGAAGCAAAGCCAATAAGTGAACTAGCACAAGTAAATTAAATAAAGGAAAAGTGTCAATGAACTTAGGTAAATTAGGACAGTTATAAATTACCTTTGTTTGGTGAACTGATTTACGTTTCTTTATGAACAGCATTTTGGATATTATCCTGAAATTAAAGAGAAAAAAAAAGAAAAGCGTACTGTTAGGAAATTTAACTAGAAGCCCTCGTAGATCTGCTTCATATATTCTCTTATTATTTCAGTTTCAGAACATAGGTAGAAACAGCCCAATACAGTACATTTGTTTAAATGACAGGCTAATTAATTGGCCCAACGTTGATATTTTCTGGCTGCAAGAGGGAAGAGATATGTCATATATATATTTCAGTATGGCCTGTCAGCTCATAAACTGGCTGCATGAAATGTATTGGAAAGTGTAGGAAGGTAAAGATCTGTGCAATTCAGCACAAACACCGTGAGTGCAGTAACAAGAAGCTTAATGTCCTCAGATGACTGAATAAATTACAGATAGAACTGTTTGATTTAACAGATTCTGATGTTACAGACTGAAATAAAAGCAAAAAGTGCTTTGTGGCTAATTTGACAACAACAGCTGCCACTTAGCAAAAGGGTTTTTAACCACACATGACAGCTTATATGGTTGCAAATCAGTTGCTTTAGGATGTCATTGGAATGTTGGATAATGTGGCATAGCTTAAGTCCTGTGTTACAAAAGAGTGGCCTTCACTTATTGGGAGATGTCTAGTGTTGAGAAAGCTGTTGACCTAAATTCAATTGCTAGCAGGTATTACGTTTGGAAATTCTGCTTCTTCAACTTGCATGTGTTGTACAAATTGACCCTTGTTATTAAAGCTACCTGTGTCCAAAGCCGCTCCTTGCACTTTTGCAAACTTTCACTCCCTCTCATACCCTGAAATGCACAAGTGTGTGTGCTATTGATGCACGGTTGATCTAGAGAGCACTTTTAACGCTTGCAGTGATAGTATTTCCACAGTCTAACAGGGCCCAACAGCAAATTCAATGTAGAGCCCCAAAGCTTTGGCAAATAGATATTTTTAAATTGCTTATAAATCAGGACCTTACCATTCCACCAGGGCCCCCTGAAACCTCAGGGTCTGTTCCCTTTGTAGTTGCTCTGCTGGCCAGCCACAGTGACCTGCTCAGAAAGGTGCAGTCAACTTGCTCTTAAAGTGACAAGCCTCATTTTGAGGGCATACAACAGAGGAGGCAGCATACTGCACAGTTACAGTTATTCAAATCAAAATGCAAGCTCAAAAAATGTATTGCTGCAGTGGTTGCAATTTAGTCAAATACAACTCCATACAATAAGGAAAATATTGTATTTTTGTTAGAAAAAAAAACATGACATTTGAACACTGCTTTGTTTGTAAGTCAGGCACAAGTTGCAGCTAAAATTTTTATGGGGACGGCATTGCTTCCAAATTTTGCCATTAAAACAGCACTGGCATGTAACTCTTTGGGCACAACTCTGTTGCACCTATTGATGCACTTGGGTGTGTTTGAACTCAAGTACATTTAATGAATATCATCGTAAGAGCACAGCCTTGCATCCATCTGGATTTAGGCAGAATTGCACTTGTGTTTGTAAAAGAAACCGAATGTTCTATGACTTGGTAGTTCTTATTTATGTGTATTTTAGCAACTCACGCATCAACTATATACGTTTTTATTACTGGAAAATAAAAAAGAAATATGATTTGATATGTTAAACATAATTTACTTTCTTATATCCCTATTGTAACTGTTGCAATCAATGTAACCCTTTCACTGCCAGATGATTTGGTCACTTGTGAACTTTTATAGCCAGACACTACTACTAGTCACGAAAACAAGTAAATGTTTCCATTTTACAGTAAATCCAAAACCTTAAAGTAACTGTACAGTTTAAGTTGAGGGATTTGTTTCTTTTACACACTGTTTCTTTCTTTGTCTGATTAAGAGTGCAGTCAAATATCTACAATTCACATTATGAGTTAGTCTTAATTACCAGCTTTAACTATTCTTTTTAACATATATAGTCCATGTTCGACTTCCCACTGTCACATGGGTTGTATGATTGTTTACTTTAGAAGGGGGAAGAGGGTAGAACTTTATTATACAAATTATTATAAAAAGTCATCCTATAAGTATGAAGAGAAAAGTAAAAAAAAAAGAGAAAAGGGAACCACAGACGTTAAAAAGATAAGAAAGGGAAAGAGAAATAGAAAGAAAGGAAGCTAGGTCACATTCCTGCCTATTATAACAGTTAAACCATATTCTTACATTTCTGGCCTGAGTATTTATTCTTATTTACACATGCTCCAAGCCCATCTGTTGGCCAGATTCTAAAAACATTACCCAAGTAGACCAGGTCTTTTTGAAGATCTCTTGCTTCTCATATATATAACTGAGTAATTCCTCCATTCTCATGATATTCCCCATTTCATTTATCCATTCTATTGTGGTTGGAGGATTGGTAGATCTCCAGGGCGGGGGATTACCATTCTAGCTGCCCCTAGGCAAAAGCCTACAATTTGCAGGAAATAAAAAACTTCAGAGTCAATAAAAAGCTATTGCCCTATTTTTCCTTTGTAAATTGCATTTGAAGTTCCTTCTCCCATTTATCTGTTTATTTAGGTAGTAATTTGTATTTTTCTGGATCTGGCATGTTATATAATATTGAAATCGCATGTCTCACCAGAGATGTTTGTGACAGTTCTTCAAAAGCCTAAAGAGGTTTGTTTATAGTCAGTTTGTTTATTGGGCTTTTTATGCAATGATGCAGCGGTGGATATTTCATTCGTAAGAGAAATGATTCTGTCTCCAGTGGACATATTGTTGATAAAGGTAAGAGCTGTTGGTCTTGCAGCACATGAATATATATAAGACTTTCATTGTATCATCTCCCCAGGAAGGTGCCTTTTGTCATTCCAGGGGGAAACTTGGGGTTTCCTATTATTGGAGAAAGAGGCCCATTCTGGGTTATTAAGATGGGGGCCATTTTCAAGATCCGGTCTGCTTGAACAAGAGTGCCTTTGCCTATTTTGTGGAGTGTATGAGTTAGGGATGCAGCAAATCCACTATTTTGGATTCAGCCAAACCCCCAAATCCTTTGTGAATGATTCGGCAAATACCGAACTGAATCTTAATTTGCATATGTAAATTAGGGGTGGGAAGGGGAAAACATTTTTACTTCCTTGTTTTGTTACAAAAAGTCACACAGTTTTCCTCACTGACCCTAATTTGCATATGCAAATTAAGATTCAGATTTGTTCAGCCAGGAAGAAGGCTTCGACGGAATTTGAATCTTGATTAAAAAGGCCGAATCCCAAACCGAATCCTGGATTCGGTGCATCCCTAGTATGAGTATCTGGTCTTAACAAGGGATTTAACCACTATAGTGGATTTAACCACTGGCAACGGTCTGTCCAAAAGTGCTTGCTCAATTTGAATCCATTGTTTATTCCCTTGGTGATGAAACTATTCCATTATCCTGTTTAATTTTGTTGCCCTTAGGTATTTTCTTAAACACAGTAAGTTTAGACCACCTTGAAGTTTGTGCTTCACTAAGGTGTCTTTGCTTATCCTGGGTTTTAGGCCGTCCCATAGAAAGTCAATGAATGCAGATTGTAATTTGTCAGAAAAAATATTTGGGAGGCTGTACAGGTATGGTTTGGAAATAGTAGAGGATTCTTGGTAGTATATTCATTTTTATTAGTCCTATATGTCCACCAGAAGATGTGGTGTGTTTTCCATTGTATGAAAACTTTTTTGATTTGAATTGGAGGGGTTCATTAAGTTGATTCCTGCTTGTGGGTCTTTATATAATGCCATAATTCTGTGTTTTGCTTTGGAGCCCAATCCTATTTGTGAGAGGGTTTCTTGGAGAATGGTCCAATGACCCTGTCAAACGATTTTTCCACGTTAGTTGACAAAGCCAGTAATGAGACCCCCGGCATTTTGCAATATCTATAATAGTAATAGTTTTCAATCTATTGTCTCTTGCTTCCCTGCCTGGCACGGATCCCACTTGATCTGCATCAATCAGATATGGTAAATGTATTTTAAGTTGTTCTGCTAATATTTTGGCATAAAGCTTAATATCTACTTCAACAATATTCAACAATCAAATCAGTCTGTAGCTTGTGCAGGTCAATTGGTCCTTGCCGGGCTTATGGATGAGAGATATGTGTGCATCTAGCATTGTTGTGGGTGCTTTTAATTACCGAATGCAGATAATAAACGTTCTGACACTTCAAATTGTACATTTTTATAGAATAAGGCAGTAAAGCCTTAAAGTCCTGGTGCCTTTGCAGAGGGGGTATTTTTTTATAGAATGTACTAATTCTGTAAGGGATATTGGTTCTTCTAATTGATCAATATCTTCTTGGTTAATATGGGGTAGAGCTGTTTGATTTATATATTCTTTCATTTCTGATACAAAGTGTTTATCCTTATTTTCTAATGGGTTTTAATATAGTTTTTTGTATAGTATTTCTGCATACTGTAGCTTTCCCAATTTCTTGGGCTTTATATGCAATATTGTCATTTTAGGATTTTATTGCTGGTATAAAGGTGGTGCCTAATTTCTGTTTGATTGCACATGCTAGGGATTTGCCAGGTTTGTTGCTACGTTTGTAAAAATAGCTTTTGCATTTCTGCATGTTATATATTGATTTATATATTGTTTTAATATTTAATTCAGTTTTCAACAGTTCCCTGCTATTAGTAAGTTCTTTCAGGGTGTCTACAGTAATAGACTTTTTATGTAGTTGCTCTAATGTTGCTATTTTTGGCAGAGATGTGTTGGGACCATGCTTTTTTAAGTCTCATTCCATGTTTTGTAAAAACCCCTCTGAGCACTGCTTTGAGTGCTTCCCATTTTGTAACTGGGTGGGTGTAGTCTGACCTGTGAATTTCTTTAAAATGTCTTATTTCATTCCTTATTTCAGTTATACGATCATTATCTCTTAGCAAGGATTTGTTTAATCTACATGACCATGTCTTCTGTTCTAATGAAGGGATAGCTAGGGGGTTCAGTACAATCAGCCAGACAGTTTCTGAATATTTTTGTGCTCTTTCAGTTTATGGGGCCTTTCCTCATGGGGCTTTCAGTCTACCCAGGTAAACAATATATTACTTGTGCAGGACAACCTAAGCTTTCAAAATATGCTACAATTTTGATGCAATAAATGTTTTCCATAATGTAAATGCATAGATTAGATATATTATGGATGCAAATACAACTGAATCCCTTCTGTTTAGTCTGTATTTGTATGCAAGGAGTTTCATCAATTCCGTTTGCAAACAAGTACTGTAAATGGCTACATTAATTCACAAGCCACTAGAAATTCATAAGAAGCAAGTCAGTACAGTCCCAAAAAGTATTTCTGCCTGCCAGCAGCTTGCAGAATTATAAATGAATGTCCCTTAATTGTATACAATACAGAGAACATATCTAATGCTTCCGAGCATTTCATATTCCCCAAATGAGAGCTCTTAAGCAGCTGCTGAAAGTTTCTCAATAAAAGACCTAGGTATCATTTATGCAGCTCACATCCCGGTGATCAATTTATTGTTTTAACAGTGATTATACAAAGAAGGCAGTGCACTGGGACAGAAGAATGCAAACAGATCTCCAGATTAATGCTAGCTGGCACCAGTATGATAAATTAAATAGGATGTGAAATCAGCTGTTCGAGGGTCTGAAAGCCAAGAGGTTTAACAGACCCGATTTAATATAATTAGCTTTTCTTGCCCTACTTATGTTTTGTTGCTTTGCTAACGCTCTGCATTTGTTAAGGTAAGTGTAAGTGAATGGCATAGCAGGATGGTTTCTCTTGGAAATAAACAAATGTGCCCACAGATAAACATTATAGAATTCAAGCAATTCTGCTGATCAGTAAAACATGGTTAGAAATTGCTAAAGCTGCAAAAACAGGTTGTACGGTATCTGTCAGGCCCTGCATTCATGTATCAGTCTAGTCAACATAGATAATACAAAAAAATATCTCTGTACTGAACTTAATTTCTTATGGTTTTTTAAAAGGACAGATATATATATATATATATAATATAGATAAAGCTAAAGGTAATTCAGGCCCAGACACTTTCTTGAACAACATTCCAGGGCCACTCCTGCCATGAGGCAACCTTGTACCACTGGCAGCAAAAATCTACCTCCTGTAACTTTAAGAGCCAGTTTTTAAAATGGAAATTCAGCTCTGATATTGCAGAGAGCATTATAACACTCATTGCACTAGCAATTTCAGGAAAATATTTTTTCAAATATGTCACCAATAGTGATGGGCGAATCTACCCAGTTTCGCTTCGCCGAAAAATTTGGTAATTTCCAGCGAAATTCGTGAATTGGCAAAAAAAATCGCGAAACGAGTTTTGGCACGTTTTTGTCGCGTCGTTTTCGACGTGCGTTGCGTCGTTTTCGACTATAATAATAAATTCGCAAATCACTAGTCACCAAAACTGAAACTTTTTCAGATTTGACTTCAAAATGTCAACAGAACATCTGCCATTGACTTCTACATGATCTTGGCAAGTCTGAGCTGGAGTACTTTTTAATTCTGACTTTAAAGGGAAACTGTCATGGGAAAACATGTTTTTTTTAAAACGCATCAGTTAATAGTGCTGCTCCAGTAGACTTCTGCACTGAAATCCGTTTTTCAAAAGAGCAAACAGATTATTTTATATTCAGTTTTGAAATCTGACATGGGGCTAGCCATTTTGTCAATTTCCCAGCTGCCCCTGGTCATGTGACTTGTGCCAGGGAACTGCTTTCTGGCAGGCTGTTGTTTTTCTTCTCAATGTAACTGAATAGTACACAGTGGGACATGGGTTTTACTACTGTGTGCTGTTCTTAGATCTACCAGGCAGCTGTTATCTTGTGTTAGGGAGCTGTTATCTGGTTATCTTCCCTTTGTTCTTTTGTTAGGCTGCTGGGTGGGGGGAAGGGAGGGGGTGTTATCACTCCAAATTGCAGTACAACAGTAAAGAGTGATTGAAGTTTATCAGAGCACAAGTCACATGACTTGGGGCAGCTGGGAAATTGACAAAATGTCTAGCCCCATGTCAGATTTCAAAATGAAATATAAAAATATCTGTTTGCTCTTTTGAGAAATGGATTTCAGTGCAGAATTGTTCTGGAAAAGCACTATTAACTGATGCATTTTGAAAAAAACATTTATCCCATGACAGGATTCCTTTAAACACCATCGGAGTTTAATAAATGACAAAAAATTGGGTTTTTTTCTCAAAAAAAATTGTGTATTTCCCTGACTAGAAAAAACTGTACTTTAATAAATAACCCCCTTAATGTTAATACTGCAGTATTTTGTCTGAAGCCCAGTTTGCAACAATCCATTCACCAATAGCAATTCATCAACATTTTGTTTCACTGGTTTATTGAAGCTGGAATTGTGAATGGTAGTCTGGTAGGGTAGATTACCCTCCTTGGGCTAATTGCTAATGTTTCTGAATAGCCCTGTTTATTATAAGTGGAATAACTGTATTATTTTTTATTCTAATTTTCCATTGGAAATTAAGTTCCAGTGCAACACATTTATCATGACTTGCTCTAAAGTTTTTGTGTTTCTCAGTATTTCTCCAGAAAGTTTTCCTTAGAAAAACTGCTGAGATATGACTACTAATACAAAAACTCAATTCAATTACTAGTCACCAATTTTGTGTCACTGTGACAAAGACATGGAACATTGCACACAGGCAAAATTTTTGTTCAAAGTTCTCAGAGTATAAAATGCTCTACACCCCATGCCTTTCATCCAAATATTGTCACCTACTGAAAACAATACGGCATGCAAGATCATCATATTGTTATATTCTGTTGTTTAATGCATTTTCTCTAAGAATTGGATTTTAAAGAATCCTCACATTCATATAAATTCAACAAATCTCACACAAACCTTAGCAAAAACCAGTCTGTTATGTGCTTCAACTTCAACTTCTGACCAGATACCCTTTTAGCTAAAGGGATTCTGGTTCTCTTTAGATCTCAGTTTGTTCATAATCTGATGAGGCATGAAGGACATATCAAGTCAAACAAATGTACTTAATTTTTATTAAGTAGCAAATAAAAATGGACTGGGTTGCTGCTGTTTTCTGCTTAGATTTTGTGTTATAGGGACAGCGTAACATAAAACTGTATTGTCTAATTAAAGTCTTGCTATTTTTTAGTGCCTAATAAAAGTGATGGTATTTTTGTATAGAATATAGAAAAGTCAATTTGATTATATGCACTTACATAATCAGCAGCATTTATGACTTGGAGAAGACTTTAAAATAAATGTATTTATTTATCGGTTATTCAGTTGCATCAGTATACTAGTTTGTGATCAGATACAAAAGATTTCAGATCTTTTACTCATTGTGATTTGAGATTAAGTTGTAATCAGATTACTAAAAGAAGTAATTATTCCTATAAGGAATGCTTTCCCAATTCCCAATGCTATTTTCATTTACTAAACTATGAACAGTTTCATTCAGTGGTGTCCATGCCAATATGTCTATACTAACACTGGCATTGGCAACCATTACTTTTGTTGGTGCTTCCCCTTGTTTACCCCCTGCTTAATAAACTGTGTTGATTGACAAGACAGCTTGAAAAAGAACAGCTTTGTGAGTGATGTCATGCTTGAGGATGGGAAACTTCCCCATAGATTGGGGCATATCAGAAGTTTGACCCAAGCATGACATCACTTAAAACCATTTCAGGGATCAACATGAGTAAGTAACTGGGAGGCAGGAGGGCATCTATAGATGAAAACCTTAAGAGATCAGGAGTTATATAGGAAAAGTGAAGAATTCCTGTGAAAACTTGGAACACATAACCATAAGCGAAATGCATCAATTTCCAATGAGAAATTAGTAAGATGAATGATCACATTTTGGAAAAGTTTGAGTTCTAGAAAACTATGCTGATAAGTCTAAACTGTTCATTTAGGGGGTTCTTTCTTAATCTATGGTTTTTGGGTGATAATCCGAGAAATTCAAATGATTCTGATTTTTTTTTCCGAGATTTTATAGAGTCTTTTCCCGAACCAGATTTTTTTTTGAGTACATTTATTGTTACAGTAAACATTTGCACTGGAGTTTGGTCAAAGTGGCTTTACGAGTTTTTTCAGATTTGAAACCATTTTAATATTTGAGTTATAATAATAATAATAATAATATTTGAATTATAACTTATGCCATTTGTCCAAAAAATATATTAAAGTAGAACTAAAGTACAAAAGGGATTACTTTAGACATGCTATACCATACAGTATGTTTTGAGCATCTGCTAACAGCCTGAGGCCACTACAGTCCTTTGCAATAAAGTGAAAGTGAACCCCTGTAGAGCTTTGTATTATCTTCTGCTGATTTACAGCACATGCTCTGAGCTCATGGCTTACATAAACTTACTAATTCATAATATACAGTATATGTACAATATAAACTTCACAACAGACTAAATCATTTAGACCTACTTTACATGGCAACACAGAGATCAGCTGCTTAGAATAGGTCAATTTACTGTATAACATACTAAAAGCTTTTAAAATTGGTTGTTCATCTTCTGTTTCTCATTTTTGTAATTGTGAAGTTTAAAGTTTAATTTTCACCTTCTTCTGACTTTATAAAGCAGCTAAGGGTGCCACAAACGCAGTTCCTATTATAAAATATAGTAGTTAATACATTTGGTTGGTAGCTGTTTGAATTGATAATTGAATAGTGAATAATATTCCACATATGCTGCTGAGGAATGTATTAATTAATGGACCAAATTATAACAGTTTAGAATCTGCACCTGGATTACTGAGCTGCCAAGTGAAATTCCCATTTAAATGTATCATATGTTTAGTTTTATAAGTGTATATGTATATATGTATACCTGTGCATGAGGTATTAACAATGGCATTATCAGGGTGTTTGCTTTTCAGCCAAAACCCTGCATATGTTGTAGCCCTAATAGTGGTACTTACTTTTTAAAACTGTGAGCCTTTCTATCTAAACCTATTCTAGATTCTTGATAAGATAGTCTAGGAAGTATGAGCAGTGTCGGACTGGGATGCCAGGGGCCCACCAGAAAACCTTAGACCAGGGGCCCAACTTTCCAAACTATCATTCCTTCTCTCCTCACTTAACCTCTTTATTCTCCTATTCTTTTAGATCTACTTACTATACTCTATTCTTCCATTATTAAGCCTCTTTTTCCACATAAAGAAATAGGGAATGACCATGAAATAGACCAAATTGTTAGTAGCAAGAGCACTGATTCCTGGGCCCACCGGGAGTTTTCCTGGTATCCCTGTGGGCCAGTCCAACACTGAGTATGAGACCTCAACCATTCCTTGTTTGAGCTTAGCGCTATTAGGTTAGAGAAACTTGATCTCTATAATATCCAATCAAGGGCACAGTTACTATAATGAAGATGTATGGCTTGGGTAACCTAATAAGCGTTCCTGTAATGGTTCCTGCAAACTGTTGTACATGCTGATACAGGTTGGATGGCTTTTTAGCAAGTGAGGGAATACAGGGTTATGGAAGATAGCTCATTATACAAGTTGATCCAGGGACTAGTCCGATTGCCTTTTTGGAGTCAGGAAGGAATTTTTTCCCCCTCTGAGGCAAATTGGAGAGGCTAAGGATGGGGTTTTTTTTGCCTCCCTCTGGATCAACTAGCAGTTAGGCAGTTAAAAAAAAAAAAAGGTTGAACTTGATGGACGTGATTTTTTTTCAGCCTGACTTACTATGTTACTATGTAAAATACTTATTTATTAGTCTTATAGGTAAATAGTTATTTTGCAGTAAGATAAATGTTTCTAGCAAACTCATCTCATCCAAATGACCCCCAATGAATATATATATATATATATATACAGTGTATATATATATATATATATATATATATATATATATATATATACTGTAAGCATATATTTTACAAACTATGTGACTAAATGTGACTCTTATGTTCTTGTAAAGAGTAAGCATGTTCCCCCACACAGAAAACAACCCCAACCCCCAGTCTGGACTGGAGTCCAAAACTACACTGCATAATCCAGGGGAGGCCTTACAGGGACCTATAAAGAGGCAAAATTATGTTTTCATCCCTTGAGTTAATGCTCATTTTTATGCAAGACAGAACTTTATTTAAGTAGTCCCTCACTTACCCTGTCTAGTTGTACACAGTTTATCTACAAAAAGCTAAATCCTTCTCCTTCCATTTTTAAAAAAATGCCTTCAAAATGTATATCTATTGCACAACTAAATGCAATTCTATCTATTTTTCAATCGGCCAGCTTCCATGGAATAAAGCCATTTCCCAAAAAATCAAAAGTATCATGTCGTTAAGAAAGTATGCAGGAAGTGTGCAAGTACAGTATATAAAAAGTAGGCATTTTGATGTCTTTAGTATACCCATACCATTTGTCAGACAGAGCAACACACAAATATTTTAAAACAATAATAATAGAAATGCATGTGCCCCACAAATATACTTGTGTGACCATTTTTCAGAATAAAACAATCTGTAAGATTACCCGGGGGGCAGCAGATATGCCTGCCACCTCCCCTCTTTTGTGCCACTTTGTTTTGAATCCAGTACTCCACATGTGAAATTTTTGTGTGGAAATGTGGTATTTGTTCTGGGTTTTGGAATACTGAACATGACACAATCTTTGCATTTTGTACAGTATAATGTATTCATTGCTTCATTTTAATATGGGTTATGGGAATTCTTAGTTCAGGGCTCAGAAATTATTCCAACTGTATCTAATATGATCACTTTATATAAAGTCACTGGAGCATGGTTTACCATCAGCATTTTTCAGGTTGGTGCCTGAGCATTTTTACACGATTCATCTAACACTGCAAAGCTAATGTTCAAAATAATGAGGTCTTTCATATAACACAAGCAAAGATATTTGTACCTAATTAAATTGTGATATTTCTAGAATGGGATATGTAATGGTGGGGTAATTATGAACATGGCATGGATCTACTTGAGCATCATTTTCTGGCATTCTTTTTACCAACCTTTAGTTATTTTACCAACCAGTTATATTGAAGCAGA
>CM044434.1:29831651-29842339 GCA_024363595.1 Xenopus borealis | reverse complement strand
CAGTGTGGGGAGGGAGAGGGGGCGATAGCAGGCAGTTAAGGGGGGGCTTTTGTTACTGGGGAAGTTTAGTTTTCCTTCAAAAAGCATAAAGAAGTGATTGTGGATGAAACCATTGTAAAAGTCTCAATACGTGCTCCTTCAGCCGAGTTACCATTAGGAACCACTGTTGTCTAGTTGCTGAGTAGGTTCTTTTCTAGAACTGACTGTAGTTCAAATGTACGTACAGCTAATCCCAGTTTGACTAATGTTTCTCATCTTCCTATATGTAAAGATACAAAAAAAATCCCCTTTTAAGATGTGGAATGTTGTGAGTGAAATAAAAACAAAAATGCCAAACAAGGGATTTTGCTAATACATTCAAAATCATGACCCTCTAGTGGAATATCCCTTCACAATAAGTTAAAATAAAAAATTCTTACGGCAGATTTACTAAATTCACATGAAGGATTTGAAGTTCGATCAAATTTCAAAAAGATTTGAATTTTCGAAGACCACTTCGACCAGTGAATTTGGTAAATTTGATCGAATGATTCGAATAATTCGAATAAAATTTAATTCGAATATTGGACTGTCGAAGTACTTCCCCAAATTTTTATTTGACTGCCTAGTTTGCCAGATCAAAGCTACCAAATTGGTTTTCATTATTTTTGATCGAATAAAAAATATTCGATCGATAAAATCGTTCGAATCGATGGATTCTAACGATTTATAGATCGGATATTTCCTATTCGATCGTTCCACCAATCGAATTTTGGATTTTATTTTCCTGCCTATTCACATGGTTGAATTTCGAATTCATTTCAATTCGAAATTCGACCTTTAGTAAATCTGCCCCTTAATTTGGGAGCAAATAATGAGATAAAAATCTGGATGTCATTAGTAAAAGCAACTTGATGATTAGTTGCTGTGTGGTACCTGACAAGTAGTGCACATTTATTACATGCCCCATGGAAGTTTTCATTTGCAGATGGTGGTAATCCCAGTCAGTTTTCTCCCTGCCGTTGGGGCACTCATGACACAAACAGTGTAAGGCTGAGGAGTTCTCTCTCTAGAAAATTAACCCCAAATCCATACCACAGGACTAGTTGCTTATTTTCAAGTACTTCAGGAACTACGATACATGGAAAGATACATGTGTTACTGCATTACATGGCAGAAATAAGTATTCCAGGCATTACTGACGTAAAATGTAGAGACATCTATTCAACATCTTGGATATTAATCTTTGTAATCTCCGGTGGCTTTCCATGTTGTGTATAGTGTTAGATGGTGTTCCAACTAAGTTATTTCATACAGTGTTAAAATGAGAAATGTTTATCAAAGGGGAGATAAAAGGACTAGAAAACAGCTGTGAGCAGCTTAGGTGTTCTTAAATCTTATCTTTGTAAACTGGTAGAAAGAAATGATGGATGAGCTCAAGCAAATGCAAAAGAGATTCTATTATGGTAGACTGATTCTTGTTAACATATATTATTTACATCAATAACTTTTTTTAATTTGATTATGAGTAATTCAGTCTCTTTAAATAACCCATAGTTTCTAAATTCAACTGAATTTCAAAAAAACTTAATTTGACTATTTGCATCTGAAATTTAAATAACTAATATTTCCTGGGGTTGTAGGGATGTTTTTCTTTATGTATTTCTGTATTTTTACATCAGTGACAACTGCCAAGCCTATAATTGGCATGAAATTATCGTTTCAATGCGGTACTGTTTAATTTCCACTGTCACTCTTCGCTGCATTCTTCCCAGTCTGGGATCAGATGTACTTTTGCGTATAATAAATAGCTATTTCTGTCACTTATTGTTATCCGGCAATTACTGGTTATAAGACTGTACAAGGATTTCGGAAACTAACCCACTTCATTTAAAACTTGTTTATAAAAAAATGTCTGTGTATAAAGCTATCAAAATCACAAAGTATATATTCATTTAATAAGTGATGACTGATTTGATTGTTTGTGTTTTTTTGCAATACTTAACCAAATTAAACAGTAATGTATGTTTTTCTCTTTCCCTGTCTCTATATCAAGTCTGCAATCTCAGCAATTTCATAGCAGGTTGCTATTTTCTAGGGATGCACAAATCCACTTTTTCAGCCCAATACCGAACCAAATCTAAATCCTAATTTCCATATGCAAATTAGGGATGGGAAAGGAAAAGTGAGTAAAAATGTTTTTTAATTCCTTGTTTTGTGACAAAAAGTCACGTGATTTCCCTACCCACACTTAATTTACATATGCAAATTAGGATTCAGATTTGGTTTGGTATCTGGCCGAATCTTGCACAAAGGTTTGGGGGATTTGGTAGAATCCCAAAAAGTGGATTAGGTGCATCAAGGATTCAGCCAAATGCAAATCCTGGTGAAAACTGCAGAATCCTGGATTTGCTGCATCCCTACTATTTTGTGGTAGAAGCTACTTTTTTTCGCAAAGCTAATTACATGTCTATTTTTATTTCTATAGATCTTCTATATGCTTCAATGTATATTTTTCAAAAACTACACTCATATCTAATACATATGCAAATTAGGATTCAGATTCGATTCGGCACAAAGGATTTGGCCGAATCCCAAAAAGTGGATTCTGAAAACTGCAGAATCCTGGATTTGCTGCATCCCTACTATTTTCGTGGTAGAAGCTACTTTTTATTCTTCGCAAAGCTAATTACGTGTTATAGTTTTATTTCTATAGATCTTCTTCTATATGCTTAAATGTATATTTTTCAAAAACAATTACTTTAAAACATCTTCAAAAAAATTATACAACTATATGATTTTTATTTATTGAAGGAACAGTTCATTATAAAATTAAAACTATGGAAATATATAGATGTGAAAAATGTAAACTATTAAGGCTGGATTGAAGGGATGGCTAACACAATTTCTTCCTTTGTATCTCTCTAACCTCTTAATAAGTCAGTGACTTGAAGCCACATGGCACATAACTGTTCAGTTAGTTTGCTTTTGATCCTTAGCACTCAGGTCAGATTCAAACGTAAACCAACTGAACATCTATGTCCCATATGGCCCCCTTCAAGTCAATGATGCATTACTGGTGTTCTGGCTATTATTTTAGACATCTCTTCACTCTGGCCTTAGTAGATTACATTTTGTATCAATTTACCCAGTTATACTGAACCTTTTTCACCTAGTATGTATCAGTTGCAACCTAAATTTATTAGGATGGTTGATGACTAATCCTAAAAATGTATTCATTATGAAGGTTTTATCCTGTTTTGAGAAAATATCACAAATACAAAAATCACATGATTTTTCTGAAATCAAGATATATAAAAACAATCTCAAAATTAGAATGAAAAACAACTATTGAAAACTAAAACTGGATAGCCTCCATAGAAGTCATTGGGATTAGTATAGTCAACATTAAAGCTAGCGAGTATTATTATTTTTTTTAATTTTTTTTTTTAAAGCAAATTTATAAAAGTCTGCAGAACAATGTGATTTTCTTGGTGGGGGTTTGTGAACATTAAAGATAACCACGTTTTCCCAGTTCAGGCATTTCTATAAATATGCAAGTGGTCGAGAAAAAAAATCAAATTAATGGCACGAATGTGCACTTTTTATTCCACAATTGAGTTTTAAAAAGGCACTAATTCAAAAATGTATAAATTGGCCTCTGATTTTGTTCTGTCAAATGCTGATGAAATATTTTATACAAAGACTTTTATTCCAGTTTCCAATCATTTATGACAAATCAGCACATGTAGGTGATCTCCTGCAGGCAACCCTATGACCAAGATTTGATCTCATGAAGAAATACAGAGATTCTCCAAGCTGCAATCCCCACCACCTGTAATCTAGACCAAAGATAATGTGATCCCTGGGCCATAACATGGTAACATGGTATTAACGCATATTACTCATAACATGAGTAATAAGTACTGGAAAATCTGGAAGCCTTGGATAGCAAATAAAAACTTCATAAACAATTAGAGTGTACACAGGGTTAGAGGCTAATAAGTGTTTGTAGCAATCTGATGTGGTAGAATAAAGTGTAATTTATATATGATTTTTGTGGACTTAATAAGATACTATATGTATGTTGTATGTTTAAAATTATATAAAGATTTTTTTTTAAAAAAAGATCCATGCTAAATTAAAATATATTGCAAATGTCATTAAAATGACCATATTTTTTAAAAAACTGTAATAAAACTGAACAACCCATTTTATGTATCCTACCTATAAATCATTATACCTATATTACTGCTTCAATAGTAGCTAATTATAGTTCAGATGATCTGACAACTACCTAATGTCACGGTCGGCACCCTACACCAGAACAGATGCCAAGCACCCTGGTCTCGGCTCGTGCTTCACCAGTAGTGTGACCGCCTTTGGCTTTGGGAGGAGCCCTCAGCTACTAAGATGCCACCTGGACTTAAACGAGAGGTGCTAGGCAGGAGTTCTGGCCAGCAATGGGGCACGACTGTAGTTAGAGTCTTTAAAGGCCGACGGTCACGGTACAGGCGGGATTAGGCAGTTTCATGGTCAGACAGGCTGGGTCGAGGCAGGCAGATAACAAGGATCGTCAGGCAGGCTAGGGTCAAAACGGGGTAATCAATCAGATGAGGCAGAATCGGTAGTCAGATAATAGGTTCAGGTCAGGAAACGGATTTCAGAGTAGTCAAAAGTCATGCAGGGTCAAACACAGGAATTAGATCAGAACAGCAACAGGAAAAAGGGCAAAAGGCTCCAGGCACAAAAACCTATCAAGGGCAATGAACACCAGGAGAGATCCCTTTAAATACCTCCAGGCAAAACACTATTGTGAGGTGGCGTCATCGCTCCGGTGTCATCTCGCCAGCGCGCCTATAAAAGTTGTCGAGGTGCGCGACGATCGCCCATAGATTGTCAGCACGAACAAGGAGGAAGAACCTGGCGTGGCAGGCGTCCCTGCCATCCCCCGCCACTAGACCACCAGGTGATTTCCTCACACCTATGGTCTAATTACTGTTGATCTCACCGGAATATACTTTTGGTTGCCTGACACAGACAGTGAGTGAGTCTCATTTGTCTTTAACCATTTGATCTGTTGAAATACTTACTCAGAATATGGTTCACAATGTAAGAGTTCTTGTGCAACTTATTTAGCCCTTTGTGGATGCCTATTTGAAATATAATGTCACTAGAAGTTACATGCTCCATTGGTATATGTCTCACTAAACCAAGAGGGTATAGAAGAAATCCTGTTATGTCACCTAAATTGCCAGAATTACAAGTCTAAAAAGAAATATAGTTATGTCATTTCACACAGTATCACAGTTTCCGTACAGTTTTTGGGTGACAGGAAAAGAAACAGAAATACCATAAGAAATACTATAATTATGCTTAATTTACAGTTTTGATCAATCTTAAAAAAATTAAAGAATATCACAATGGAGCACATGATTTCCCCATCCTCCATCTCACATTTTGCACAGAAGACTGCTTTCCAAAAGCATCTAGTTAATACTACCAGTACTAGAGTTTGGTGTATGAAGTTATCCGGTTTAGACAATTTATTCCTTGCTAGGCTTGTTGAATATGTGGATGTTTTGCTTCACTGCTTGAGGTTGTCTTGATGTCTTATTTAGGAGCTAAATCACAAAAGGATGTTTTTCATTGTACTTTTCTGAGATATTTTCAACAGTGCCATGCTCTCAGATTTTCCTTCTGGAGACTAGAAAGCATATTGTATACTGTACATAGATATTAAAGAAATTGATCTGAATTATAAACTGCTTTATTTTTAAATGTTGCTTAAGCACTGGAAAATGCCAAAAACTATTTGTTATTTATATTCATGGAACAGCAATGCAAGTTTCATTGTAGTTAAGGTTTATAAAAAGACACAAACTAATGCCCAAATAAACCATACCTACTGCAGCTTTCCATACAAGAACCATGGGAAGCTGAATTATAATTCAAATTACACTCAGTGTAAATTACTGTAGTTATCTCACTAAAAACAAATATAGGCATGGGACCAGTTATCTTGAATGCTTGGGACCTTGGGATTTCAAGCTAAGGGATCATACCATTATATCTCCATGCCTTAAGTCTACTAGAAAAAATAAATTAAACATTACATAAAAAACAATAGGATTGTTGTGCCTGCAATAAGTATTAATTATAGTTCTTAAAGTTAGTTGGGATTATGAACAAGATACAGTTTTATATAATTACAGAGAAAAATGCTTTATATTTTTTAATTATTTGATTGAAATGGAGTCTATGGGGTAAATTTATCAAAGAGTGAAGTTCCGCTACTAGAGTGAGATTCCACCGCTCTCCATTAATTTCTATGGGATTTTGAAAGGCCTTTTTATCAATGGGTGAAGTGAAAGTTCACCCTTTGATAAATACGCCTTTAATCCCATAGAAATTAATGGAGAGTGGCGGAATTTCCCTCTAGTGGCGGAACTTCACTCTTAACTTCACTCTTTGATAAATATACCCCTATGGGAGATGACCTTCCTAGATGGGCTTCTGGGTAATGCACTCCATAGCTGTAGTTAAATGAACTACAACTACCAGGCAGACATTCTATTTGTTTGTTATTCGCCTACATTTTGTGATGAAAGTCGTGGTACGGGATCGAAACACTGAATATTTTGCATGTCTTTTCTAAATAAATTGCTTTTGGCCAAGTTACTATATTAGAATGGAGTCTATCAGAGATGGCTTTCCTGTAATTCTGAGATTTACAGACAATGGGTTTCCAGATAACAGATCCCATACCTGTACTGCAAGATGACATTGGAAGAGATTTTAGAGGTAATTTACTACATGTAGGAGAACTGCTGAAAGTCATCTGTGCTCCAAAACAGAATGCATAGACCTGTGTTTGCCCCATAAATATAAAGTGCAGCTAGCATTCTACAGATCACTTTTTGTTGTTAGTGTTTCTTCTAATTCCTGGGATCACTCTGAACTGCTTATTTATTGTTCTGCAGGATTACATATTCATTAAGACAGAATCATTGCTGTGCATATGCTAAAACGTTGAAGAATCAGTTCAGTTGAATTTGTGGGTAACTGTAGTTTGCATTACATAATTAATTAGTCTGTAGTTATATATTAATCAAATAGTTAATCATTTCAGTTTGATATATGATTTCAGGGATATATTTTTATGTGTATTTCATGTTCCCATGAGGAAAATCAGTGGAACATAAATACAGAGTCAGATACAGATGTACAGTATTCTGCCAAGCCTAGAAAATCAGTACTTTGCAGTTTCATTCCCCCCAAATGGTCAAGTCTGATTTTGGTTATAAAAAGAAATGTCTGACCAATGATTAAAAAATATAATTTTAGTATAGTAACTGCAAGAATAAAATGTAGGCCAAAATGTATGCATAAAATGTAGTCTTAAAAATAGTTACTGGCAAGAATTATTCTGACATATTGCTAAAGCTTTGTCAGCCTAGTCTGTAGGTTTGGATTTTTCATGAAGTGCTGGTTGTGGAAACCCTAATAAAGAGGTTGCAAAGACTTTCATCACATGACATCACATTCTGAATTTGGTAGGTGAATTGATGAAGGTAAAAGTGCAATAAATAAGGATCTGATAAAAATAAATTGGTTCAGTTATGTGTTTTGGTGGAGAAATAGAGATGGCATAATCTTGATTATATTTCATTATCCAAAAACTGCACTTTAAATTTAAAAACACATTTGGTTTCTTCTTTCCCCTGCAATGATTCACCAAGCCCAGAGATCTGCAAGCCAGTCACTGATGGCATCATGCATTTTTAGGCCAAATAGTATTTACACCCAAGGGCCAGTGCCCCCCCCCTGACCTCCCTATCTCCGATCCCCTACATCAAATGCTCTTGCTTTATGTACTTTGTCCATAAACCATTACTTGCCCCCTCTCTTCTTTTGCCATAGGGCAGGGGTGTCCAAACTTTTGGCTTCAAGGGCCACATTGGAGGAAGAAAAATTGTCTGGAGGCCACACATGAAATACACAAACACTTTTGATTTCTAAAAGTAAAGAAAATACACAAAAAAAAAACTACAATACCAGTTGGATAACCAGATGGAGCTACAGTATACACCTGGATATTAAATAGACATTATTATATTATTATTACTAACTGGGCAATGGGCAGAGTCCCCCTTCTCCTATATCCTTTGCAACATGATGTTTACTCGGGAACTGAGCGTTTCAAGCTGGGCCGCATTCATATCCATCCTGGGCCGCATTTGGCCCTCGGGCCACAGTTTGGACACCCCTGCCCTAGGGGTACAGCTTTCTGCACAAAGGTTGAAAAACCCACAGAGCCAATACCTGCCCGTGAGGTTCCCGATGGCCACAACAACCAAATGTTCCTTCATACCTTTGAAATGGCAGGAGCATGGGGCAAATCACTTGTTTGAGCATTTGATTCGGAGAGACAGCAAGCTCAGGTGGGGCACTGGCGTAAATACTATTTAGCCTGAGAATACCTGATGCCAGTACAATAATCAATGACTGGCTTGCAAATCTCTGGGCTTGATAAATGATTGATGGCTAAAGATTAAACCAAATTATGTGATATTAAATAGAAAGTGCAGTTTTTAAGGAAATGTAATCAAGATTATGCCATCTCTGTTTCTCAACCAAAACACCTAACTGAATCAATTTATTTTTATAAGATCCTTATTTATTCCACTTTTACCTTCATCAATTCACCGACAAAATTCAGAATGGGATGTCACTTGATGAAAGTGGTTGCAAAGAACATTTGGGTTTCCACAACCAGCACTTCATGAAAAATCCAAACCTAAAAACTTTAGCAATATGCCAGGAACTTGCAAAATAATTTGTGCTAGTAACTACATTTCATGCATACATTTTGGCCTACATTTTATTCTCACAGTTACTATACTAAAATTATATTTTTTTAATCATTGCTCAGACATTGCTATTTATAACAGGAAACCAAAATCAGACTTGACCATTTGCGGGGAATGAAACTGCAAGGTGCTGATTTTCTAGGCCTGGCAGAATACATCTTTGTCAGACTCTGTATTTATGTTCCACTCATTTGCCTCATGGGAACATAAAATATATAAATAGTATGTGTTAGTACTTGCTTGAAATAATAGGCTGAAGAGACATGTCATTGCTGCTTGGAAACTGGAAGAAACTACAGGTGCATCTCCACAAAAGTAATGCTGATGTCCCTGAAATCATATATCAAACTGAAATGATTAACTATTTGATTAATATGTAACTAGAGACTAATTAATTAATTATGTAATGCAAACTACAGTTACCCACATATTCATCTGAACTGATTCCTCAACTTTTTAGTATATGCACAGCAATGATTCTGTCTTAATGAATATGTAATCCTGCAGAACAATATGATAAGCAGTTCGGAGTGATCTCAGGAACTAGAAGAAACACTAACAACAAAATGGGAACTGTAGAATGTATGTTGTTCTGTATAATCATGGGGCAAACACAGGCCTATGCATTCTGTTTTGGAGCACAGACGACTTGCAGCAGTTCTCCTACATGTAGGGCATGTGCTCTTTATTTTAACTTTGCACCCTGCCATGCATGTAGTAAATGACCCCAAAAATCTCTTCCAGTGTCATCTAGCAGTACAGGTATGGGATCTCTTATCTGGAAACCCATTGTCTCAGAATTACAGGAAAGCCATCTCTGTTAGACGCCATCAGTGGCATCAGGGCCAAGTGCGGGGCCCAATTGGAACCATTTTGGCGGGGCCCCCTAGATGGAACTTTGCTGTCTGTCGCAGGGTCACAGAGCTGGATGGGCAAATAGTACCTGCTTTCTCCTCTGTCCAAGTGACAGCTGCCCGTTGGGGATGGGGGCAGGCTGGGCAACTGGGAGAAAATGTTCCCTCATTTTGTTTAATCTATGTGCGCAAAAAAAAAAATCCTATTGGGTTTACTTAATGATTTTTATTTTTTAGTAGGCTTAAGGCATGGAGATACAAATTATAGAAAGAACCCTTATGTGGAACCGCCCAGATTCCAAGCATTCAAGATAAGAGGTCCCATGCCTATATTTGTTTGCATTAAGAGAACTACAGTAATTTACACTGAGTGTAATTTGCATTATATTTCAGCTTATCCATGGTTCTTGTATGGAAAGCAGCTGTAGGTCTGGTTTATTTGGGCAAAAGGTTGTGCCTTTTTTTAAACCTTAACTACAATTAAACATGCATTGCTCTTGCAAATATCATGACAAAATGGTTTTATAATAGTTTCCAGCACTCAAGTAACATCTTAAAATAAAGCAGTTTATAATTCAGATCCATTTCTATAATATCTATGTGAACGCTATGCTTTCTAGTCTCCAGAAGGAAAAGAGAGAGCATGGCACTGATGAAAACATCTCAGAAAAGTACAATGAAAGAAATCCTTTTGTGATTTAGCTCCTAAATAAGACATCAAGACAACCTTAAGCAGTGAAGCAAAACACACACATATTCAACAAGCCTAGCAAGGAATGAAGTGTCTAGCCTGGATAACTTCATACACCAAACTCTAGTACTGGTAGTATTTTGGGAAACTGTTCCTTTACAAAATGTCAGATGAAGGATGGGGAAATCATGTGGTCTTTTGCAATATTCTTCTATTTTTTAAGATTCATCATCACAGATCAGGCCAAGGAAATTCAAAATTGTGTATTAAGCATGATTATTGTATTTCTAA
>CM044434.1:29796067-29806485 GCA_024363595.1 Xenopus borealis | reverse complement strand
CCAAGACCCTCTAACAGCAGAAACACCCCCCAAAACCATATATTTTTGTAAAGAACACATGCTGAAAAATTTTCTAAAAAAGTTTTGTACTCCAAATGATCAAAGTGCAAACAACGCTAAAAAAAACAACAATGCAAACAACAATGCAAGCATAAAATCATAAAAATCAACAATTAGGCAAATAAATGAAATAACAAAATAATCCAAAATAATCCAACAGCGTGGTAAGCAGTCAGAATGGTTGATCCAATAGTGACTCTGTTAAATCAACAGTTTTTAGCAGAATGATAAGTTGAAAACTGTTAAAACTGAGAACTAAAAAAAAGTATGCATATGTGTACAGCTCTAAAAAGTGTGTTAATGTGTCTATACATCAGTGCAGCGAGGGAGCCCTGGACTGTGCAGCACATAGGTAATATGTGCTTGGCAGCCAGAGCATTATCCTGCCAGAACGCAGTACCTTCGTGCTTTGCAGTTAAAGGGTTAATTATCTAGCGCTATAATTAAATGAGTGGCACTGTCTGTATTAAAGCTAACATTCAAATATATTTGTGCTTCGGATGAAACCTTTGTCTCAAGGAGAAAGCCCTTGCAACGGTGTGGAGGCAGGGTATAGTGCAACTGTAACAAAGTGGCATGCACAAGAATTGGACACCAGTGGTTCTCTATGCTTAACTAGAGAATTAGAATTAGGACTTTATAGTGATTGGCCGAACATAGATGACAGAGGATAGCTTACACTCACAGCACCATAGAACAGCTTGGTCCCTGCAGTCAAGGGGACACACAGTGGAGCAGCAAATGGAAGGTACACCCAGCTTTCAGCCTTTTCCCTAAGTGGAATCCAGGGGAATCTGTACATTCCTAAATCTATGCACTTAGTCCCTACTTTAGAGCAATTAGTACCTCGGATCTTAATCCCTCTGATTCTCCTTGTCGGAGCCTTGGGCTGCTTAGCTAAATAATCTATCTATCCCACCTAGAGTGATCTATGAAAGCTTATCCTTTACTAGGCCCAAAGTACCTAGGTTCCTCTACCCATTCCCTTCCTGCTCAGTAAGGGCTAAAGCAATGGACCCTGAGCACATGGTTACCCAGACCTTTATACTAGAGCACCGTGCCATATACTGGTCACTGTGGTGAACACCAAGGAGCATAATAATGACCAAGTTCCCATTAGGACCCATATAGGTGCCTACAACACTGGAGATGTGCCTTCTAGTAATTACTACGGGTGGCTAATTTACCAGACCCCTACAATTACATTTGGGGGGAATCATTTCATTATAAAGTAAATGACATGAAGGAGAAATTAGAGACCATGTGATCCATGGAATCCCCATGGCTAAAATGTAGACCTCATTAACATTAACAGTGGGGTGCCGAATTATTTTACTACACTTTGATTGGGTTGAATACCAGGTTTTTCTTTGATCCAACAAATGTACTGACAGGAAAGTCAGCAATCATTAAGGATCACCAGAAAGAAGTGGCAAGTAATGAAACATAATACTAGAGAGAGAGTGCTAAAATTTTAGTATGGATGAAGGTGTTTACCTCAGATGAAACTATGATTGGTTATCAGCAGTATGCAAGTCGAGTCCTCCAAAATATTCTATGTATGCTCTTTTAAATATGCTTATTTATCTGAATAGATATTACAATAAAAGCAAACAAGGTTATGTGATTTATTATAATACTTCAATAAAAATATTGCTCATCTAAGTATAGTAGAGATAACTTAGAAACTCAGAATTGTTTTAACTCATATGACCCCTGTTCTTTTCTTAGCAATGCGGTACATGTAGGCTTTTTCCCATTAAAAGCATTGCTGGTAATGGTAGTTCATTAAACCTTATACTGTATTACACAGTGGTTGAAAGGGATTTTGCTCTCATGCTCATATCTTTGCTATTACTTTGAGAGCTAATTGTACTACTTGAGAAGTTTGAATTGATTTTCACTGTAACTTGTGACTTACAAGTTCAGGGCCTATGAAAGTTGCTAATTAATTATCCAGAAATACACTTTCATAATATTCTCTGAGATATGCTCCTATAAAATGTGCCTTTATAAGTTTATCTGAAGAAGGCTCAAATAAAACTATGCCGTGCAGGGAACAATAGAGAAAGCTTCCATTCTACAGATAAGCAAACTACTCATTTTGTCAGTACTTCAGGACATTAGTGTCAGTTTAATTCTTTGAAGAATAATGTTACTATTGTGTTTTTTCCCTAAGAATGCACATTACAATTACTGGCAATGAACTGAATTTGAAATGCACCATTCAAAAAGTATGTTGTTGATTTTAAGTTTGTTTGGTGAGGATGCCCTGATGTAATCAGTGTGGATTTTACGGATGGCACAGAAAACAAATGTAACATGTTACAAATTTTATAGAATTTCACATAATGAATGCTTTAGTTGCAGCCAAAGTATAACTGATTTTACAGAAATATTCAGATAAAGAAATGTCTTGCTATGCTTTAAAAATAGCATTTCCTAATAAAACTAAGATCAATAGCCTTCAGGAAAGATATAAGCAAGAGATGGCTGACACATTTGCTTGTGAATCTATAAACCAGGCAAAATTTACTGGTCCTTATAAAGGTGTTGGATAAACGTCAGCGTTGTTTACTGTGGGTCACTAAGTCAAAACTTACAAAAATACAAATGACTGTGCAAGGAGACAAGTTTATAAACATGATGCACAGGGTTGATTTTAGGTACTAATTGGTCAAGGGCAAATATTTTATTGATGGATTTCCATAGCTGACATTTATGGGTCCTGCTTCAGTCAAACGTTACATTAAGACTATGTTTGATGGCGGGTAGAGTCCTGAACAGAACCAATTTTGAAACCAGGACTCGACCCAGACCCTAAACCCGCATTTTTATCCAGCTGGACCTGCAACTGCTTTTATTGCAACTTGATGACCACCATTAAACAGGTATAGCATAGTTGCAAACTAATTATTGGCAAGAAGCCCTGTAAAGTCTCTTTGTTGAAAAACAGGCATGCTGAAGGTTGCAATTTAACCAAAGAAAACATTGAATGTCCTAAAGAGAAATGCCACAACATTTTGTGGACTGAGGAAAGCAAGATTGTGTTTTTGGGTCTAGGAGCCACACAAGGTGTGTCAAACAACCACCAAACACTGAATTCAAGCCAGAGTACAATGTGAAGACAGTGGAGCATGGTTGCACAAGCATCATGCTATGGTGATGTTTCTCATACTTTGGTGTAGGGTCTATTTATTTCATACCAGGGATCATGAATCAGTGTCAATATATTAAAATCCTTGAAGAGGTTACATTGCCTTATGCTGAAGAGGAAATGCCCTTGAAATGGGTGTTTCAACAAGACAGCAACCCCAAACACAGTAAACGTGCAACATCTTGGTTCCAGACCAACCAGATTGATGTTTTGGAGTGGCCATCCCAATTCCAGACCTTAATCCAATAGAAAACGTGTGAGGTGACAACAAAAATGTGGTTTCTGAGGCAAAACCAAGAGATGCAGAAGAACTGCTGAATGTAACAGGTGCCAGAAGATGGTCAACTCCATACAACACAGATGTGCACTAGTTCTCAGAAACACTGCTAATCCAACTAAATATTAGTTTAGTGATTCAAAGGAAAGCAAAATCTTGAAACATTATTCAGTTTACACAGCGAATCCTTGATATTGCAGGCACTGCTATTTTGGAACAGCCTAATATCCCCTTTTCTTCCCTTTCTGTAAAGGAATAACTCAAATTTGATACATTTTCCTTCATGTTTTGATTTGGAATAGAATGTGCAGTGTTCCCAGTGTACTTAAAGCTTTATTCACTTTAACTATTCACCTTGCAGGGCTCACTAATGCTAGTTTATTGTAAGTTGCTGTTCTGTTATTATTAATTAAAAATTAAATTGTTGTCACTCTATAAACAGATGGTTATAATGGTGGCAATGATGAAACCCTCACAAATTGTGCATATTTGCATCAACACTCAGCTTTGAAGAAATATTGCTTGGATCACCACAAGGATAAAAATATGTGCAAGAAATTGGATGACCTATATACAAAGCTTCTACAAAGACCTGCACCCCATCTTGTTCTTGTAGACCATACAATTGCAATGCACATTCTTGTGTTAGCTCACCAGATCCCACCACCACCCCTATGAACTACTTCAAAGGCTTCTGCTTTTGCCCCAGTTGATTAGAAAACATACTACATTTACTATGTATTGTAGATGTTTGTAAACTGAACAGAAGGGGCTCCTACACTATGGAATTTGAACTATTACCAGAAATCTTTTTATTAGAAAGACCTTGAGATCCTGTTAGAGAGACAACAAAAAAAATGTCTATTTGAGAAACTGAAAATACTTTTCCAACACAGAACCTTGCTCCATATTGACCTTGCTCCTTAATACACTTACTATATATTTTAGATGGTGGTCATCTAGTTCTTAATCTTTGTACTGTATACTGAGCAGAAGGGGCTCCTACACTATAGAATTTGAACTATTACATAAAATTATTTTATTAGAAAGGCCTTGAGATCCTGTTAGAGAGACAACACAAACAATTTAATTTGAGGAATAGAAAATACATTTCCAACACAGAACCTTGCTCCATATAGTGACCTTATTAAAAAAGAATTTCACTGGGTGTTTGTTCATGAAAATAATTGCAATCTAGCTTTGTCACTCAATTATAAAAGCAGTGAGCTAGTGAAGAGGCACAAAAAGATAACATGATAAAGCCAAGAAAAATGACCAAGGTGAAACTGTATCTAACAGTTGGCAACTGACTTTTCCATTGCTCGGCTTTGGCCTTTTGCAGCCTTGATTATCTCTTTTTAGGAAATTTCATTTGAAATTTATATGATCGGTAATACCAAGGCAAGACCTATGACCCTATTTTATTTCCTTTTAAAATAAATTACCTTAAACACACGGATACAGTGGCATTAAAACACTGGCATGTATTGCATTAGTTTAACTTTTTTATTTTTCAAATACCTAGCACTGAATTTCTTTATAATGGATACCAGGTCCCCAAGGAACATAAACTAAATGGAAATATTTTCTGTTATGAAATAATGTCATGTTCCACAACATGAAAAAACGTTCTTATGCTGTTAGAAGTTTACAGGCTCCAGATAAGGGGAGCAAAGGCTAAATCCTATAATGGAGAAATGATTATGTTTACTGTAATGTTAGTGACTTTATGTTTTTATTTCATTTTAAAACAACAATGATTTTGGACTGTGTGGAATACTGATTGAATGGTGTTATAAAAGAGAAGACAAGTATATAGAAATAATGATTTCAGATATAGTAAGCAAGTAAAGTGATGACAAAAGCAAAACAAATACAAAAACAATGGTTTTTTAAGCAAAGAAATTAATGGTAAGACTTCACTTTGGACATTGTATATTGTTTGGCCTTGAGAATGAAAATTGCGCTATAGAGAAAAAGGAGAATTTATGTTCAAATATAACAAAATCATGAAGGTAAGGTAAGGGGTGGGAAGGTGGAGAATATGGAGACCTAGAACATGATGGGAAGTTGTAAGAAGTTTAACTTAAAGATAATATAATAAGTTATCATAGGGCCCATTGAACACACAGAGAACCCTCCTTTAGTCAGAAAAATGGTGATATAATATGTCTATCTGTCGTTGATCATCAGTGTCTTCACTGGAAATGCTGGACAAGTATTTCCTTTGTTAAATAATCTTTAGAAATTTGACACAAACATTTATAATGATTTTATTGCTACTGCACCAATAAGTAGTAAGTAATATGCTAGATCCCAATGTGAAAAGTAAAGTCCATTCTAGATTTTGGCTTTTTGGGAACAGGTACAAATTTTAAAGCAGGGATGTTTTTCCTTCTTAAATAATAATTTCCCTAGGAACTTTCCCTAAAAATAAAGTATAAGTTGAGTTCCATGATGTAGAATATGTTTTCAGATTTATCATTCATCAAATACCCCAATAAGGGTGTTTGATGAATGATAGATGTATCTAAAAATGTGTTCTACATCATGGAACTCAAGAAATAACAATAGCGGAATCTACAATAGGAGACTTAGGGGCACATTTACTAAGAGGGTGATTTACTAAGGTGAGATGTGAAAATTTGAATTTCAAAGTAATTTTGGGCTACTTCGACTATCAAATAGCCCAAAATTATATTCGGATTGAAAAAAATAGAATATTCGAATTTTCGAAGTACTGGCCCTTTAAAAATCCTTCAACTTCGACTATTGCCCTTTTAGCCTATGGGAGACCTCATAGAACTTGTCCTGAAATTTTTCTAAGTTCTGAGAAATTTAAGGATTTTGGTGAAATCGTTCGAATCGTTCGTTCAAATCGAACGATTGAAACAATTTTTCATTCGATCGAATTTGCCCATTTTCGAATGAATATTCAATCGAAAATTACCCCCCCAAAAAAGTTCAATGGTAGTAAATCTGCCCCTTAGGGTCAAATTGAAAATACGAATTAAATTCAAAATTTTAATTTTTGAAATTCGAATAGCCCAAGATTCGATTTGAATTGAAACGATTCGAAATTTTTAATTTTCTTTTTTAGAAGTACTGTCTCTTCGAATTCAACACTGCCCCCTTAAAGCTGCCAAACTGCTTTTTTAGCCTATGGGGGACCTCCTAGAACATTTAAAGAGATTTTTTAAAAATTTTGGAAGATCAAAGGATTTTTTCCATTCGAGCGATTTTTATTTGCTCTAAAACGGACCTATTTGATCCCTTGAACCTATTTGATAGCCTTCAAAAAATTTAATGGTTGAATTTTCTAATTTTTTTATTTGAAATTCGACCCTTAGTAAATCTGCCCCTAAATGATTATATTACGCATTTAGATGTTTAAAACATACTAGGGGAGACCCATTTATCAACAGTGTCATTTTAGGGATTTTAGAGGTTTTAGAGGTTTTTTTGTTAACTCAAATAAACTCACTTTCTCTGAAAACACGAATGTCAAGAAATGTAATCAAAGATCCAAATTTATAAGCACAAATGAAAAAAAAAGATGGAGGATCTAAATAAAAATTTGAAAACTCTAAAACTTCAAATATTTCTGACAATTACTAACAAAAAAATTAATGGTCCTATAGGATTAGAGCAGCTCCCATTTACATCCATAGGAACTTGTGATTTTTACCCTAGGGGGCAGATTTATAAAGGGTCGAATTTCGAAGTGCAAAAATGTTGAATTCAAAAAGACCAACCAAAATTTATTCGATTTTTTTTCAATTCAATTAGAATCGTACGAATCGAAATAATAGCGCATTTGATTGAATTCGATTCAAAGTTTTTCACAAAAAAAACTTAAAATTTTCATTTACAAATTTACTCATAGTAGGTTCTAGGAGGTCCCCCATAGGCTAAAACAGCAATTCGGCAAGTTTTAGATGGTGAAAGGTAGAATTTGCATTTTTAAAGAGACAGTACATGATAAAATTCATAATTCGAATTTGGGCTATTCCCTAGTCGAAGTACACAAAAATAACTCGAAATTCGATTTTTTTATTTTTTATTCAAATTTTCACTTCGACCCCTGATAAATCTGACCCAAATAAATCTTGATTTTTTTTTAGAGTTCTATGGGCAGATTTAGCAAAAAGTGAGATTAGAGTTTATGACAGAAGAAAAATTACTTTTTATTCATTCCTATGGGATTTTTAGAATCGTATATATCAACAGGGATAAGTTAGCATTCCACATTTGGTAAAAACAATTCTATAATCCCTTTAGGAATAACTAGGAAGTGAGTGATTATTTTATGGTGAGCTATTAACTCACATTTTAATAAATCTGCCCCAAAGAGAAATAGACATTCAACTGTTAGTGAAAACAACCATTAATAAGTTTATATGTTTTTATATTGTTTCTGTGGGAGACCATCTACTGCTTTACTGGTGCCCCAGATAAAAAAAATTTACACTACATACTAAAAACATATCCTCTCATATTTTAATAAAGTAACACTTGAAAACCATGTACTTCTACATTTACTTATATATATTTCCATAATAATTTCTAACATCTCAATAATATTGACACTGTCAATGAATATGGCTGCAACACTAAAACACACTTAAAGAAATCATAGTCTCAACTCTTGTCTAAATCTGTTGAAATCTGAGGCTGCAATTAGTAGTTAGTTTTTAAGTTTCGTTTTTCTTACAATGAGCATAGCTATAAAAGATGCAAAATGGGTCTCAGAAGGTAAATGGGATACATTTCTCATTGATACGCTGTAATAATCGCTCTTTTGTGCTGTTTTACAGTTTCCCATAAATGGTGATCAAACTCCTTTGCTCTTCCCATAAAATCTGTGAAAGAATAGACATAAATAGGACACAGAAGAACAGCTTTAGCATATGGCTTTTGAGGAACAGGTACAGTATATAGACAGTATACTGTATAGAATGTGGAATTTCATTAAACTATAAAATACCATACTTCATTACATCTTCCACAGAAAATAATTATCATGTCAACACATTTCATGTGCTGTTTCATACCTTGTGCCTTACAATGCATTAGCCTTAATTAAAGTGGTAGTTCACCTTAAAGTTAACTTTTAGTATGTTATAGAATTGTTAATTCTAAGCAACTTTTACTTGGTTTTCGTCATTTAAAGGGGAATTCAATCCCTCAGGCGCTAACCTCCTCAGATTCAGACTTTTCCATCCGCTGGGTTTAATAAAATCTTAGTAAATAACCCCCTTAATAAATCTTGAATATTTAGAGCTTTTAAGAAATATAGAAAAAACATAAAATTTTAGAGATTTATAAAAAAAAATTACATTTAATTGTTAATTAACAGGCCCCTTAGGGTAAACTTTGACTTCATTTTTACAAGGTTTTAGGCATGTACCGAATCCATTATTTTGGATTCGGCTGAACCCCCGAATCCGTCCCGAAAGATTTGGCCGAATACTGAACCGAATCCGACCCCTAATTTGCATATTCATATTATGGGTGGGAAGAGGAAAACAATTTTCACTTCCTTGTTTTGTGCCAAAGAGTCACATGATTTCCCTCCCGTGCTTTAATTTGCATTTGCAAATTAGGGTTTGGATTTGGTTAGGCCAGGCAGAAGGATTCGGCCGAATCCGAATCCTGCTGAAAAAGGCCGAATCCAGAATCGAATCCTGGATTCGGTGCTTCCTACAAGGTTTGTACGCTCCCTTTTTATAAAAAATATGCCTGTAATCATCAGATCCGATAAAATTTCAGCCATTTCTAACCCATCAATAATTTACTTGACAACTCTACTGACACCTTACCTGGAAATGTTTTGAAGTGTTATAAATATGGAACTGCAATATCAGAAGTAAATCTATTTAGGCCCCATGGTGTATGTTTTTCTGCATTGTTGCCAGGAAAGAAGGCTTTTTAAATACCTATAAGCCAGTGACAGAAATCGTGATATGATCCAGTGATAAGTAACTGGGTAACTAGTTAGCGGTCTGTACTTAATAATAGAAATAGGTACTGTGCCTAATAGCATATCATTTCTTGAATCTTTGAATCTCAGTATAAGTCTTTCAACACAGACGGTTGCCTAGAATTCTAAAACGAATGGATCACAGTACGGTGCCATTTCAGAAGATTTGATGGTTGGACTCATTGCAGCAGAATGATCTGGCTAGCAGTTTTGTCTTCACAGGCAGCTCAATTTTGGATTGACATATACAGTTCGAAAAGCATTATACTCATCATTTCTCTGTGAATGAGCTAATACTCTGATTTCACTGAAGTTTGCCTGAACTTGACTGGAATGTATTGCTTGCAGCTCAGCAAATTCATCATCTTTATCTGCACATTGTTTTGGGCTCAGTGATTGATATACAGATGATTTGTACTGAGTAGAGTAAATACTTTTTCAGCTGTTTAAATACAACACCAATTCACAATAACATAAAAGAATAACCAGTAACTTCTTGATCTTATTTAGTGATTGTGACCGCATAAGTTATTTTAACTACCCTGACTGTTTAGAAATCATAGCTATACATTCATGCATACAGCCAATGGCATCTTTCTATAAGTTCGTTCCTACAACCGCCAAGGAACTAACTAGGTATTCATTTTCATTCCAAGTTTTATTGTCCTGGCAATATTATGTTGAACACGCACACAGACACACATACATATGCATACGTTATGAGCATGTTTTCTTGCCAGAAAGGTCTTTTCTCAAAAATTTAAAAACACAAACATCGGAAAATAAAAAGTAATTGTGGCAATGAAAATGTGACCAATTCATATCACAATTTTTGTTTCACCATTTACAATAATCACTGCAAAATCTGAATGCAACCATTCATAAAATTCTGCCCCAAAGTCTAATTCTTTGCTTATACACCATAAAATAATTTGATCATA
>CM044434.1:29708765-29718962 GCA_024363595.1 Xenopus borealis | reverse complement strand
TCCATGAGGCACACCTAAAATAGGTGCTTAAACCTCCCTTTCTATGTAATCAGTTATAGTAAACAATTATACAGCTTAGAATCCAAAGAGCCCTGGTTAAAGGAAAACTATACCCCCAAAATGAATACTTGAGCAACAGATAGTTTAAATCAAATTAAGTGGCATATTAAAGAATCTTATCAAACTGGAATATACAATATTTAACTAAATTTTGCCCTTTTTACATCTCTTGCCTTAAACCAGAATTTCGTGATGGTCTGTGTGCTGCCTCAGAGATCACCTGACCAGAAATATTTCAATTCTAACTGTAACAGGAAGAAGTGTGGAAGCAAGAGACTGAACTCAGTCTGTTAATTGGCTTGTGTAACCCAACGTTATAGTTTGTTTGATATGTTTGTGTGCACCGTTGAATCCTAGGAACCTATGGCCATTTTCTATTTATGATTACCCAATGGCACATGCTACTAAAAAAGTGTATTATTATGAAAATGGTTTATTTACATGAAGCAGGGTTTTACATATGAGTTGTTTTATGCAATATCTTTTTATAGAGACCTACATTGTTCGGGGGGTATAGTTTTCCTTTAATGGATTTAAATCAATATGCCCAAAGAATCCATATTATTGGTCACATGGTACATAACAGTAAAATCCACTGTAGTTCCCTTTCAAGTAATAATTTACCTCTCACTTCCCATTGGTAAAGGACAGACAGTTTGCAAGTACTGTGCAAATTCTAGTCATTGTTCTCTACCCAAGACATTTCATACCTTGATGACAAAGTCCTTGGCCTCCAGAATAAGTTTGTTTTTCAACTCCTTTGCCATTTGCGGATATAGAAACTGCTTTAGCGCCCGTTCAATGGCCAATGTACGCTGTCTGTTCCACTCCTGCACCTGATGACTGAACTCATCCCTGTAATAGAACTGCTTGATCTCCTCAAAATAGGTCTGGTCCGAGCCATAACTATAAAAATGAACAATCAAATCAATTGAAGATAGCAAAATAGATGCCAACTAATGGTTTGATTAGCAATAGTATTTGAATAGCATTGGTGATGTGCATTAAGTAAAGGTGTAGAGTCCGTCACAAGTTCAATTGGAAGGAACTGTGTCGGACACAGACCTGTTGACCCCTAACCTGACCCACATTCCCCTGCCCAGAGCCACTACCAGACCCAGACCATATTAGTTAAACTTACCTTCCAAACCAGGCCCCGAAAAACCAGAAGTGATGTCACTCCAGCACCCATTCATCCGGAAATGTACCAAAAAAATTGCCTATACCACTAGGGAGTGTAGGAGGGGCAGTCCCGCATATTTGTGGGTAGCCAGGCTGGCTGTCCTTTTAACATACAGCCCTGCTTATTGCCATCACCCCTGTGTTAATCAGACAAGCACTCTAGCAGAACCATGATACCTAATAAATTCTGAGTTACGGTCTGATTATGGTGTACATCTTTATACTGGAACAGATTGGATTTGACAACATTCATAACTAATGGAATAAATAAGCACAAATCTTCTGTTTTTATACACAATCCAGGCACTATAAATCCCAATAAATGCCTACAGGCCCCCCAAGCAAGTTAACCATAGATCTAGATCTTCCTTTCCCTTAACAGCAGCAAACACTTCCTTGCACTATTTTGTAGTCAACCTCTGATGTTACTTCTCACCATTTAAATATTCTAGAAATGTTTGGCCCCTTGGAAAAGGTTGACTGTAATCTAATAGTATATTGTAATTTCAGGAATCGTGTTGCTAGAATTTAAATTACCATAGCAACCAGGCACTGATTTGAAGAAGAGACTGAAATATGAATAGGAGAGGGCCTGAATATAAAGAGTAAATAAATGTAGTAATAACAAATTAGTAGCCTTACAGTGCATTTTTTTGATCAGTGACACCATTTGAAAGTTGGAAAGAGTCAAATAAAGCATGTAAAGGCAATAAAAAGGCAAATAATTCAACATCTATAACGAAAAAATGAAGGCCAATTGAAAAGCTGTCTAGATTTTGCCATTCTAGCAAATACTAAAAGTTAACTTAAAGGGTAAGTGCGCCTTACAAACACTTTTTCATTTGCTTTCCATCTTTTATGTTTTACCATTTTCCCAAAATTTAAGTTTTATGGTGGTGTCTCTAGTGTTTCTGTCTGGCAGCTCAGTGATCCAGGAGCATCTGAACTGTTCCAATTTTCTACATTTAGTTGAAACATTTCTCAACATTATCTGTGGAATATTAGCAACTATTGTATCAATTCTAACTGTTGCCTCTAATGAAAATCAGGGTTTCTGCTCAGCAGGAACAAAGATAACAAATGTATCAACTAAATGAGTGGGCGACCCCCCCTCCCTAAGCTGCTTCATAAGGTGAAAGATGAAACATTCAAAAAAGTCACAAATGGAAAATATGGGAAATACCCTAAAAATATATTTTAGCAGAGTGTTCATGTAGCAATGCCTATCACCAATAGGAAAGAATAAATACGGTAATAGCTTTCTATAATAGACTTCTAGAACAGCAGATTCTTACCCCTCTACATCTTTCATGTCAATGCAAATTTCAATGGTAAGCAGTTGTTCTTCCTCAGCTATAAACATCTTAAGAAACTGGTCATCTCGCAGCTCCTTAACAGGTTTGTTCTTCAGATACTTGAAGGCATAGGCAAAATGGGCTTCGTCTATTTCCTGTTAAAGAGAAAACAGAACACCGTTAACTTAAACAGTCAGAAGTTGTTTAACAAATAGGTGCATAAAAGATGATTTATATAGTATTACCAGGGGGTGGGAGGGTTTAAAATAAGTAAAATGTGTTCAAATTACAAATACAAGCAGGTATGGACACTTACTTTTTTACCCTTTTTTGTTGGAGTAATGTTAACTTTGGCCCGTTCTTGAAAGGTCTGTCTCAGAACCTGCCTGACTAGAGGCTCTCTGGCAATTTGCAGAGCAACCATGTAGCGAGCACCTTCCAGGACAGTCTCCGATGTTGTAAATTGGCTGCAACCAATACAGTAAAAACAAAGTAAAACAGAACATTAAGACTTAGCATATCAGTACCCCAGACCCAACAATGCTACTGCTCAATCAGGTTGAACAACTCCCCCCACCCTTCCGAAAAAGTCTCTGCTTTGTGTGCATGCTTAGAAAACTATTGCATTGAAGTGGAATTCTGCTGGGTGCCCAACACTGGCACTATGGGAAGACCCTTTTCCACAAGGCTTATCCCATAGGGCCCATGGGTGGAACTTGAGGATGCTGACTAAACTGCTCACTCCCTGCACACACTAGATAATGATGTATTTTATTTTATCATTACTCCTACCACTCCATTTGACCCAATAAATACTTCAGAGCTCCTGTTAAGAATGATATGGCAATTTAGGTTGAATGTACGCTATTAACTTTATTCGTTTTGGATTCTGTTACTTTACATACATGGGATCCTGTTATCTGGAAAACCGTCATCAGGAAACCCCTCTGGCGCTAACCCCCCCACTCTCCTCTCCCCCCGGGCAAATGCCCCATAGTCGCTACTTGCCCCTCTGTGCAGGTCCCCTCTAGCCAGGTTCATGAGCGACATCTTCTCCAGCAATGTCTTCTTCCTCAATCCGTTGGTGGCGCATGCACAGGATGCATTTGTTGACCTGTACAAAGTTCAATCAGCGAACTTTCTGAACAAAGTTCAGAAAGTTCGCTGATTGAACTTTGTGTGCTTGCACAGTAGTACAAACCGGCAAATGCGTATTACTGCAGATGTGCCACCAAGCGCCGACGGATCCAGGAAGAAGATGTTGCTGGAGATGGCGCCAGTGAACCTGGCCTATGGGGTGTGGGTGGGAGGGCTGTTAGCGACGGAGGGATTGAATAACCCTTTAAATAAAAATAAAAAAACAACTAAAGATAAAAAAAAAACAAACATTTTAGGTATGCTGTATGCGGCAGTCCAATGACAATGAAAATACCCAGCTTGAAAAAAGGTCAACATGCCTATACAACAGTCATGTACCAAATAATTAAGCTGACCATAAACACACATTTATGTCACTACATGATACAAAGGCAATTCATCTGTAAAGGTCGTACCATGGTTTTGTGAAGACTGGCTGTAAACGTACAGGGATTACAAAAAAAGTCAGTCCATTATATTAATTTGTAAGAAATGTGTACATGTATGGGCAGCTTATGGAATGGGTATAAGACACCTACAATGAAAAGTATAATACGGCATGAATACAGAGTTCAGTTGTTAAAATATTCAGATTTTCATCTATGCAAAGTGGTTTCTTAACCTTGGGTCACCAACATTTCAATTATAGAACAACGTTCATACATATAATCAAATGTTAGAGCATGCTGAGAGATGAACACAGCAACAACTGGGGAACCAAGCAAACACATTACTAGCTTGGTAAGGCTACTATTAATTACCTGCAAGTGTAATCCTTGGCAAGTTCTAGTGGTTCAGCAGGGAACTGTTCAGTCTCATGGCGCTGGTAACTATCTCTCAGATTCTCACCAAACTGTTCTGGTGTCAGACCAAATTTTTTGGCCAAACCATCTGTAAAATGTAGAAACATAATAAGGTACTATAAAATATAAACATATATTTTCTCACCATAATTCACATACAAGAAACCTAAACCAACATTTCTATTAAATGTTAAGCTTTACGTTAGTAAGAGGCAAACTCACCAAGACCAGCAATTTGGCAGATTGAATACATATCTCTACGAGAAGCTTGTTTTAATTCCGGACCCTTGGATGATTCTTGTTCTGCTGCATCAGCCCCTGCACACACAAAAAAAGTTTTGAAATTAACCTTCTGTCAGTGGGTGGAGCACTACTCTGCAGTTCCTACGTCCTGTCTCATAAACAAGGCTTCCCTTAGATATAATTTAAGATAATGCACGAACACAGAGTATGCACACAGCAACTGTTTCAACAAATTTCTCCATTTACTTGTATACAAAAAAACAGACAGTATCAGTATTGGTAATCTCACTAGCACATTTTAGTTTAGTTCAAGTAAATGGGAGGTAGCAGGGAAATTTTGAGAGCTTTTCTGCCTGCCAAAATACATGGACAGAGAATATGCTCATGTGTCTTCAGGCCAAGAGAAACAATTTTCAATACACTTTATTATCTTTAAGGAACACCTTCTTAAAATGCACCAGCGCATTTAATAAATGTATGAAAGCTTAAAGGACTAACAAATATATGACGGTTTCATATAAGGCTACATACCTTCCTCTCCTTCTTCTGGGATC
The DNA here is from genome assembly GCA_024363595.1 of Xenopus borealis. Lineage (NCBI taxonomy): Eukaryota > Metazoa > Chordata > Amphibia > Anura > Pipidae > Xenopus > Xenopus borealis. The sequence goes on along the minus strand of CM044434.1, from coordinate 29,713,688 downwards.
CGTTTCATCTTTTTATGGCTGGATTTGGCTGCATTCTGCATTTTAGGTATATCTCGGCCATAGTATAGCAAGAAGTGGTTGTACACATCCTTCAGTTCATCCATTGATTTCACATCTTTCAGCCTGTTATAAAGTAAGAAAATCTGCTTCTGAAAATCATGCACAAACTAGCACAGTATACAGTAATGAAAGAATTGGTTATTTTTATAACAGCAGTCTACCAACTGGTAGAGGCTGGTAACAATTAACCACAGCAGAATAGCCGATGGCTGAATAACTCTGTGCTAGCCCCTGCCTCTGCGCACACAGTTATTGCTGGGACCAAAGAGCACTAAGCCAGCCATTTAATGAAAACAGACTTAACGGGAGAACATTTATTTTAAAAATGAACAGCTCAGATGTATTTCTTTCCAATAATAGTTAAATCAGTTTTGTTGGGCTACGACTGAAAAATGAATTGCCACTTGCTCAAAAAAAAATAAGATGGTAGGGTTGTCCTAAAGTGCAGACTATTTATTTTACAAGTTAGTTAACTGTTAAACTATTAAAATTGCATTTAAAAAACAAAACATTCACCTCTCCATGTCTCCTGTATCCAGGGCTCTTATGCCATCAGCTAATGGTTTGTCAGGATCTGCAGAGATCTGTTCATATTGGTAAGCTTGCATTTTCTCAAAAAGTCTAATCAGATTCTGCTTTCGAAGTTTCAGCTGAGTCCACTGAAAGAGAGTATGTGTGAAACAACAAACAAAACATATAATTCACAGAAAATATTTAAGATGAAGTCAAAATAATTTACCTTTTCATCCCACTGCCAGACTCTCCACAAATCATTGATGTTTAACTCTGGTTCTACATATTCCTTTCGGTAGAAAGAAATAAAGGGGACCTTGAAAAGAAACAGATATTTTGTACCCAAAGCAAGGAATAGCATAAAAAAACCTCTACAGTAAACTAAAAAGGCTTAAAATGTAGTGATACTGTCAGAAGTGAGAGGGGAGATTTATCACGGATACCTGCAGATTTTTCCTTTTAAAATTTAGTGGCTTCGCTGGCAGGGCACCACCTTTAAATATTTTTCTAATCTAGAAGCCTCATTCAGATCTCAGCCTAGCTGGTATTCAGGCTAGGTAATGACCCTTGCCCGCTCTGCAATATCTGGTTTTTTAGAGTGGAAAGGGTATGCATTCACAAACATCATGAAGGCATTTAATTCCATGGCGTTGTTTCCATTCAGGACATTGGAATAAATGAAATTAGTGGTTTACATTGAGAACAGGGCGACATCAAACTTTAAAGGGGTTGTTCACCTTCCAACACTTTTCAATTAAAATTTCATTTCTCACCTTATGCCTTTTAAAGGATCAGTAACACCAAAAAAATGTAAGGGTTTTAAAGTAATTAAAATATCATGTACTGTTGCCCTGCGCTGGTAAAACTGATCTGTTTGCTTCAGAAACACTACTATAGTTCATATAAACAAGTTAATGTAGAGCAATGGCGGAAATTGAAAAACGGCTATATGGCACAGGTTAACTAATGGATAACAGATCACACCATTGGACAGAGATCTTATCTGCTATCTGCTGTGTAACTTGAGCTTTTTCTCCTTTGAATGGCTGCCCCCATTGCTACACAGCAGCTTATTTATATAAACAATAGTAGCGTTTCTTAAGCAAACACAGCATTCTTACCAGAGCAGGGCAACACTGCATTGTATTGTCATTACTTTAAAACACTTATTTTTTTATGTTACTGTTCCTTTAAAAGATGCTCTGGGAAGGTGTCACATACTCTGTAAACTGTTCTAAATTGATACATTAGTTGATACAGTTCTTGCCCCAGAGTTTCATTAAAGGCAGCTGTTATAATTGATACAATAGTTGCCAATATTCCACAGATGCTGCTGCAAAATGTATCAATTAACATAGTGAATTGTATTGCTTAAGAATCTGCATCAACAGTTCCAAAGATGGCAGAGACTAGAGAACACAGACACTGGAGACATGTTTGCTGTTCTTTAATTTTGGGAAAATTGTAAAAAAAAAAATTTTTAATTTCAAGCAATTTTAAAATTGTTGGTAAACAATCAGAACTGAAAAAGAAGGTTTGGAAGGCGAACAACCTCTAACTAATGAGTTCAGCCTTTTCTACAGGTTTATATATGCAGAGCTTCGGTGGATGTTTGGGCATACAATAAGAATAGAATGGTCTTGAATAAAAGAAAAATCAATTCAGTATTCTTATTGAATCATCTAAAAATTATGACTTTGAGAGGACCTATCAGCTAAGAGAGGAGTCTGAAGATTCCCCTACATCAAGTCCATCAACCCTGGGCATCTGCATGGACAGCTGGGGCCATCACTGGATCATTTTTACTCCCTGAACATTAAATTTCATTAAGTTTGAGCAGCCACCTGCTGGCATTGTGGTAGTTGGGGAGCTAGGTTATATTATTTTCAGGATAGTAAGAGCAAGAGATTTTCCCCAAAATACCTCAAAATGCTGATTCCTCATGAAGTTTAGAGCTTCTCTGATCTTTTGTATTGTACTTGGTCCTTTCCTGCTGAAGTTGCTGCCAACTTGCCCACGCTCTAAGTAGTCATTTGTCTCCTGAGACAGAACAAAGAGAGAAAGAACATACATGATTTTTGTGCATCGATAAATTTTTTATCAAGATACAAGAAAAAGAAATGTCCTTCTCCTAAGGATACTCTTATGTGAAGTCTATTATGGCGACCATGAACACCAGCCAGCAATCTAATAATGTAGGTTGGAAGAGTGTGTAGACCTGCTGTTACACAATAAACACAAGATTATACATTTTATTTTAGGTATCTGTTTATAATGTTTTGTCCTACGGAGGGTTAGCTTAAGATTAGTCACCTGTAAAGATATTGTTAGTGTTGCAAATGCATTCCTGTAAATCCACTCTGCTTCCTCTTCCAGTTCATCGTCTTCAGCAGACTTAACAGATATCGTCCGAAGCTGAATGAAGAAAAAGCAGTTATTCCAATATAGTGACAGAATACATTTATAAATGCAAGTTTCAGGTTCAGCGTTACCTTTAAACATATAAAGTACATGCTACACAAGAGACATGCAACTCTAACAAACAAGGTAAAATTGCTTCTAAGGTTGTCAGCAACTGATAAAAGTTTATTATTAAGGTATGCAATTCCCAGCGAACATTAAAGGGAAGCTCACCTCTAGTGCCAAAAGAGTTGAAATCAGCTTGCTGAAATACATAGGCTAAAAATTTGTCTCTATGGGGGCATTAGCCTCCTCTCCTGTCCTGTCTGCTTGGGTGCAGGCACATGCAGCTAATTTTGGCACATGAATGAAAACTCTTGCATTCATTCACAGTCTGATTTCAACCCCTGTGTGGCACTAGTCTTTGGAGTTTTTAAATGTTTAACTTTTTCAGCAGCCATCTGGATGCTAGGTTTCTTTTTAGCCTAACACCAGTGGTGCAACACATTTAAAGGGATACTGTCATGGTAAAAATGATTTTTTTTTTTTTTTTCAAAATGCATCAGTTAATAGTGCTGCTCCAGCAGAATTCTGCATTGAAATCCAATTCTCAAAAGAGCAAACAGACTTTTTTATATTTCATTTAGAAATCTGACATGGGGCTAGACATATTGTCAATTTCCCAGCTGGCTCAAGCCATGTGACTTCTGCTCTGATAAATTTCAATCACTCTTTACTGCTGTACTGCAAGTTGGAGTGATATCACCCACTCCCCTTTTCCACACCCAGCAGCCTAACAATGTAACAATGGGAATGTAACCAGATAACAGCTCCCTAACACAAGATAACAGCTGTCTGGTAGATTAAAGAACAGCACTCAATAGTAAAACCCATGTCCCACTGCGTACTATTCAGTTACATTGAGAAGGAAAAACAACAGCCTGCCAGAAAGCAGTTCCCTCCTAAAGTGCTGGCACAAGTCACATGACATGGGGCAGCTGGGAAATTGACAAAATGTCTAGCCCCATGTCAGATTTCAAAACTGAATATAAATAAATCTGTTTGCTCTTTTAAGAAATAGATTTCAGTGTAGAAGTCTACTGGAGCAGCACTATTAACGGATGTGTTTTGGAAAAAAAATGTTCTCATGACCAATTCCCTTTAAGATAAATAGTAGAGGGCCTGGACAAAAAGTACAGGCAATAATGAGTGACAATAACATTAAAATTGTAGCCCCATGGGGCAAGTCTTTCAGTTACCAGAGACTACAGAAACCATCAACTAGATAACATTGTTTAAACAAATTCAAAACTGTAAAAAATTTAAAATGGACACTGAAAAGTGAATAGACAATTAAAAGTTTACTACCCCTTGAAATTCCCTTTTAGCCTACATCAGCAGTATCTCAAATATCACTCAGTATGAATGCGTGTGACTTACATACAAAAGATACAATATATTTTTAGTACCTGGAACCTTTCTGGCATATCTGTGGTTCGGATCTCATTGTCCTGGTCCGTCAGGTGGCTGCTTTCCAGTTCACTTGGTTCATACATTTCAAAAATGCTGCGCCTGCTCACACGCTTTTTGGCAGTTTTCTTAGGGCGAACCCGCGTTTCCGCATCTCCTTCATCGTCCTCGTAGTCATATTCTTCCATCTCTTCATCGTCCTCATCATATTTCTCAAATTCCTCATAATCAAAATCGACACCAAAGATCTCCTGAGCTTCCTGCAAAGCACTGTAAATAGGACAGGAGAATATGTTTGCATCAAAAAACTAATTACACAAAATGGGCACAGATATCAGTGCATATTTTTATATAATTTTAAGTAAACTTAAAGTGGGATTGCCCACCTAGCAGCCCAAGACATCCTGTAGGCCAAAATATGCATTCATAGATAAATGCAGTCCAGAGCCAAGAGAATTTTTCAGCCTGACCAATATATAT
>CM044434.1:29620472-29630789 GCA_024363595.1 Xenopus borealis | reverse complement strand
TGCTAGCGTTAGACGCTTCGCGCTTTAGTGAATTTGCCCATATGTCCCCAATAACATTCACAAAGGTGCTGATCACTATCGGGCCTTTCTAAGAGTGGAGGGTATTCCAATATTTCATTACTTGGATTACATTCTTTTGGTAGCCGCATCAAGGGAAGAAGCTCGGAAGTTCAGCAATTTTGACAATCCAATAATTCAGTCGGGTAATAAATTGGGAGAAGAGCAGTCTAGTTACCTCACAAAGGATGGTCTTTTTGGAAGCACATCTGGATACTCTCAAAGGTTTTACTCCCACAGGAGAAAGTACTTCATGTGCTGAGACAAGTGAGACAATTCAAGGAACAGTGGAGTGTTTCAGTAAGATCATGCATGTCGATCCTGGGTCTCATGGCATCCACAATTCAAATGGTAAAGTGGGCCAGGTGACACATGAGACCTCTCCAGCATTTTATTCTGAATGCAAATGCTTCAGGGTGGGTGAAGCTGAATGCTCATCTAGTGTTTTTAGAAATCTGACTCGAGATGTTAGAACTAGGCTGGGGTGCTGTGTTAGAAGGCTGTTTTGTTCAAGGTCATAGGAACCTTCAAGGGTTCTCGTCAAACATTATGGAGTTAAGGGCCATAAACGAAGCCTTGCTGGCCTTTTCAATAGTTGTATCATAGGACTGGGTAAAAATTCAGTCCAAAAATGTCACAGTAGTGACCTATGTACAGAAGCAAGGGGAAACCAGGAGTGCCCAGCTTCTGATGGAATTGGCTCCAATAATTTTGAGGGTTTTGAAGTAAGTGTATTTCGAAGGGGCTCTGGTCACTGCCATAATCCCTTACTGGCTGAGACAGACTTGGTTTTCACTCCTTTATTGTCTGGCAATTGAGCCACCTCTGAGGTTGCCTCTGGATCTGCTGTCCCAGGGTCCAGTGTATTACGAGGAAGTAAAACTCCAGTCCCTGATGGCATGGAAATTGAGAGGCAAAGGTTGTCAGAAGACAGTTTCCAGGGGCGACCTTTTGAATTTCCTACTTAAATCTCGAAAGGTTTCCACCTCCACTCAATATTACAGGGTCTGGAAGTGTTTTGTGGAATTTGCAGAGAAACACCAGTTTGATCTGAAAGTTCCCAATGTAAAACATATAGTTCAATTCCTGTTTCTGGGTTTCCAGGAGAAATGCCGCATAAATACGCATCGGGGTCAGATATCGGCATTGTTGTCAGATATCGGCATTGTCAGCTTTATCCAACCATTCCTGGACTGAAGAGCCTCTTGTTGGCTGATTTTTAATGCACTGAAAAGAGTGTCCCTTTAAAAATCCAGGATCCCACCATGAGATTTTACTATTGTTCTGTGAGCTTTAATGTTCTCACCCTTTGAGCCTTTGGAAAAAGCCTCAGACTGGCATGCACCATTGAAAGTTCTATTTATGGTGGCGATTATTTCATCTTGCAGGGTAGGTGAGATTTTGGCACTCTTGGCAAGGGAATCGGATACAGTCATCTATCCGGATAAAGTAGTGACGAGACTGGCATTTGTTTTCCTTTCAAGAGTAATTTCTCAATTTCATTCTGATTTAGAAATAACACTTCCTTCCTTTTGCCCTTCCCCTAAGTCTGACAAGGAAAGAGAATGGCATACATTGGACCTAGTTAGGGCCATTTCTCACTACTTGGCTCGAACAGAAGATTGGTGGAAATCGGATAAATTATTTCTAAATTCCGAGAGGCCCTAGAAAGGGTGTGGCCCCAGCTAAAATGACTATTGGCTGCTGGCTTGTCTTCTGCATTGTCCTAGTTTACCAGTTGACAGGCAAAGTTCCTAAGGACCTGAGGGCTCATTCTACAAGAGCCATGGCAACTTCCTGGGCAGCAGAAACCAGGCCCCCACCAGACCACATCTGCAAGGCTGCTAGATGGGCAGCTCCTTGTACCTTCGTCCGTCATTGCAGATTAAATGTTATGTTGTCTCAGGATGCAAGATTTGGAAGAAAGATCTTACAATCTAGTAATTCTAAACACATTTTTTGTTCAGCAATGGCCCCTTCCTTCTTGAGCTTTGGGCAATCCCATGCTGGTGAACTGTCTGTAGTGGGTGACTTGGGAAATAGAGAATTTATTTCCTACTCACCATAATTTCTATTTCCAAGTCACTTCCATGGCAGCATTCAACAACTTCCCTCCTTTCTCCTGGAGCTTGTTACTAGATGGGGAATGTTGGGAGGGGAAAGATGATTTAAACCTGTTGTTAACACTTTCCTGTCCAGTGACTTAATGGGCAGGATTAATCCATGTTGGTGAATGCTGCCAGAGAAGTGACTTGGAAATACAAATTACGGTGAGTAGGAAAAAAACTCAAAATTTTTCCTTTATATTGAGTTGAAGGAAGTTAACCATAAGTATGATGTAGATGTTGAAATTTTTAGACAATTTGCATTTGGTTTTCATGTTTTATTATTTGTGACTTTTTTAGTTAGTTAGCGTTTATTCAGCACCTATACAGTTTTAGCAGTCTACTTGGCCCAAATTGCCCTAGCAATTAATGCAATGATTTGAATAAGAGACTAGAATATGAATAGGAGAGGCCTGAATAGAAAGATGGGTAATGCAAAGTAGCAATTAAAAAATACATGTGTATCCTCAAAAAGCATTTAATTCTTAGATGGGGTCAGTGAACTCCCCCTCCCCATTTGACAGCTCAAGTCAGAAGAAGAAGGCAAATAATTAAAAAACTATTTAAAAAAAAAAAATGAAGACCAATTGAAAAGATGCTTAGAATTAGCCAAAGGTTAACATAGTAAAAGTGAACTTAAAGGTGAACCATCCCTTTAAAGGACCAGTAACATTGCAAAGCCTTTTTTAAGAAATAACTTACTAAAACTTCACTTCCCTTCCTCTTCAGAAAAGGCGACAAGGCGACCATCCATCCTGCAGGGCTCGATTTCTTTTCTCTGGTATCTAGTGACAGCAACTTCCCCATTCTTGGATCAGTAGCGCTTCTTCAGCAAGGTAAAGTGCAGGGATCCTGAGCCTTAGCTGTGGGGCAGCAGAATGGAGAAGGTGCCGTTACTAGAATTGAGCAGGATGAATGGTCACACTTTTGCCTTTTCTGAAGAGGAGGGGAAGTGGAGTTTTGGTAAGTTATTTCTGTATTAAAGGCTTTGCAATTTAAAAGTTTAATTTGTCTCGGTGATTATTTTTCGTTGTATACTAACGAATTTTTTAAAACATTTTCTTTGATGTTACTGGTCCTTTAATATATTTATATATGAGATGCCTGAGAAAGACTGTATATGTTTATAAAGGGAAAACATTACCCACTTTTTGACTGAGCTTATCCAGTTGGGTTTATGTAGAAAACACGCATAAACACTATCTGAAATCCCAGAAATAAATATACATGCATATACACATTTAAACAAACCTGATTCCACAGATTAAAAGAAAACCATGATTAGTCTTTTGGTGATCGAATTGACCCCCCCTAAACTCAAAGTGTAATTAATGCAACCCTCAAACTTGAGTCCAAGGGGCAGATGCACTAAAGGGCAAAGTGATTAACGCTAGAGAAATTTCACCAGCGTGACGTCATTTCGTTACTTCGCCGAGAGCAGACGTCCCTTCTCTAGAGAAGTAGAGGTATGCTATAATTTCTTCGCCCTCTAACGCCAAGCCGATTTTCGCTCTGGTGAAAGAGCGTTACTACACCAATTCACTAAGATGCGGATTTTACTGAACGTTACCTTTTGCGCCAGACTTGCTTTTGCCGCCTCAGACCAGGCAAAGTAGAGTAGACAGAAGTTCATCAAAAAATAGTTGAACATTTTTCTAAGCTTACAGGGTGATAGGCTGAAAAAGATTGTAAATTTTTTTGGGGTACCTGGCTTCCCCCCTAGATTTCCTAACCTATGGAACATAAACTATACAGTGGGCACATGTGTAGGGCAATAAAACATTTTCTATTTTCTTTTATTACGGTTTCCCGGGCTTGTGTAAAGCTGGCCATAGACGTAACAATTACGATCTTTCTCGGAAAAGATCTTTCCAAGAAAGATCGTTCGTTTCAACACACACGTGTAGAGCTGAATCGTCAAATATACAGGTAGAAACAATAGAATTCTACTTGTATCTGACGATTCAGCACTAACAATGGCCGATGTTCAGGGAGCTTTCAAAGGCATCCGATCAAAATTTTCCGTCCAGTCCGATCAACCAGCCGACCGATATCTTAATCCTCTGACGATATCGGTCGGCTCATTTCCCACCATACACGCACCGAATATCGTACGAAAATTAGTTTCATACGATATTATCTGTGCGTCTATGGCCACCTTAATGTATTTGCTGCAACATACATCCATTGAACTTTGACGTCCCACTGTATACAAATTAGGCAACGCTAGAACAACTTCACTTTGTTTGACCAAGTAATGCTAGTTCAACTTTGCCAGCGTTCGGCACCCTAGACGAAACTTTGCACTTTAGTGAATTAGCGTTGTCTGAGCAAATTTTTGCCTGGCGAAGTGTTGCGATGGCTGCGAAGCCAGCACTCTTTCGTTAATTTGCCCCATAGTCCCTCTGCTTTCAAGAGAATCTGTGCACCACCCAGGATGGAAAGCAGAAAGACTTCAAGTCCCAGAATCCATTACTTACACAATGAAACAATGTAAGGAAGGGTCCCATTAAGTTTAGAATAGACTATCATGGAATCCTTTGAATCTGGTTAATAAGTACATTTATATTTATTTCTGGAATTCCAGGTAGTATTGATGCACCTTTTCTACATAACTCTAACTGAATAAGCTCATGTCAAAGGGTCCATATTCGGCGGATGTGACGCTGGGTGCGAAAACGGATGCGACAGGAACAAGGTAAGTAATAGAAAAGTCGAATGGTGTCGCAGGGTTGATGCGAAGCGACACGACGAAGATCCAGCTTTCAGCATTTTCACGTCGCATCAACCCTGCAACACCATCCGACTTTTCTATTACTTACCTTGTTCCTGTAGCATACAACTCGTCACACTGTTTTTGCGCCCAACGTCACATCCACCAAAAACAGACATCAATTGTCCCTGTAGTCCTGCCCAAAATAGGGGGTAACAGGTCCAGTAACATAGAATAATACATTTTCAATTCCGGATCTGACAGGATTTTGATATCTATACCGTTTTCAATGATCAATTATCAGCTGTGTGTTGTTGAACAATTTGGTTCTACGGTCTTGTTCTGTTATCTAGACAAAGCTGCAACCAGAAAGCCCCAAATTACGGTAAGGCCAGACTCCATTTTATTCAAATAATCCAATTTTTTTTAAATGATTTCCTATTTCTCTGTAATAATAAAACATGACTCGCTAGCAGATTTAGGGTATAAAGATCCTAAGTACGGAAAGATAACAGGTCCCATACTTGTATTAGCAAGTGCTGAACTAATTATTGGGCAACGAGAGGGGACCTTTCAACCAAATATTAAAAAGCTGTATTAAATTAAACTGAAGCCTAAATTCATTTTTTAATTAAAAAAAAAATCCCCCCTATAATGAACTTGTTTAAAAGTCTTAGCTGTCAGTCATACAGTATTTTGCCTTACCTGCCCCTCCTCTATGCCACACCTTCTGCACTTTCTAGATATCACTGCCCTCCTCACATCTTCCTCCTCACCATCTAATTGTGTAGCCAGTACATGGGCATGAGTATCACATTCCCATTCTGGTGTGACAAGATTTTGGCATGATGTAAAGCCTGTCTTAAAAGTAAAACATAATTTTATTCAACAAACGAGACGTGTATTGGTTATCTCAGACCGGTGCAGACATAACCATTCTTAGTATTAAATATACAATTTCTGTCAGTATAGTGATTGCATTTAGAATGGGAGAATTGAAGGTCAAATACATCCCCAGAGGCATCTGATATCTGAATCGGTGATGTGCAACTGATATTTTCTTCAGATATTTTATCCAGTGAACCTTTTAAAAGCCATCTATGAGTAATATAGTATATAAAATACAAAATAGGGGGTATGTGGAAGCACTCTAAAGGCAAAGTTATAGTGTATTTAAGTATAATGGAAGTGCTAGTTTTAATGCCCCTGTCTCCAAAGTAAGTTTGCAAAACGGGTTTTTAGTTACGAAGTTATGATCATAAAGTTGAAAAGCCGCCATACCACGTCAAGGTAAACCCCACATGGCGGACCCTAACATATTCACCTTTTTTTTGTCATAGTATAAGGAGTCTCTCTGCATAGTAGCATTATTTGTAATCAGTGTCAGTAGAACCTTGGTTTCAGTATAAAGGATCGATCCTCCCCTGCCAGTATGCGGCTTTTAAAGGGAGAGGAATTGTCCAAACCAACGCCCATTTTTAAAGGCATAGGGCCACATCTAGCTCAATGGGGGGGTATGCAATAGAAGGAAAGAAATGCTGTTTCTTTTGACAGAGCAACATTACTTTGAGGGTTTACTTGTGTATTTATATAGGCCTTTCTGATAAAGCTTAGCTTAGTTTCACTGAACAAGCTGCTGAGAGAGTTGTTATTGTATATGGGAAGCACAGCCCATCAGAAATCCAAATGGAACAGCCTGCCCAGGAGGAGCTTTCCACTTACACCTCTCATTTCTGTAGTGCTCAGAATGATACATGAAAAATGTTGCTACAGACAGTAAAATACAAGCAAAAGCTAAAAGATGGGAGACTGACAGTTGAGGTCGAAGGGGTTATATGTTGCCATTCATATACACCTTTGATTTGGAAACCATGAAAAATTAGAGCCCATCCTACTAATCTATTTGCAGCAGTCAAATAAAAAAACTATTTAAAGCATTGCTTGCCCTTAGATAAAAGGTGTTTTACTGGTAAGGCATTATTCTTTCCTCTATTCTCTACACACGACCTTGCTGATGCTAATTGTCTTTATATAAATAGCTATTAGCCTTGCTGCATGCTGTTTTATTTAGCAGTTAATAAATGTTTTATGAAGAGAATTTGTCACGTGATTTGCCCATTTCTGTTTATTGATCTTTGGCACAGAATGGCTATTTTCACTGCAGTTCAATATCATCTCTTCCCTCTCTACAGAGGAATATCTTGGAAGGAAATCGTGCCCACTTTGAGCTGGAGTTAAAGGGATACTGTCATGGGAAAAAAAAAAAATTTCTAAATGCATCAGTTAATAGTGCTGCTCCAGCAGAATTCTGCACTGAAATCCATTTCTCAAAAGAGCAAACAGATTTTTTTATATTTCATTTTGAAATCTGACATGGGGCTGCTAGACATATAAGTTTCCCAGCTGCCCAAAGTCATGTGTACATTTGTTGTATTTATTGTAGGGATGTACCCAATCCAGGCTTCGGTTCGGGATTCTCAGCAGGATTTGGATTTGGCTGTGCATGGCCCAACCGAATCTGAATCCTAATTTGCATATGTAAATTAGGAGTGGAAAGGAAAATTACATGACTTTTTTTTCACAAAACAAGGAAGTAAAAAGACATTTTCCCACCTTTTCCTTTCCTACCCCTAATTTGCATATGCAAATTAGGATTCTGATTCTGTTCGGTATTCGGCCAAATCTTTTGCAAGGATTCTGCAGAACCCCAAAAAGAGGATTCAGTGCATGCCTAATTTATTGTTCCGTATAATAAATATGTGTTAAATATTTAGAGGTTTTTAGGGGAATGTGATATAACTCAGTAACGCAGAAAACTATTTGCAATGCGAAAAGTTAAGCCTTTGCGCAACTGCAATATACCTTTTGCGAACCCGGAAACTGTTTAGCGACCACTTCCGCCAGCAGGAAGGCTGTTTGTGAATTTTATACTTTACGCTAATGCAGTGATTTTCAACCTTGTGCCTCCAGCTGTTAAGGAACTACAAGTCCCACAATGCAATGAAGGAGTCTGACAGCCACAGTCAGGCAAATGCATTGTGGGACTTGTAGTTTCTTAACAGCTGGAGGCACAAGGTTGAAAATCACTGCATTAGCGTAAAGTATAAAATTCACAAACAGCCTTCCTGCTGGAGGCACAAGGTTGAAAATCACTGCGCTAATGCACTGTCAATGTAATAAAACTCCTTACTGAAAAAGTCGCAATGTTTGCTCAGTGGGCTCTGAGCAGCTGTTGAGAGGCTAAGTTTAGGGGTCGCCACTAATTATCCAGAAGAAAATGAGGTTGGCCTGTCATATAAGATGATGCTACAGGGCTGCTTATTAAATTACGATGCTAGTTACACTGGTTTCTGTGCTGTCATGTAGTAATTATCCATATTAATTACTAATCAGCCGTATTTTGTGATATTTCTATTCTATGTGTACTGTATATTTTGATTTGGTCCCTAAGCTCAGTAAGTGACAGCAGCAGCAGAATCAACAGAAAAGATGTGGAGCTACTGGGGCATCTTTGGAGACACAGATCTTTACTGCTAAAGGGCTGTGGTTGCCTTTGGCTTGTACAGAAACCCAAAACATAATGTACAACATGTATAACTTACTTTTTTTTTTTTTTAATCCCAAACTTTGCAATACCCTTCAATCATACCAAAAAAAGGAGGCACATTGGTCTCACAGGCTGAGCCTCCTCCCTCTAGTTTTTATAGGGGAGAAACACCAGCACCCATGTTTCAAGATATCCGGTCATCAGTAAAAAGATGGAAGGGAGTCACGCCTATGTGTAAGTTTCTGTGGAACAACTGCTACAATGCAAAGAAGGTTGTGGTACCACTCCAGTGCTAAGGGAGATAAAAGTATAATGGAAGCTTAAATTATCTTACTATTTTTTTTCTGTTATTCTGGCGCATCACCAGCACTAACATAATTCTTTATTTTTACAGTAGTTAGCTTTTGGGGGGGGGTTTACTATCCCTTTAAGTATGTAGACATAAAGGGATATTAAGACCAAAAAAGAAAACTACATTTTTATATAAACAAGCTGCTGTGTAGCCATGGGGCAGCCATTCAAGCACAGGATACACAGTAGATAACACAATTCTGAAGAATCCCATTGTATACTACAGAACTTATCTGTTATCTGCTGTGTATCCTGTGCCTTTTCTCTTTTTTCAACTTTGAATGGCTGCTCCCATGGCTACACAGCAGCTTGTTTATACAACCTATAGTAGAGTTTCTGAAGTAAACACACAAGCTGGACCAGTGCAACAGTAAATTTTATTTTCATTGTGCAGTACCTTTCTATCTATCACATGGTAAGATTAGGGGAGATTTAGTCACCCGGCAACAAATCGTATCTTCTTCGGGTGACTAATCTCCCCAAAAAGCCTCCCCGCTGGCTAGAATCTAAATCACCGACGCGATGGCACTCGGAGCACTTTGTTTTCCAAAGTCGCCCAAAGTTTCCTTATGAGGCAACTTCGGAAAATGAAATGTTTCGAGTGCCATTCCACCAGCGATTTAGATTCTAGCCAGCGGGAAGCTCTTCAAGGAGATTATTCGCCCAAAGAAGAGGCGATTTGTTGCCGGGCGACTAAATCTCCCCGAATCTTGCCATGTGTCTCTACCCTAATAGTGGGAAAGTCACAATAAAATCAGTATTTGAAAAGAGCAAAGCACCTAATAAAAAGCTTAGAAGTTAAACATAGAGTCAAGCAAACTGATTTCACTTTGGCTACCAGCAGACCTGCTATTACAGACCTTGTCACTATTCCCATATATGGACTTGTTATTGTTAGCAAGAGATAACATGCAGGTTTATTGGCATTAGATTTTATTCCGTGACAGATATTCTGTATAGATATATTCCTCCTCTTCAAATAGTTTTAGTGCTGCTGCTGTTTTCTGGATTCCTGGCAAGGCATCCCCCTTCCAGCCCAATACAATAATAATAGAAGCTGGGAACACTTTGTAAGTACAAAAAAAGCTCATGTCCTATTTATTTCACTCTGCATTTCTTGTGGCAAAAAGCCTTCTCTTAAAGGGGTTGTACACCTTCAAACACTTTTTCCAGTTTAGTTGTTTTCAGTTTGTTCCCCAGAAAAAAAGACTTTATGCAATCACTTTCTATTTGTGACTTTTTCTGAAGTGTAAAGTTTAATTTTTCACCTTCTAAAGCAGCTCAGGGGGCTACCGACTCTTTAAAGGACAGCCATTGCAAAAAGAAGTTACCCCCAACCAAAGGTGTGGGATGATAGAGCCTGCATTCCGGTTGGGGATAACAGTACTTTTTAAAAAAAATAAATAAAAATGCCCCCCGCCAGTGCTAGCAAATTCGCACCCGGAGAGCCGCCATGACAATGGAAGCGCATGCGCATTATGCGTGTGTGATGTCATAGTGAGCGGAGGGTTTATTTTGAGGTATTTATATACTTAATTTATTAT
>CM044434.1:29497346-29518992 GCA_024363595.1 Xenopus borealis | reverse complement strand
GTTATCTCACTCCTGTGCAGGAGAATATACCAATCCAATCCAAATTGCTTCAGAGGTTGTGACACAGTGGCAGATGAACTACACATGTGGTGGGAATGCCCATTAATTTCAAACCTTTGGACAGAACTATTTTCTCTCATCAGCAACACTCAATAAACAGATCAGCCCTAATCCTTGGCTGTCCCTCCTCACCTTTCAATCTTTAACTAAGAAGGAACACAAGCTATGCCTCCATATATGTCTAGCAACAAGATGTGCTATAGCTCACAAATGGAAGATAGGCACCCCTGCTATGTCAGAAATTAAACGAAATACATGGTGGGTGTCTTCCATGGAAAAACTTACAGCAATACTTCATCATAAAATGGACAACTATAATGCTACTTGGTCACCGTGGTTGGCCTGGTGGGAAGCCGGCCCAAACGCTTCTTCTCCTAATTAACCAGTGATCATACGTTATATTATCTTTTACTTAGTCCTAGAATGTAAACACTACCATGATGTACAGTGAGATATCAACTTATAAATGTGCGTCTATGTAAAGAGATGTAAATATGTGAGAGCCCTACCCTACTTTACCCTACTTCTTTCTCTTTTTCCCTGCTTTCCTCTATCCTTCCAGTTTTTCTTTATGGTTTCCTTTTTCTTTGTATAATACTATAACAGTCTGTACACAACATATATTATATTACCACTATAGAATTAATATGCAATATTGTCAGACTGTTAATCTAGTATACAAATAAAAAGTTGAAAAAAAAATAATAATTAAGTAATAATTAATCACTTGCTTGACTTATTATTTATTTGTTTTACAAATAGATTTTGACTTATCTAACTAGTTTCCTACTGTGCGCATGCGTGTGTGTGTGTATGTGTGTGACAGTACTTCAACACTATGTTTTTAAATACCAGAATGGAGTTTCTCAGTCTTGAGTCACTTTACAGGCTTGTATCTACTCCTCGGGGAGCAATTAAAGTGACTCAGGAATAAGCACAATCATTTATTTCCCAAGGCCCAATTCCATGTATGCTGTACTAGTTACTCGCCCCATTACTTCAACACACTTCACACCACTTAGCCAAGTGAAAATTCATTACCACTACGCTCATTCACTAAAATACGAAGTTGCGTCCTGGGTGCAGAACACTGGCGACTTTTCGCTAGGGATACTTCTTCAGGGTGAGCAATTCATAGTGAAGATTCACTAGCATTTGTTTATGCCTAGCGAAAAGTCGATAGTGATCTTACGTTTAGGTCCGTTTGAATAGGGCAGGTACATTAAAGTTGTATGGATGTCTTTATTAGAGATGTTGGTGCAAATGCTTGAAGTGGCCACTTTTTATTACAAATGTATAAGGAACCTTTAGAAAAACAAAGGAGATCATCTAATGCTCTGCACATGAGTAAAATGAATGTTCCATGGCCCTCAAATTTCTGTGGAAAAATGTTAACTCAAAAAAATGTAAGTTAGGACTTTTACAGGCAATCCCGCTTTAAAAAAGGACAAGTGGCTAGCATTTTTACAACTTTAATGCATTTCCGGCAGACATGATATGATGTAACTGACATAAGATTGAGGAAGATCTAGCTTCATTTTAGCAGTTTGCCTGGTTTGAGGTGGCAAAGTCAACTCTGGCGAAAGAGGTAATGTTAAGTAAAATTTGCTTTTTACTGAATTTGCAGAGTAATGACCATTCACAAGAGCGAAAAGTCACCTAGCGATAGGGTGCGAACAAACTCTAGCGGCAAATTCTGACAAATTTTCACTAGCCATTTCGCCCTTTTAGCGAATCTGCCCCATTGTCTTATGGCTGAATCATGTGACAATTACTGAAACATAATCGGGCATACAAATCAAGGCATCAAAGGCTTGGAGTTTAGAAAATGTAGCGTTCCTCGTAATGTAAGATATCTAATTACTTGAACAAAATGGATTGTCTTCTTAGGAGCAAGAGGGTCCTACTTTTAAGAGTCCTATTTTAAGGATGGCCAGACCTGCCCAGTAAGGATGTAGCTGTAATAAGCCTCCTGCAGATGTTCTGCCTCTTCTGTTAAAAGATTCTTTGAGTCCAGACACCAATACCATGGGCTGGCACACTTGTTTAAAAAGCATTATTGAGGACAGACATAAGCTTTAATTAAGGGGCTTTATCAAGGCTTTTTCCAAAATATCTTACTTGCCAATTAGTATGGTCTTTCTGTAAGAACTATATGTAACTGTATTTACTCTGTAAAATATATTTGATTTTTTTTCACTTTTAGTGACAAAAATAGTTTTCAGTACCACTTTCCTTACTGTGTGATTGTGAGTTGATTGTATGTTTATGCAGTTGATTGTATGTTTATGCAGGACCAGGCCCTAGGCAACCTGGTTGGCTACCTTGCCCCTGCAAACACGAGGGGAGACTGGGGGTAGACCAAGAAACTAAAAGAGCCTGCAGTGAAAGAACAAGGGTGAGGAGGTAAGTTCCTAGCCCCTCCTAGCCCTTCACCCTAGACACATGCCTCTTTGCCTACCCCTCATTCTGGCCCTGGATATATGTTGATTTCCAATACTGTTACACTTATGGGATCCCTTATCCAGAAATTCATTACCCAGAAACCCATGAATTCCAAGAAGTTAATTTTCCGTAGAGTAAATTGAGTAGATTTTAAAAAAACTATTTAAAAAAATTATTTTCTTTTTCTCTGTAGTAATAAAACAGTACTTTGTAATTAAAGTTAGCTAAGCTGTATAATGGAGGCCACACAATCTTATTGAATTTATTTAATTTTTAAATGATTTTTAGCAGACATGGTATGGAGTTAAAAAAAAAACTGTATTGCACATCAGCTCTCTTGGAATACTTGGGATTCTGTGGCAAGATGGCACTATCAGGGTGATAGTACCAAGGGCCAGTGCAAGAGCATTGCCAGGCCGTCATAGTTTTTTTCCTTGTCCTATCATTTTCTGTCAGATAAATATAGCACTTTTCCATCTGAATTAAAATGTGTTATGTAAGGTTTTTGCAAACTGGATCAGCTTGTATTTTAGGTTTCACCACTTTAAAGAAGTTTAGTCATTTTGCAATTTGATGACAGGTACCTGGCAGTACATACATCATCTAGTATATATGGTGAAATGTGAAATCCTAAATATTGAAGTTAAATAGAGAGCAGGAGATTGTGACTGTGATCAGTGTCAGCCTAGGATGCTAAAGGCCCACCAGAAAACCAGAAAACGTGAGCTCACTTTCCAAACTATTATTCCTCCTCTCCTCACTCCTAGGGGCAAATGTATTATTATTCCCGAAAATTTGCTCGATCCTATTCGAAATTCGATAAGCATTCGACCATCATTTTGTTTGCTATTCGATTTCTCGATGAAATCGTACGATCGGATACCGATCGTTCAATTTCACGATAAAAAAATCGTAAAATTTCCTTCGACCATAAGAAAAATTTGAACGATTCAAACTATCGAACGATTCGATCGTACAAATGGTATTCAAGCAGGACTTAGTCTCAGAAGATTATGGGGGAGTTCCCAAAGGCTTCTATTGCAATTCGGTAGGTTCAATCTGGTGAAGTAGGCAGTCGAACAATTTAAAAATTTTGATTCCTTCTATCATCGAATTATCAAATATCCGATCATTTGATCTATTTGAGAATTCGGTATTCGACGATCGAAGAGGCCAAATTAGAATATTTGCATGATCGTTATCCGATTGAACTTCAATCATTTCACGTGAATTTCGTAAATTGGCCCCCTAGTCATTGTTATCTATTTACTGCTTTCTTCCATTATTAATCATTTTTTCCCATAAAGAAATAGGGAATGGCCATGAAATAGGCTAAATGTTTAGCAGCTTGAGTGCTCACTGACACCTGGGCCTGCCAGGAGTTTTCCAGGTATCCCGGTGGGCCAGTCCGACACTGACTGTGATTGTAATCATGAGACAGCAGTTTTTTTTTCATTTATTTATAGATAAATGAGAACAGCTTGAATGGAATAAAAGCAATGGACAGATGTATCACAAAGCAATGAGTCACATGTATTCCCTTGGAGAAAAACACACCTGCTTTATGATATGCATGCAGTCATATAAAAACAACCCCTCCCTGGAGATTTTTGCCAGTAAATGAAATGTTGATTTGCTTTCTCTGTGTGTGATCAATATGCATTCCAGTGACATCACTCCATGACACATATAAGGGCTGAAATTAATTGCCCAACATTTACACAGTTCCATTTTATGGGTCATCTTGTTCCATAGTTAAACAAGGTTTCTAAGTTTTTTATGTTTTCTTGCTTTTATACACAAAAAAAATATACCCTTATGCACATTGTGATGTCATCCCAATTCATTCGGAATTTATCTGTTTCACACACAACTTGAGAATTAGAAGAAATAATGTACACCCTACTTTTCAAATATAAGGATGTAGAAAACACAACAGCCTAGTGCCTAGACTGTTTTGGGTTCCTGTCCTCATGATGTATAAAAGAGGTACAGTGTTCCTATATAATGTACGTTACAGGTCATTTAAATACTGTGCTCATTCAAATACTGTATTGTTTGCAAGAAATAAAGCTAGTTTCTTTCTCTGTGAAATAAAGGCTTTAAGAAGGTAGGACACAGACAAACCTGACACTGATGCAACTAGCAATGTAATGTGATATTTATATCCAGAGGGGGACATGTTATACTACTTGCAAAGTATTCAGATACAATACTTTCATTTATTCATTTCAAACTGGTATGCATTGTAATATTAATGTTTTCCCATGATATAGATGAATATAATGGAAAGGTTTCCCTACAGGTATGAGAATGACAGTGGTGCTACAGTTTTGCCTATGTTAAAATGTGAGGACTTGGGAGGGATTCATTTAATCTGAAAATCACAAGGGGCAGAGTTGAGACAGTAATTTGTTTAAAGCAAGACATTTTGTGCTTCGTGCAGAATACATCATTAGCAATTTAACACTATCCATTACAGTAAATAATATGGGGATTAGGGATGCACCAAATCCAGGATTCGGTTCGGGATTCGGCCAGGATTCGGCCTTTATCAGCAGGATTCAGATTCGGCCGAATCCTTCTGCCTGGCCAAACCGAATCCGAATCCTAATTTGCATATGCAAATTAGGGCCAGGGAGCTAAATCACGTGACTTTTTGGCACAAAGCAAGGAAGTAAAAAATGTTTTCCCCTTCCCACCCATAATTTGCATATGCAAATTAGGGTTCGGATTCGGTTCGGTATTCAGCCAAATCTTTCGGGAAGGATTCGGGGGTTCGGCCGAATCCAAAATAGTGGATTCGGTGCATCCCTAATAGGGATGCACTGAATCCAGGCTTCACCCCACTCCTGGCATTTTAACCAGGATCTGGATTCTTCTAAAGGTCTATTTTATGAAATTTTTTGCTGCAATTTGCATGAATTCTAGAAATCCTAAGGAAAAAAAATTGCTATAGAGAAGAAATGTCCTCTGCAAAAATAAACCTGAGGTTGTGGCACAATCTCAAACTGTAGCAAAGTGCAAACCCAGATATTCAATAAATTTGATGATACAAATAAGGGTTCTGTTTGCTAATCATCCAAATCCAAAAATCATGGATATTGTAAAAATGCAATATTTTATAACTTCAATTTTCCCGTCGTTAAATTGGATTACCCTATAATAAAAAGTCAATGCTCAATCTGTATAGACAGCGAACGCAAATTTTACGTCTCATCTCTTTAAGCTTGTCTTCATTTGTGGCAGTGTAGTGCTATTATTCTTTTGCCCTTGATGCATTATTTTGGCAGTTCAACAGTTCTTCAGAAAATCGCTTTTGAAGACGGAGTTGTGTCTCCCGGAATATCAATCAGATGTACCTCAACCAAAATGATCGGAAAAATATATTTTATTTAACAAAGGTCCAAAGAAGTATTTTACTCTGTAAGGTTATTGTCTCTGTGGGTGCAGAAAGTTTCTTTATCAGGTGATGGGTGGAGATGTTGAGTATTTGGTCAAACTATTGCAAGGTGCTTGTTCCCACAAGTACTGAGATAAGATGGCATTTGTTTGTCCAGTTCCACAAATGAGGAATACACAGTGGTGAGATGTATGTCTCCGTAGCTCAAATTCAAGTTATTACTGGGGGAGCCAGTCCCATTGCTGAAGCCTTTGCTGGCTGGGTTATGCACAAAATACTGAGGAGGAGGTGGTGTTGGAGAGGGAGAAACAAGATTTAGGGGATCCAGGCTGTCATCTCTAAGCTCTTCCCAAATGCTCCCTGTTCAGAAAACAATTATTAATCATCTTTTTATAACAAGCCACAGTAATATATTATTTATATTACAATATATATGGTACTCATTAGGTCTTATGCAAATAATAATGTTTTTTTTATTTAATTTACAAAAATGCAGGTTTGTAAATTAAGTTAATAAAACCTTATTGTTGTTTGCACAATACCTGTTGAGTACTTTGTTGGACTATTTCATTTTTTGTTACCAGCGTCCAGGAAGACATATTTTATATGTCCGTTTCTAAAGGAATTCGAATTGTTAAATCACATTGTTCGAAATCGAGCGATTCAAACTATTTTCAAAATATAAATTCGATTTTCCAAAACTTAGAAAAAAGCTCTGTTAAGGCTATGGGAAGCCCCCATAGGCTAAATGGTCGAAAGAGACAGTACTTCGAGATTCGCATTTTCAAATTTTTTAATTTCAAATGGAATAGTCAAAGTAGCCCATCATTTAATCTCAGGAAAAAATCCCTCTCTTTCATTAATGACATCATTAAAATGTCATATGGTAATAACTGGAACACCATAGGCAAAACAAGCTCCACATGAAGGACACCTTATATGTATAGCCAGTATTAAGAAGGGTTTATTATATAATTATTTTCTTTTAGGGCACTCAAGGTTGCACTCAGGGCATTTGTCAACCTAACATCATCCTGGGTCAACCAAATTTCTTGTTGACTAGTAAGTATGCTGTAAGTTATTTTAGTATATATTTAAATGTGAAAAAACTGAGATCCATTATCCAGAAACCCATTATCTACAAAGTTACAAACTATAGGAAGGCCATTTCTTTTAAACTCCATTTAATTAAAATAATACACATTTCTAAAAATGATTTCCTTTTTCTTTGCAATAATAATATAGTAGCTTGCAAGATAATTGATCTTTATTGGAGGCAGAACAATCATGTTGGGTTTAATGTTTCAATTATTATTTTTAGTAGACTTAGGGTCAAATTTACTATTATTCCACAAAATTAGCTTGACCTAATTCGATAAGCATTCGACCATCGAATGCTTATCGAATAGTTTTAGGCTATCATTTTGATCGATATCCGATTTCTCGATGAATCCGTACAATCGGATACCGGTCGTTCGATTTCATGGAAAAAAAAAATTGTAAAATTTCCTTCGAGCCTCCGAAAAATTAGTACGATTCGAACGATCGAACGCTCCGATCGTACGAATGGTATTCGAGCAGCCTCAGAAGCCCATGGGGAGCTTCCCATAGGCTTCTATTACAATTCGGTAGGTTCAATCTGGCGAAGTAGGCAGTCGAAATACTTTAAAATTTTGATTCCTTCAATCATCGAATGATCGAATATCCAATCATTCGATCTATTCGATATTCGATGATCGAAGAGTCCAAATTCGAATATACGATTTCACGAAAAATTCGTACGATCGTTATTCGATCGAACTTCGATCATTTCACACAAATTTCATAAATCTGCCCCTTAAAGTAAAAAATCCATTATTTGTAAACCCCCAGGCCTGCGCATTCTAGAAAAGAGGTCTCACGCCTGTACTGTGTATTTATAAATATACAATTTAGTAGGACAATGATCTCAAACACCAAAAAGGTGAATTTTCTTCAATGGCCCAGACAATTCTAAATCTAAACACCCAGGAGCAAATCTTCTTGGAAAATTTACAAAAATGGCCTTTAGTTTAAGACTACATACTGTACCTTGAAAATCAAAATCTGTAAGAGAAGGGTTGAGATCATCAATATCATTACTGAGCTCCACTTCTGTGAGGTTCTCCTGCACTGTCCTTGTTGAGGAATGTTCCAACAGCATATTCATGGTCTGATGTGGTGGGGTGTGGGCAGGGACTGGAGAGTCCTGTGGATTGATGGGTTGAGCTCTTAGGTCACTTTGATTGTCAGGTGATGCAAAATGATTATGGGAAATACCATGGGTCTTCTTTATCATGGCATAACATGGAGGCTGTTGCCTTGCAAGATGTGTGTTGTCCTGCAAAGATGCTGAAATGTCATGCACAGATTGCATTGGTACAGGCACTGGGGAAATGGTGGTGTCACACAATGGGGTCCGCATAGATAACTGCATAGTGGGGGAGTTCACAAGGCCAGGGGCATTATGCGCCAAGAGGGAAGACCTCAGCTTTTCGGTTCTTTCTCCTATGAGCTTATCAAGGTCTTCTAAAGGAAACAAAAAATGTTTTGAAATATTCACCTTTTTCAATGTAACATACTCTCGTAAATAAGGGTTCCATGGGTTTGTGGTGCAAAGTAAAGGCTTACTCTTAATTCATCACAACAGGCTATATGACTTCCATGAACGATACCATCTATAATGTTTCCCTGTAACCAGCATGTTACAAAACAGACTTCCCAGTAGTGAAAGTAATGCTTATTGACCTCCCCACGGGCTAGGCAGTGCCATTTGACAATCCTATGTCCTGCTAACTATGTTCTTTATACAGACAGCAATCCTTTGGATGGTTTCTTATGATTATATTTGGTTATAGATATCTAATTAAAAAAGTGTTTAACATCAGAGTTGTCCAACACTACATGGACCTGGACATACATAGTCTAGATGCCCCAGATCTAACCAGGCCTGGATTTGTGACAAGGCCACATAGGCCCGGGCAAAAAAATTGAGGCGGCATGCCGCCCAGCCGCATAATGGGTACCTGTCTGTCCCCATTCAATAGTATCCTTCGCCAGGGGGGTAAGTGTGGGCAGCCGCCCGATCGGACCACTCGGCCTAGGGGTGCCCGCCAAACGAATCCAGCCCTGGATCTAGCATAAAGGGTGGTAGAACATCGCTTGTTTATACTATACATAGTCTTGGGCCCACAATCATCCATGTTATCATCCCCATTACCTGTGTGTAAAATTCTATCAGCAGTGTCCACATCTTCCTAAAGTTGGGACCCTTGGTTTGGGTATACTCACCTGGCTTTGCCATGCTTTTTCTCACGGTTACTGGATCTTTCCTTTTCCACTTTTGTAATTCCTCCTGCATTTTATCAATCTTGGCAGGATTCAGGGCCCATAGGCACCCTTTACGGGAGGAACTTCCAGATTTGTTCTCTACTTTTTCAAAACATTTGTTCAGAGACAGGTTGTGCCGCACAGAATTCTTCCAGCCGTCTGGAGCTGTCTGTAGGGTAAATAACAGCATGTTTTATAGTCTTACAATGTACTGGAATATTAGAATGCATTCTGGTGCCCTTCAACATTTCAACAAAATTATCTCTGCTTATAGCTCAGGAAATTCTGCATATCTGTTTTGAGCTAAGGCTCAAGCCTCCCATGAAGCATTGAGAGCTCATTTGAACAGGCCATTCAGACAGATCCACACAGCTGTGATAACATTTATTTTTGATAGGCTCAAGGAATGGATAGAACCACTGCTATTTATAGCATAGAACTTGTGAGTCCACTAGGAGTCACTGTTCTCCTCTGTTGTCTGTAATACAAGCTCTCTCATTTCGCTCAGTAAACAGAATTACTCAAATTTTCTTATCGTTTCCTTTTATATACCCATATTGTGTTGTTTCTACAATTGGAATGCACTTGTATTCATAGTAATGCAAGGAGGAATTGCCATAATAAAAGAATATACTCCCACCTCTAATAAAAATTGATTTATAGGGTTTCAGGACCTATCTCGTAAATGATTGCTACAAAAATTAGCAGCAATATGTGGTTTGGTTTTCAGGTATGTCTTGCCTTCGGCACCAGACTCTACTGTCCTCTAAGCTGTCTGTGTAATTAAGAAAACCTGTCAATCACAGTGCAGAGCCAATAAGCAAAAATGGGCAGGTGTCCAATAATATGAACTTAATACTCATACTTCTTAGTAATTTACACTGTTTAAACCAAATTACTAGAATGTGCATAATTTTTTCAGGAGATTTGGGGTACAATTCTAGCAAAGGCTCTAGGGGATTCTAATTTGCTTGTTTGAAATGTGGTTGTTGCAGTGGAAACTTATCTCTTGCTGTCCCTCCTCAGTGTAGCACAGGAGCACAGTACAGCTAATTCTACCCCACCCTGTCTATCTCACACTCTGGCACTCACCACTCCCTATTTCATGCTTTGCCCTGCACTCTTGCTCCCTGCTGCTCACATGCCCTGCTCATTCATTAAATCAGTTAAAAAAAATCCCTGCTGTAGCACCAGTTGCTACTGGAAATCCTATCCTATTATTTGAAGAGCATATTGCTAATGGCTATTCATGTATCCTGTGCTTAGAGTCTAGTTTATACAATAGCTCTCTTTTTTTCTTTTTGCTTTATTCAAACCATTTTCTATAATAGTGATTACCATGAATCTAGAGAGCAAACAAACAAGCATGCTCTGACTTTCCCCATGCTCTTTTTGCTTGCCTCCAAGTCATATGATTTAAGCACACCAATAACTCAGGAAAATAAACCTCAACAAAAGATTTTGCTGAAAACGGAATCAAATCAAACCCCCTGTGACAAGTTTGAAGTCCTGGATCACTGCTGCTATTGACAAGCTGAAACTTTAGGCTGGTGCAATAAGTTCAGTATATAATCAAAGTTCACTTTTATTCCAAGCAGATTGTGTTGAGTCCAAAGTATTATTTCCAATCCTAAAAGTCTGTTCCTGTACCCCGTCCAAGGTATTCGAAATAAGGGTTCACCATGGTAAATAGATGGAAACAGACCAGGAGAAGCGCAGTGGTTTGCTGCAAAATAATCCTTTTATTCAACACTACATGTTTCGAGCAAAGTTGCCCTTTATCAAGTGTGCTCAAAACATGTAGTGTCGAATAAAATGATTTGCAGCAAAGCAATGCGCTTCTCCTGGTCTGTTTCCATCTATTTACCGAAGTTCAGTATATAAATATGAAATTTTTAGCCACATTGGTTTATAGTGTTTATTCTTCCTTTAAGAGGGCTATCAGTGAGCTGGAAAGAGTGCAGAGACGTTCAACTAAACTGGTTAAGGGGATGAAATATTTAAAGGGGACCCATCATACGAAAGAAATATTCAAAATCCTATTTTATCTCATAATCAAGCAAAATTAACTTTATCTACACTATATAAAACATTTGATTCTTGTTTCCTTCAGTCTGGGAATTCAAAATTCTAGCAACAGGCAGGAGCCATTTTGCGGACACTAAGGCAAGCATTATATCATCTTAGAATCTTGTTTGTGCACCAGAATGGGGGACCCAATGTCCATCCCCATGTCCTGGCTACACAATTAAACAGTGAAGAAATGTGGGAAAGTGTGGAGAGCAGTGACATCTAGGAAGTATTCCAGGCAGTAGTTCAATTGGCAGGCAGAAAAGGATTGTGGAAACAGTTTCAGGCAAGAGTCAAAGTCCAGAAAGGCAATCAGGAACAATTTAGGAACACCCAGGAATCAAGGTAGCACTTCTTATAATCAGGCATTGAACCGTGACCTGGAAGTCCTTTTATTTTCACTCCGGCCATTAAGACGCCAGCATCGACCCACGTGGGTCTTGCACGCGTGCTGCCAACTTTAAAGTTCGTTTTTTTGTTCTAAACAGAAGTAGCTGTCTCCATGGTGCTCACTCCTGTAACCCGGGGCCGGTGCAGATTTTTCCTGATAGGAGCACTGGCCCTGGGTTTTTGTTAAGTCGCTACAATCACTTGGTTGTGTCTAACGTTTGGCACCCCCAAGTGTCTCCAGCCTTTCCTCCTCCTTTAAGAGTGGATTTCTTGGACAAACTTAATATCCAAGGCTATAGTGATACTATATATATATATAAATATATATATTAAGACAAAAAAATGCAGCTCATCCATGTGTTGCAATTAAAAGTCAGTCTGGTGCATGGGTGTGTGGCTTATATCATATATTGAATTTAAACAAATTATCCCAGCACCCTCAGTATACAACCTTAAGAAACAATTGGATTAGAGGAAACCTACCTATACTTGGAAAAAAGAGACACTTTTAGTTACAATAAATACCCTTATATCTTTTCTCATTTAGATAGGACTGATGCATAGACACGGCCTTGGCGGGTGTACATGATTATACATACTTTGTACAAACCTCGTAACTAAAAGTGTCTCTTTTTTCCAAGTATAGGTAGGTTTCCTCTAATCCAATTGTTTCTTAAGGTTGTATACTGAGGGTGTTGGGATAATTTGTTTAAATTCAATATATATATATATATATATAAACATTGTGCTTGGTACCGGCACTCACAGGTTTTGAAATAGAAAAGTCAGTCAGTCAATCTGAGCACAATGTTTATTTGATTCAAATGACCAGAGCACCCAGGTAGATGACTCTTCTTCGAGGTGTGCAGCCTGCACCCACTACTTATATATATATATATATATATATATACATATTGATATATATAGTTTCAGTTGGTATGTATAGGTACAGTATGTGCATTGGGATTTATATGAAAGGGTTTAACTTGATGGACTTTGGTCTTTATTCACTTAACTATGTAACTATAAAATGTTTAAATTAAAATGATTATTTTTTTTATGAAAATCAAAAGAATCTTATGCAATATATCAGTAAATATTGCCCATCTTTACATCTTTTACCCTGGGCCACCATATTGTGATGTGCTGTAAGATCACATTACAGGAAATAATGCAGCACTAACAGGAAGAAGTGTGGGAGTAAAATGTAGGTGTAAAAAACACAACTCTATCCATTTGTGGCTTGTGCGTGAGTACAGTGCTTCTAATGAGCCAGAGGCAGGTTTAGGCTGGGGGGCCAAGGCCCACCGGGACTGCTGTCAAGGGCCCCCCTCCTGCCCCCTACCGTGACGCGGCGCTATGCGCCCACATTTTAAAAAAAATAAAAGAATATCAGTAGAGGGGGCCCATGAAAGGTCAGGGCCCACCGGGTTTTTTCCTGGTGTCCCGCCGGGCCAGTCTGACCCTGGTCAAAGAGATTATGTTACACTTTCTATTTAAGGAGTTTCTTTCCCAGAGGATATGGGGAAAACAATCCCCAGTTCAAAATTACAGAATATGTCTTACCTTAAAGTAAGGGAAGTGCTCTGTCATAAAATTATAAATCTCACTCACAGGCAGACTTCCCGTCTTGCTGTTCTTCAGGGCCATAAATATCAGTATGCTATGAGAAAAATAATTTATGTTATTTTATTTACAGCTGCTTAAAGCAAATTGTGGTGTTTATACAAATGGCCTGCAGGTGGCACTGTGCATACAAAGGACTTTCTGTACAGCTTGAAAGTGAAAGTAAGACCTGCTGCTGTTATGTAATGGTTGCATGAACCTGCTAATAAAGCACTGTTCTACTCTCCTAATCCTTGGCTACCAAACACAACACAAATATATATCTGTTTAAAAATACCTTCAAATACAGGGATGAGGTTAAGAATTCTTGGCATCTGGGGTTTTGGATAATGGAGATTTCTGTAGTTTTGGGCAGTAAGCCTTAAAGGGCAAGGAAAGGCAAAGAAATAAAATCCCATTTTTACTTTCTTTAATGAAAAAGAAATCTATCTCCAATATACTTTAATTTTAAAATGTGTACCGTTTTTATAAGAAACCTGACTGTATGCAGTAAAATTATCCCTTCATTTAGTGCTTCTGGCAGGGAAACAATCACTTATAAACAGCAGGGGGAGCCCCTACCTTACTTACCAGCCATGCAGAACTCAAGCAGACCATACTGAGCATGTGCAGTGCCAGTGTCAGACAAAGATGTATAACAAAGTTACAAGATGACAGCCCCCTGTGGCCAATTTTGAAAGCATACATCATTTGTTTCATTAGGCTTGTGGTGCAGTAAGTTCATGTTTATGTTTAGTATACAAAATTCAGCAATTCTAGCCTTATTCTATTTTACACTTTCCTTGTCCTTTAAAGGGGGTTGTTCGCATATAAGTTGACTTTCTGTATGTTGTAGAATATTTTCAGTTGGTCTTCAACTTTTGTAGTTTTTAATTAATTTGCTTTCATCTTCTGCCTCTCACCGCTTGCAATTTAAAATACAAGTTTCTGAGGGCAGCTAAACAAATATTGCTCTGTGAAGCTTCAGTTCTATTGAGACTGTTACTTTTTTTCCTTCTGTTATTCCTGCATTGTTCTGTGCATGTTCCAGTATGTCAACGACACCACTGCCTGGTTGCTAAATTGGGCCTTATTTTTAGTAGATATTTTATATAGACTAATAAAAAAAAAGTTACAATTATACTAAAGACAGACAAACCCTTTTAGGCCGAAACCCCAGAGGCAAAATAGAAAAGTACATTAGTGAATTACGCTCTGCCTCAGATCATTGATCAAATATGAATGAATGCTGATACGTGTGTGCAGCTTGCAGAAGTTAATAATTTTTAAAGCAACAATACAAACGAAATGTAAGAGATGCTGGACTGCAAATATCTTACAAACCTTAGTTTTAGAAATTGTTGGTGTTTGCTGTATATTATATTGGCTAGTCACTGAAGTATTTCTGTAGTGAATCACTAGAATCACTCGCTTCATTTGAAGAGGTTTGGATTTGGTTTAGCAAGGCTTTTGAATTCGTTGGAATCCTGTTGTAAAAGGTTTAGATTCAACAGGAATCTCCAGCTGAATACAGGATTGGGTGCATTGCATGATTTTCCCCCATAAAGCAACATTATTTTTGAGAACTACAATGTAATTATGTCAGTTCTTGATGTGCCAAACTGTTTAGACTATGTTTAGATATAGGGCCCCCTCTGACTCAGGGTCCCCCCTCTGGACCCTGAGGGCTGCTGCCTCAGGGCCTCCTGTCTGGAAACCCAACACCCCCCTGCAAGTGTGCACACTCTTGACAAAAAGCTGCATGCACTGACGCGCATATGCGGGGGCACATACACGTGGCGGCGCAGTTGCTGGACAGGAGACCCTGAGACAGTAGCCCTTAGGGTCCGGAGGGGGGGTCTGATGCAGAAGCCCACTAAAGCTGGGGGCCCAGTCCGACCCTGTTTAGATAAACATAATCAATGCATCTTGACTGATTTGACATCAACTTCTCATAATTCACCAATTGTTCACCAATCTTCCTTATGTTTCAAACGTAGACATTTAAATTATGGAACACTGGGCACGTGTCAGCTGTGGCACAAAAAGTGATTACCTGTATGAATAAATTGGCTTTGGATAGAGGGGCTGCTGGGTTTCCATGCTTGCTTGAGGTGCGATCCTTTGGTAAGGGTAATGAGCTGTGGAAATGTAGCTCACAGGGTAACTTCCCCCAGTGGAATACTAAAATATAGAAAGGAAAATCAGTTAATAAAATACACACAAGCTCATTTAGCAATCATCTTTGCATCCCCAAAAGAACACACACATATACATACTCTACATCAGGGGTGTCCAACCTTTTGGCTTCCCTGGGCCACATTAGAAAAATAAAAATTGTCTGGGGCTACACATGAAATACACAAATAATTTTGATTTGTAAAAGTAAAGAAAATACACAGAAAAGAACTACAAAACCAGTTGGATAACCAGATGGAGCTATACACTGGAATATGGATACTAAAAAGACTTCTTATTATGCTAAAAAGACTTATTATTATATTATTATGATGTTTCCTTAGGAGCCAAGCATTTCAAGCTGGGCCGCATTGATATCCATCGTGGGTCACATGCGGCCCTTGGGCCGCAGGTTGGACACCCCTGCTCTACATCTACCATCTTACATGGAAATGCATGTTCAACATCCACTCCTAGATAGGTACAACATGCAATGAGTTTATTGAGTATTTCTTGTTTCTAACCTGAAATTGGTGCAGTATACACACATATCGTGTCTTCCAGTAGAGTGTGTTCCCAAAAGCAACATTTCCATCACACTTGTACTAAAGTTTTATGCTTAAAGGGGTTGTTTACCATCAAACACTTTTCAGTTCAGTTGGTTTCAGATTGTTCACCAGAAATAAAAACTTTTTCCAATTACTTTCTATTTTCTATTAGTTCTGCTAATATTAGAATTTTTCCATCTTCTAAAGCAGTTCCGAAAGGGGGGGTCGTCGACACTTTAACTCAGGGGTGCTCAAAGGGTAGATTGGGATCTACCAGTAGACCTTTAGCTGTTGATCAGTAGATGTCATGATACTTGTCAACAAACAGCTTGTCTAAATCACCCTCCTGTTTCATGATTTTCATTCAGATATGTATGTTAAGGTTACAAAAGAAATAGTTGTTAAATGTAGCAATATACATTTTCTCATAAATAAACATTTAAGTAATATAGAGCAAAATGCCAACAATGTTTTATGGATGTAGATCATAATGGAACATCACCAAAAGTAGACCTCACATTAGTCTTTGATCTAAAGGAAAGGATTATCTGTATCTACTGTATATTATCATTATTATATTATCACTATTGTGTTATATTACCATTAAAGTCAACTTCCATCTGCTGCAGTTTTGCTGATAGCTAGCAATGCGTACTATATAATATAGCTTAAAGGGGTAGTTCACCATTAAAGTGGACCTGTCACCCAGACACAAAAATCTGTATAATATAAGTCCTTTTCAAATTAAACATGAAATCCAATTTCAAATTTTTATTAAAGCATTCATAGCTGTTTTAAACTCATTTAAAAATCTCAGCTGTCAATCTTAGGCATAGAGGCGGGGCAGATAATTACTTTCACTTTCCATTCAGCACTTCCTAGATGCCACTGCTCCCCACACATTCCCCCAGTTCTGTTAACCATTTAATTGTGTAGCCAGGACATGGGGATAGACATTGGGTCCCCCATTCTGGTGCACAAACAAGATTCTGAGAGGATGCAAGGCTTGTCTTAATAACAAAATGGCTCCTGCCTGCTTGCTATAATTATGAATTCCCAGACTGATGAAAACAAGATTAAAATAATTTATATAGTGTAATTAGTGTTCATTTTGCTTGACTAATGTGATAAAATATTTTTTTTTTTTGGGGTGACAGGTCCACTTTAAATGTATTTTTGTACAATGATATCCTGTGCAAATGATATTCAAGTGCAAATGGCACTTGGTCTTCACTATTTATTTTTGTTGTTTTATAAATTATTTAGCTTTATATTCAGCAACTCGCCAATTTAGAATTTCAGCACCTATCTGGTTGCTAGGGTCCAATTTACCTTAGCAACCAACCAGTGGCTTGAATGAGGGACTGGGATATGAACAGGAAAGGCTGAATAGAAACCTACAGTATGTAATAAAAAGTAATAATAACAATACAATTGTAGCCTTGTAGGGAAATAGGTTTTTGACTCCTGGGTTCTGCGACCCCCTTTGAAATCTTTGTTTGAAAATTATGTACGTACATAGAAATATAGCCAATTGGCAGTGGCATATACTATAGAGGAAGCAGACACCAAAGTCACCGGGGAACAGGGGGGGCCCAGACTGTGGGGGTCTACTTCTTCTATAGCTAATGGAAAACCAGCCACTCTCTCTTACCAGCGAGGAAGGGGAAGCAAATCGAGTGGGAGTTGGACAGAGTTGGGTGGAACATGGGCGGAGTTGGGTGGGACATGGGCGGAGTTGGCGCAGGATGTGGGTGGAGTCATGGTGGGGCAATGGTGGACAGAGGCAGGACATGTTTCAGGCAGAGGCAGGACAGGAAGTGGGCAGGAGGATGGGGATTGGAATACGCCAGGCCTCTTGCATTTACTATTTAGAGCAGTTTTGTTGACAAACGAAAATAGATGGTGATTGGTTGTTACAGGTTACTATTCTAGACTACTAATACCCTAGTTGTGTGAATTTCCTACTGTAGTGTATAAAATAAGTTACCTTTATCAGCTCATTCTATTGGCCTCATGCCATATGGCTTTCACTGTGTCTACTTTTGTCATTTGGGTACAACAAAACATATAATTAGTCAGTAATGCCAAAGCTGTAATCCTTTAGTAATACAGCTATTATATAACCATGTCTTTTTAGGACATTACAACATCCTTACCACTGTACTGCATCACTCACCAGTAATATGTGCTTGTGGGCTCAGATCTGAAGGGCAGACCAACATCAATGAACACATTGTTACAGTGGCATGTATGAACTCTGCCATACGGCAAACATGAGTAACAATGCCCGTGTGTATCAAGCCTTAGCTTAGCTGTGAGTGATATCTCTAGTACATTCCAGCATGCATATTTGAAACCTGTATTAATGAGCCATTTAGCTTATTCATCAAGAGACATTTCACAGGCTCGTAAATGTTACCATTTGTTCAGTTATTCCACGAAATAGGTCTCTAATGTACAGACTTGAGCACACATGTAAGGACTTTTCTTAAATTAGAACATGTTTTCTGATCTTGTTTGAAACAGTGCCAAGCATATGTTATAAGTAATTTTCTAATGCCTAAGCAGATTCTATTTTCTTCAATATATACATATTGGAATAAAGCCACAGTGCACCAGTGTGATGCAATGATTTCACATTATGGGCTTCAGAATTATCTTATGGGGGGTTGTAAACGTGAGGCGATTGTCAGTAATCATCAGGCTGGGTATCCTGGTCAACCCATGTGTTGCCAAACTCAGGTTCCCAGACAAAATTAGGTACAAGACTACAATTGCAGGTAGTAGGGAAACACTGATTGTCTTTAACTCATAGATACAATTAAAAATAAGAGCATTTTCAGTATAAGTGCATTAGGTGTTCTCATATAATCTGGAAACCAGAGATCTCTTGGGGTGTGGGGTCCAACAGGTAAGGCCTAGGTTGTCAGTATAACCATACGTCAAAAGCAGTCTTAATCCAACAATTATGGCACCTATAGTAGCAGTGGGATAATAGTCTCTGGGAAAGGATAGTGGCTGTGGGATAGCAGGTATAATAGGGAGATATTGTGCCTATAGTAACAGTGGGATAATAGTCTCTGGGAAAGGATAGTGGCTGTGGGATAGCAGGTATAGTAGGGAGAGATGGTGTCTATAGTAGCAGTGGGATAATCTGGGAAGGGAGTGTGACTGTGGGATAGCAGGTATAGTAGGGAGAGATGGTGCCTATAGTAACAGTGGGATAATAGTCTCTGGGATGGGACTGTGACTGTGGCATAGCAGGTATAGTAGGGAGAGATGGTGCCTATAGTCAGGGGCGATCCTCGTGATATCGCCGCCTGAGGCGGCCTTTGATTTGCCGCTCCCCCCTTCCCCATGGCGTTCACTTCTTCAGCGCCAAAGAGGGGTAGGCCGGCCCAGACTGGCTATCTGTGGGTTCTGGCAAATGCCCGATGGGCTGCTGCATGTTGCCATAGAAAGTGACTGTTCAGTGGGCTGGTGGGGCCTGTTTGGGCCTCTTTGTAGCAGAGATGGCAGGGCCTATTCTGAATCCCAGTCCAGTCCTGGGTAGGGGGGTCCACGGCGCTAGTGCAGAGCGGGCAAGTGCGCGCTCTGCACTAGAAGAGTTTGAAAACCGGAAATTTGGCTCTTAGTTACCCTGGTAACCAGAGGGGCAATACCGCCTGAGGCGAGTGCCCCATCTCGCCTCATTGGCAGAGCGCCCCTGCCTATAGTAACAGCGGGATAATAGTCTCTGGAAAAGGATAGTGGCTGTGGGATAGCAGGTATAGTAGGGAGAAATTGTGCCTATAGTAACAGTGGGATAATAGTGTCTGGGAAGGGAGTGTGACTGTGGGATAACAGGTATAGTAGGGAGAGATGGTTCCTATAGTAACAGTGGGCTAATAGTCTCTGGGAGGGGAGTGTGACTGTGAAATAGCACATATAATAGGGAGATATGGTGCCTATGGTAGCAGGGAGGGATCATGTTAACAAACAATGAAAATCTAAGTGAACTGAGAGTGGAGAAATTTCCCATAATTGTGGTGAACTCTGTTATTACTGTTTGAAAAATATTCCTCAGTGTATCAACCTGCTGCCTTTTGATTTGTAATATAGATCCATAACATACAGTATATAGGTTTGATGGCCCTAATACATAGGAAATTCTGCTTTCTCCAGACCACATCCACACTAAACAGAACAAATTACTCCAAAGGTTTCGGGTGCTCATGCTTTCTAAGCATTCTGGAAAATAGGTCCCATACCTGTACCTTGTACTTAATCCCAACTAAGATATAATCAATCCTTATTGGAAGCAAAACCAGCCTTTTGCGTTTAATTAACATTTATATGATTTTCTACTAGACTGAAGGGCATATTTATCAATGGTTGAGTTGAAAATTCTAATTTTTAAATGAGAAATTACAAGCTAATTTTAGTGTACTTCGACTAGGTAACAGTCTATTCGAATTTTTTAAAAAAAATTGAAAATTCAATTATCGAATTTTTTCATGTACTGTCTCGAGTGCAGCCTATTCACTTGTTAGAATGAATTAGATTTTTTTTTTTAATACATTTCGATTGGTCTTTTTTATTGGGATTTCAAACTGATGGGACTTTAAAAAAACCTCACAGTTTGAAAAAATTTCCATCACCTCGAAATTCGACCCTTGATAAATCTGCCCCTTAAGGTATGAAGACAACCCCAGGTCCTGCACATTCTGGAAAACAGGTCCCATACCTGTAAAATGTTTTTTTATCTAATGTTGTTATTTATCCTCAAATTACAATCATGTCTGATCTGTTGGACATACAACTTCCTCTAAGCTTGAAGAAATATAGCCCTGATAGCTTTGCCACTTGCAGTACCACCTTTCCTAGAGGCAGGAGAAGAACATACCAGTACAGGGCCGGACTGGAAGTTAAAAACAGCCCTGGCAAAAGTTTCAAGGCAGCTCATGTATTCACGCGTATGCAAAGCATGATTTATATTTCTAACCCCAAGGTTAACTAGAATCAGTGTTTATGAATAGATATTTTAATAGTCCACTACCATATAATCCCCAGCAATATTATACACCCTATGTGCTGAAACTGGCAACAAATATCTCACCCAATTTTTATCACAACTATTTTATCTATTCTATTCATATCAGTTGTATTAGTGATCCTATACTTGGAACTTAAATCACTTACTAAGGGACGAATTTTCGAGGGCTTTTTGCCCTCGAATTCAACCCTTCTACGATTTTCTAATGAAAATTCAATAAAATCGTACAAAAATTCGAAGGTTTTTGGCTGCTTTTCAAAAAAAATAAAAAATCGTAAAAAAACATTTGATTGTTCTAGAAAATCGCACAAATCGAACAATTGAAGTGTTCAATCGTATAGTTGCTATTCGAACATAAAACTTAGAAAAGAAGCCTATGAGGGGTTCCCATAGGCTTCTATTACAATTATTTGCTAGGTTCAATCTGGCGAAGTATGCAGTCAAATAAAATTTTAAAGGGGAAGTACTTCGACTGTCGAATGGTCAAATGATGGAATAGATTTTTTATTCGATCTATTCGATACGATTGAATTTTGCATTTTCGATGGTCGAAGTGGGCAA
>CM044434.1:29443126-29458554 GCA_024363595.1 Xenopus borealis | reverse complement strand
TCAGGACCTGGGGTTTTGCAGAAAACAGATCTTTCTGGATCTTCACACCTAACATCTACTAGAAATCATATAAGCATTAAATAAACCCAATACGATGCTTTTGCTTCCAATAAGGATTCCATATAGCTTAGCTGGGATCAAGTACAAGGTACTGAATTTTACAGAGAAAAAGGAAATCATTTTTAAAATTTTGGATTATTTCATTATAATGGGGCCTATGGGAGATGGCCTTTCCGTAATTCAGAGCTTTCAGGATAACGGCTTTCCAGATAACGAATCCCATACCTGTACCTAAAGTGCCACTGATCTTAAAGGGGTGGTTCACCTTTAAGGTAATTTTTTATTATTTTATAGAATGACTAATTCTAAGCAACTTTTCAATTGGTTTTCATTTTTTATTATTTATAGTTATTTGTCTTTTTCTTCTGTTTGTTTGCAGCTTTCAAATGGGCGTTACTGTCCCCTTCTAAAAAAACAAATGCTCTGCAAGGCTCTCCTATTCATATTCCAGTCTCTTATTCAAATCAATGCATGGTTGCTAAGGTTTGAGCCCTAGTTACCAGACTTATTAAAATGCAAATTGAAGAGCTGCTGAATAAAAAGCTAAATAACTCAAAAACCACAAATAATAAATATTAAAAACCAATTGCAAAGTGTCTCAGAATATCACTCTCTGCATCATACTAAAAGTTATCTCAAAGGTGAACAACCCCTTTAACAGACTGACACTGTGAAGTTTTATAAAACCAGCACAGATGAAGATCTGCTTTTGATTATTACAAGATAGGAAGAAATGATAAGTCTGATAGACATGATAATGATAAGTCTATTCAACGGGAAAACTTTTCATTTTCCTCGTTAATGGCCCTTAATTGTATTCTGAGAATCTGTCAAATACAGGTATAGGATCCCTTATCCGGAAACCTGTTATCTGCTTTACGGAATGGCCTTCTCCCATAGATTCTATTATAATGAGATAATCCAAATTTTTTAAAATTATTTCCTTTTTCTCTGTAACAATAAAACAGTAGCTTGTACTTGATCCAAACTAAGATATAAATAATCTTTATTGGAAGCAAAACCAGCCTATTGGGTTTATTTAATGTTTACATGATTTTCTAGTAGACTTAAGGTATGAAGATCCAAATTACGGAAAGATCCATTATCTGGCAAACTCCAGGTCCAGGGCATTCTGGATCATAGGTCCCATACCTGTACAGTATATCTGCTCCGACATTTCCCTTTGTTTTCTGTGTTTGTACACAGTACTACTCTGTTGACTGAAACCAAGTGCTGTCTTTCCTGTTAGTTATGATATATGACCTCTGTTTTTAGCATCAGATTACTAAAAGATGACACAAGGTTATTCAAGATAGTGGTGTATGTTTTGGGCCTGGGTCTTCCTGCAAAATTATTTTCTGGGCCCCCCGTGAAATCAAGGGTCACCCGTTACATACCAGTGATTGCATGAAAGCCACAGGTCCCAAGTTGTGTGTAAAACTGCAGAACCCCCCACCCCATGGACCCCCATTATAGAGAGAGCAGACTCTATTCTTCTGTAGTTACGCCCTTGATTCAACATCTACTTTATTCCATACATTACTTCAATATTTTAAAAAATATATTTAAGTCAATTGTATTCTTTGCTTCAGTACTAACATTTTTTTATCTAAAATCATCAGATTAATTAATAACCAAAATCTGCTTCTATTCATGCAAGCAGAAGTTGCCCAATGTTAGATCTTAGATAATATTTAATAATAAGTAATGTAGTTTTTATAATTGAGTCTGGAAAACTTTACGTCCAGAGCCTCTGCCTTTGCCCAACCATGTACACTTTGTGCCAGAGTCTAATGAAACTGGGACATTCAATGAAAATACATAACACAAACTTAATTTACCCCATTCACTCTTCTGTTTATAATATGATAAGAAAAGGCTGCTTCATTGGCAAAAGTAGGTCCGTTTCAGGATCACACAGAGAGGTTTAGTTTTACAACACTAGAAAGTCAAGTAATGTATAGCAGACCTGCTCAATCCATGGATACGTATGCAGGTAAAGGAGGAGTTGGAGGGGTCGGCGTCTAATTCTGGTTGCCGGCGTCCAATTCGGGCTCACTGGCGTCCAATTCTGGTCGCCGGTGTCTAACTTGGGAGCAAGAATTAATTACATCGGCCCAGTTCAGGACTGTCCGTGGCCTGGTTTTGGGACGCGGACTGGCGGTTGGGGACCCCTGATTTAGTTGTGTATTACTGTATATGTTCATCCAAGTGTTAGATGGAGAATCACACATACTGCAGATGTTTTTGGATGCTTACTGTAGTTGACATTGCTTAAACTATTAGTTCTAACAAAAGGTGCAGAGTTGGCTACTAGTCTAGTCACTTAAATGTATCCAATCAGCACGTTGTATTTAGGGGACAGAGCAATAATAAGAGAGAGAGAGGGTCATTTATAAAGTTTGCGCAGAGCATATTCATTTGCAAATAGTTGCTTTGCCCATGCTTTTTCCTGAATGTTAAAATATTGCACTGCTTGCATGTCTTTTTGTGAATTTGCATAGTGAATACATTTTTGCAAATGGCTCGCTAATGAGACAGGTCTGTGTGTGAGTACAAGCACTTTGCGAGGTTGTTGTGCGCGAAAATAG
Organism: Xenopus borealis; assembly: GCA_024363595.1. Classification (NCBI taxonomy): domain Eukaryota; kingdom Metazoa; phylum Chordata; class Amphibia; order Anura; family Pipidae; genus Xenopus; species Xenopus borealis. The sequence continues at coordinate 29,455,903 of CM044434.1, read as the reverse complement.
CGTTGACAGTAACTTTGCGAAACTGTTTTGCAAATATTTTCTCTGCCACCAAAGTTGTGGCTTAATTCAAATGCATAGTGTGTGCTTAAATATTCGCAATTTTTTCCATATTTAAAAATCTGTTATAGACATTTGCAGCGTGAAAAACGAATTCGCAAATCTGTTTGCACACTCCTATTCAGCTTTATAAATATAACCAGACGCAGGGCACATATTTTCACTGTTGCGAATCAATCTGCCCTGCACGAAGTTTATAAATGAGCCCCAGAGAATCATCTATTAAAACTAATACAGTATATGCATGAAAAGTATATAGCAGATACAATGAAAGTGTTAGCTCTCCCTCACATTATCCAAACTGTACATAAATGACTTATTACTCTGTGCCATTTCTGACTTTATGCATCCTCTCTGCACTATCCTAGGAGGATATACACTAAGAGGGATGTAGGCACATTCGGTAAAGAGCTTCCTGATTTTGCAGAATTCTGTCACTATGATGAATCTGTAGCCTCTGGGAATAAGGAGTAAAGACAGTGTCAGGGCTTTGCATGCAGATAAGTAATTTCAATCTACATGTGCAAATTTGGAGGGGGAGGTTAATATGTGATAATGTGTGATAATATTTTATTAAATTAAATTTATTAAATTAAATAACTCACTAGTGGCTAGTTATGCTTCCAGTTCCACAGACTCTATTTTGATGGTTTTGTAAAATACTGTTTTTTGTTCTTCTAAACAGATAATATGATACATGATTATGATAATATTGCTGATCTGTAAACACCTTTTGGCCATATAGCTTATTTAGTGCATGCTATGTGCCTTAAAGGAATTGTTTGGTATAAAAGTAAAAACTGGGTAAATATAAAAGGCTGTGCAAAACAAAAAATGTTTTCAATATAGTTAGCCAAAATGTAATGTATAAAGGCTGCAGTGACTGTTTGTCTAACCTAGCAGAACAGAACACTACTTCCTGCTTTTCAGCTCTCTTGGTTTACACTGACTGGTTACCCTGGTTACCAGGCAGTAACCAATCAGTGACTTGAGGGAGGGCCAGATGGGCCTTAACTGTTGCTTTTGAATCTGAGCTGAATGCTGAGGATCAATGGCAAACTGACTGAACGGTTATGTCCCATGTGGCCCCCCTTCAAGTCGCTGACTAACTCAGATTTAGGCAGCTGAAAAGCAGGATGTTGTGTTGTATTCTGTTATGTTGCACATCCAGTCACTCCTGCTTTTATGCGTCACATTTTTGGTTAACTAACTATATTAGAAACATTTTTTTATTTTGCACTGCCTATCTATTTACCCAGTTTTTATTTTTATCCTGAACTCTTCCTTTAAGAGTTTTCAGTACCAGTAATAATATGAGTCATGTTATTTCTAATACGTTTGTGAATATTGCAATGAGGGTATCAAAATGTCATTCTCCTTCTATGCCCTTCTTCTTTTCATCATCATCACCATCATCATCATCACTGTTTAAGTACACAAAATTAGCAAGTTACAGAGCACTTTACAGTTACCGAATAAAATTAGGCTCATTTCATGCCTGCCATACTGTAAGTACTGGACTCCATTTTTCCTTGTGAAAGTTGGCATTCACTAGATTTCTAAATAATATGCAAGCTATGAGGGCATTCAAGTAAACGCCCATGTGCACCACCCACTCAGCCCCTCCTGTATACAGTTCTGTTGAATGAGCCCGGCTCTGTGGTTTATGAATAAGGCAAAAGGATATTTTACTTCTTTACTACTGTGTATATCAAAAACCTATTGAAGGAATCTTTGAAAGGGGTTGGACATAAACATGATTTACTCTTCTGTTTTAGATGTAATATTCCTGAAACTGTGTACCCTGATCAATGAGTTTGGAGTCAGTCTAGTTTAAGAAGGTACAGTAAGCAGGGCCCAGTAGTTGTTAAATGCCATGTTGTCTTGCAGTTGTGAGTACAAATGAGTTTATGAATAGTTTCCATCGCTTCATATACAGATGAGTGCTAAGATTTTGGACAAGGGACACTTGGGGGTCACTAACAAAATTGACATTTTGCACCAGTGTAGTGATAAACCTAGATCATTCAAGGTTAGTGGGTTTTGGGTTACTGAAATTCTACAGTCTTTTGTGTAATGGCTCAAAAAAGATTGATCAAGAAATTAGTAATTTTTTTTTACGGTTTCAGTTAATATTTCATGAACAACAAAGACATTTTTTTATGAATGTGGCCTCCTTGAAATGCCCCAAAAGCTCTCTGTGAATTAGGCAGTGTGTAATAGAAGGCTGTAGGCTGCACATGTAGTCTCACCCTGTAATTTGTGATTAAGTATTAAAGGAGGGGCCTGGGTGCCAATTGCTATTCCAAAGGGACTTCTTAGGTGCAAACAGGGTGCTGCACAATAAATACAAGCAATATTACATGTCACCCAATAGGAATAATTTGTCACTTTTTTGTCTGTAATTATAGTTAACAAGCCATTGGATAATACAAATAATTATCGGTATTCTTTATATAAATGACCTGACAGAAATGAATTCTTAACAACACAGTGGGGGCCAGCAGAACTGAGTTATGCTATAATTTTTCAATGACCGTGGAGTGTTCAGATTAGAAGTAATTATAAATAGTAGCTGTATGTTTAAATTATGTCATTTTGCGTTCAGACCTCAGTTTCCAGTTTTTGAAGACAATGCCAATTGTTTAGCAGACACAGTTTATAAAAAGTTTGTTAATGTGCTGCTCCAAGCTTAGCCGCTGATTTTGTGCAATTTGACTTGTGATTTCCACATACACTCCTATCTGAACAATGATTTCCAGAAACACAGCCAGAAAGTACAGTAGGCGTACAGGACAAACATTCTTAAGGTTCACATTTGAGCAGCAGAGTACAGTTTCATTGATCAAGATATCACCCATGTACATATACATCTCTTCTGCATCTGACAACAGAAATGATTAGTGTAGGATAACCTAGCTTCATGCAGTAAACTGCAAGTTATGGGATAACTCAACTGGGTATCACCTGCATATACTCCAATGTTTAGCAAATGGGCTGTAGTTTGTTTTCTCTTCCAATTCCATTCTTACTTAGATCTTAATACTTCCAGACTACTAAATCATGATTTAATCAATTGCAACACTTTTTTGTAAGGGAATAAGGGCCCTTACACACGGGCGTTTGTTACCTGTGCTCCCCTGCGTTCTGTTTGGCTGCGTTCAGTTGAGCGCAGGTCTAGACGCACTCCATTCTTTTCAATGACGTTGTACCCAGGAGACGTGTGCAAGCGCCGAACTCAGGTGCAGACTAGGGTTGCCACCTGGCGGTATTTTACCGGTCTGGCCGGTATTTTTGATGGTTGATCCCAATGTTATTAATATATATAGGAAGGCCGGTATTTTTTTTTAAGAAAAGGTGGCAACCCTAGTTCGGCGCTTACACGCGTCTCATGGGCACAACGTCATTGAAAAGAATGGAGTGCGTCTAGATCTGTGCTCCCCTGCATGTTTTCATTTTTAGAGATATAATTTCATCTGGCCCTTTAGAAATGTTTCTGTTGAGTCAGTGTGAAACTTGCAGGACAGATGTTACCAATCGCTTTAATCTCATAATTTAATAAATCTGCCCCTTAGTTCCATATCTTGGCCTGCGCAGACTCATTGAGACTGAAATTAATATGTTTATATCATTCAGCTTTTAAATATGTAACTTGTAGAATAGAATAGTGGTCCCTTTATTAGTCAAAATAATAATGTGACAGCTTTGGCCCACACCCCATTGGTATTAATGTTCTGACATATCATGTTATGTGTGCTTGTTCTCATGCAAAGATAATATATTCAATCTGAATGCCCAGTTTTGGACTTGGGTACCAAGGGCCCACCAGAAAACCTTTGACCACAGACCCACTGTCTAAACTGTTTTTCTAATCTTCTTGTTCTTTTAATCACTTCTCCTTTATTAACATCTACCCTTCTGCTCTTTATTCTCATATAGATATGGGGAATGGCCTAGGTATAGGCATGCAAAGCAAATAGCTGGGTGAGCAAGAGGGCCCACTGATGCCCATAGGGAGTTTTCCAGGTATCCTGGTGAGCCAGTCGGAAAGGGTCGCTACTTATCAGCACTATATAAAAATCTGCACAATTAATTCACCCATGAAATATTAAAGCGGCATTTATACTGAAATAAAACTACACAAAAAGAGGAACCAGTTACTGTTGGTATTTCTGCACCAATCATTCTGTAACTATTGTTTGCAGAATTGCACCCTGAAAATGTGATCTTTGTATAGATGCAAATAATTTGTGAATTAATTAAGTGGATATGCATTAAGCACACAGATGTATAGTGGGTTGTGGTATTTGTTATATCAGTTATATACCTGCTAATATTCCAGCCATTAGAATCCTTTAAATCAAGTTTTTGATGGTAACACTAAGGAAGTAAGACATCCACAATATATATGTGTGTGTGTGTAATAGCTCATTGTTCCATAGCCCAAGCATAACTTTTTGAATGAAATACAATTGTTTGCTTTATCAGACTACTATGCAGCAGTATGAAAAATGGCATTTAACAATAGATTCCCCAGAAATAAGATCATATTTGTTATGAAACATTAGGAATACCCTGAGACAAAACCCAAATCAAGTTGCTTTTTCACCTCTTTCCTTTGACTTACCTGTAAGTGGTACCGTGTGCCCAGCAAGGTCTGCTTCCTGCTGTGTGAATAAAAAAGATGCAGTGTATCGTTACGGATATATTAACTGTCGTGTCCCACTTGTGGAAATGTCATGCAAGTAGTATTCGCCGCCGGTATTAAATAGATGATCTGGGTGATAGCTTTCTTTGGCTGCCACGGATGAGTTAGAAAATGCTGGTGGAAGTAGTTTCTCCTTACTTTCCTACTGAAGCAAATCAGCGTGCTGCTGCTGTACACCTAGGCATTGGCTCATATCAGAGGTGGAGAAGATTTAGAGTGAATTAAAAAAAGTGTAGTGAAACTGATCTGTGATTACATCAGTTGAAATAAGGCAGGCAGCTGGCTGAGCGAGCCAATAATTATATCAGCTCTAGTTTGCCTCCAGCGAATCTGTATGTAGTAAGAAAAAAAATCTCAACAAGTGAATAAGCTACTGTGTTTTTTTACCTTTTACCTGTCATGCAGTTAAGAAGAGTGATTGAACTAGAGACTTGCAGTTATTAGTATGAGTCATTCCCCCCAACTTTGCTAATTTTATGACTTGCACTCTCTTGGGGTACAGCTTTACCTTTTTTTAGATGGAATATGTTCCCCCTAGATAAAACACAGTCAGAGCTGCAGATAAGCCAAGTCAAATTCCACAAGTGTTTGAATCCTGGAATGGCTAATTTACACACCCCTAAAAATAAAATACCTAGAAGGTGTTGTAGCAACATGGGTACTTTTGGCTCAATTAGTAACATTATTATGTGAGACTCTATGAGACTTTTGCTACTGAGAAGAGGCAACTGAAATGCTAAGGCTTGCCAGGGGTGGCTTACCATTAGCAGCATTGGCAAGCACTATACATAGACAGTTCCCAAAATGTGCCCTATGCATATTGGACAGAACTACATTTAATTTACCCGTCAAGTACATTTAATTTACTCTTTGCTTTCTTATGTGTTTGTTTTTGCTCTGGGTTCCATTGGAGTTTCTATATCAAATGCTTCTATATCTGGTACATGTGCATTTGTTCCTATGTTGGAGCTGAACAGACAGACATGCGTTTCAACATGGACTTGTAATAATTGATGCACTCTTAACAGAATGTGGATATAAACAGCCTATTTGTAATATACATGCCCAGACTAGACAACACACACACACACACATATATATATATATATATATATATATATAAATACATCTTTTTTTCTCATTTTGATTCTCTACATTACCAAAATGAATACAATCACTTAATTTCAGGGGCTCAAAAGTAATTGGACAAATTAAAAAAATTGAAAATCAAATGTTCATTTCTAATTAAAAACCATTTGCTGACAATGACAGCCTGAAGTCTTGAACTCATGGAAATCACCAGATTCTGGCTTTCCTCCTTTTTTATGCTCTGCCAGGCCTTTTCTGCAATGACTTTCAATTGCTGTTTGTTTGTGGCCTTTCTGTCTTCAACAAGTGAAAGTCATGCTCAATTGGGTTCAGATCAGGTGACTGACTTGGCCATTGAAAAATATTCCACTTCTTTGCTTTAATAAACTCCTGGGTTGCTTTGGCTGTATGTTTTGGGTCATAGACTGCATTTAGCTGGATTTGAGCAGACAGTATATCTCTGAACACCTTAGAATTAATTTGGCTGCTTCTGTCCTGTGTCACATGATGGATAAACACTAGTGTCCCAGTGCCACTGGCAGCCCCAAGCCATCACATTGCCTCCCAAATGTTTTACACATGATGTGCTATGCTTTGGATCATGAGCTGTTCCATGCCTTCTCCATACTTTTTTCTTGCCATCATTCTGGTAGAGGTTGATCATCATTCTGGTAGAGTGATGGGCGAATCTACCCTGTTTTGCTTTGCCGAAAAATTTGCGAATTTCCAGAGAAATAGGCGGAAAAGATAGCGAAAACTCTTCGGCGGCGAATGGCGGGAATTCGCCCATCACTACAATCTAGCCTTTCTATTCTTGAGACTTATGAGTGTCTTGCACCTTGCAGTGCACTCTCTGGATTTACTTTCATGCAGTCTTCTCTTTATGGTAGACTTGGATTATTGATACCCTACCTCCTGGAGAGCGTTGTTCACTTGTTGTGAATGGGTTTCTCTTCACCATAGAAATGATTCTGCAATCATCCACCATTGTTGTCTTCCATGGACGTCCAGGTCTTTTTGCGTTGCTGAGTTCACCAGTGCTTTCTCAGGTTGTACCAAACTGTAGATTTTGCCACTGCTAATATTGTAGCAATTTTTTGGATGAGTTTTTTTCTGTTTTTGCAGCTCAAGAATGGCTTGTTTCACCTGCAAAGAGAGTTCATTTGACTGCATGTTGTTTGTTCACTCTTTCACTCACAAGCAACTCCATCTGCTTCATTGATAATGAGGAAGGAATTGCCCATGTCTGCCCATGAAACAGCCGTTGAGTTAATTATCCAATTACTTTTGAGCCCCTGAAATTAAGTGATTGTGTTAAACAAAAGTTTTAGTTCCTCACTAGTGAATTTATTCGCCAGGGGCAAATTTGCAGCGAATTCCCACGATTCGCCGCTGGTGAATAAATTAGCGAAACGCCAGCAAAAATTCGCCAAAAAAAGGAGTCGTGCGTCGTTTTTGACGGGACGCAACGAAAACGACGCACGTCAAAAACGACGCGACTTGTCAAAAACGTGCCGCGACTTGTTTCGCGAATTTTTTCGCCAATTCGCAAATTTTTCGGCGAAGTGAAACTGGGTAGATTCGCCCATCACTATTCCTCACATTTTTATGCAATCCTTTTGTTCAACCCACTGATATAAAGCAGAAAGTCTGCAGTTCAACTGCATCTGAGTTGTTTCATTTAAAATTCATTGTGGTAATGTCCAGAATCAAAAAAGTTGTCTCTGCTCAAATATTTATGGACCAGACTGTAAATGTATACATATATATATATATTTAATGGCCATGTCCCACTATGCACACCAGTGTTGGTGCAACAGTAGGGTAGTACAGAAATCCAAAAGTCCAGTCTGCAACATATTTACCAGGATAAATCCTGACCCTGGGACATAAGTAACAGCCTGTTTAGGATTTGATACAAGATACTATATACAAAATACAAGATACTGTCACTGTATAATCTAGAACAATGCTGTCCAAGATTTCTATATAATGGTCTAAAAAAGTCAACAGAATAAACCATGGTCTTGGATTATATGAAAATAATTCTATCTATATTAGTCTGTTGATACTTTCCATAGCTTGGGGGCATAGGTCATAAAATTACCATTTGTAGAAGGCTATATAAAGGAACCAGACTATTAAATAGTTATGATCCATTATTATGTCCACCAGACTGATTGGGTGAAACAAATCCTAGGCACTAAGCAAAGAAACATGATCACTCACCTAGAAGACTCTCTGGATCTAATCAACAGACAGGCAGGCAAAATTTCAGTTCCCAAGGGCATTGCTTTAAAACAAACAACTAAGGACCAGAAATTGGTAATATTATCATTGTACCACAGTATCCACTCTAAATGGAGGTAATATAACCAGAGTCCAGAATTATTTATAGTCAAGTGCTACGACACAACTAAAACAACTAAAACTCTTGACATACAAAAGACTGTTTATCATTATACCATGGGAAGCCCATGTGGCCCAAATATTGAAAGGGGAAATGTACATTTTCTTGTGATGCTCAAGTTCTATATAGGCATTTAACTGGAATGCTTTGCCCGTTATTGCAGTTTATTTAAAGGGATCCTGTCATGGGAAAACATGTTTTTTTCAAAACACATCAGTTAATAGTGCTGCTCCAGTAGACTTCTACACTGAAATCCATTTCTCAAAAGAGCAGATTTTCCTATATTCAGTTTTGAAATCTGACATGGGGCTAGACATTTTGTCAATTTCCCAGCTGCCCCTGGTCATGTGACTTGTGCCAGCACTTTAGGAGGGAACTGCTTTCTGGGACACTGTTGTTTTTCCTTCTCAATGTAACTGAATGGAACACAGTGGGACATGGGTTTTTACTATTGAGTGCTGTTCTTAGATCTACCAGGCAGCTGTTATCTTGTGTTAGGAAGATGTTATTGTTGTGTTTGGTAGCCGGTTCATGCAGCCATTACATAACAGCAGTAAGTCTTACTTTCACTTTCAAGCTGTACAGAAAGTCCTGTGTATGCACAGTGCCACCTGCAGGCCATTTGTATAAACACCACAGTTATCTGGCTACCTTCTCATTGTTCTGTTGTTAGGCTGCTGGGGGGGAGAAAGGGAGGGGGTGATATCATGCAAAATTGCAGTACAGCAGTAAAGACAGTGATTGAAGTTTATCAGAGCACGTCACATGACTTGGGGCAGCTGGGAAATTGACAATATTTCTAGCCCCATGTCAGATTTCAAAATGAAATATAAAAAAATCTGTTTGCTCTTTTGAGAAATAGATGTCAATGCAGAATTCTGCCGGAGCAGCACTATTAACTGATGCATTTTGAATTTTTTTTCCCATGACAGTATCCCTTTAAAAAGGTTAATGTGTTCCCCTGCATCCTGTGTGCACTGACAGGCATAGCACCAGGCCATCAGATTGCTCATACAAAAAATGTATAGTTTCCATTGCAAAAACCACCCTTTTTAAGTATTATACCCCTAGTCAGGAAGAAGATCCACCTTGACCTGTAGCTGAATTTACACTTTCATAATTATTAAACTCCATTTCAATGCTGAATCTAAAATATTTTAGACATCTTACCAATAACTTAAGAATTAAAAATCTTGGAAAAGATGTTCAAACAAAAACAACATCCATTTCACACCGTGCAGGAAGTGGATTCATAAAAAGTAAAAGAATAAAAAGAGAGTAAATAGGACAATATGAAAGAATAGACATTTCCATCTCCAATTGTGCCATTTATAGAGATTTGACAAATAAACATTGGAATAAACTGAAAACCCGGCCCTTTTCTGTAGAATGTAACTGGTGGTGTTTCCAAAATGTGCCATAGACAGGGCCTGATCCTTAATAAAAAATAGGCTTGTGGTTAAAAAGACATAAAGTTGCAGATCAGCAATTATAAATGCTGCGACCTGTCAGAACATCCAGTACTCAACTAAGATTTTTTTTTTTTTTTAAATCACATAGCAAAGATATTTGATCGAAAATGACATTTCAAATAAAATATGTTATTTATAGATTGGAATGTTCTACTTTGACATATCACAGATTCGATTTATGGAACTCGATAAAACAGCCATAAAAGGTAAATTAATAATATACATGTATGTAAGTAGATGCACAGGGTATGGAGAGAAATGTAGCTTTTTGGACTCTTTATCCACAAGGGCTCAGTGAGCATCTGAATGTGAGTATTTATTGAATTGGTTTTGGTTCTTTTCCAGTTCCTCCTGTTATAATAGAGCTAAGCCCCATTTTTTAAAAATTTATGCTAACTAAATCTTATATAATATTTGAATTTTCACTTGTTTTCACTTGTGCTGAAAAGACGTACTTCCAGTAACGAAACTAGGTGGGGGTGGGCCCTGGTGTGGGCCGTGCAGTTGCCCCCCCCCCTTCTCGGTGACTGATTTATGCGCCGATGCAGCCGATTCTAGCTGGCTGCAGCAGGCACGAGACTGACGCGGGGGCCCTGCAGGGGTGTGGGACCTGGCCCAGTTACACCCCCTGCTCCCCCAGTAGTTACGCCCCTGCGTACTTCATAAAACTACAACTACATATTCAGATTTCTGCTCAGTATTTAGCTAAAACCCAGCAGTTTTAACAGAATTTAGATTCAGCTAAAGTGGTCATGTGAACTAAATCTCAACTCATCGGGGGTTGAATCCAACAACTTGAAAAATCTGGCTTTTTAGTGGAAAAAAAATAGAATTTTTCAAGATTTATTATACCCCAAAGATGGAAAAAGTCTGAAATACAGATCAATGGAGGGAAGAGTATAAACATAATCTGAAATAGGTATTCCCCCAAGGGCAAAAAAAATACTGGTCTGCCTATATATTTATGTTTTTTTCCTATTCATAACATTGGGGTCAACCATAATTTTTACTGGCCAGGCCTGTAAGTGGATTCAGGATCTGACAGGGCCAGCGAGACACTGGGGAAAAAACATGTTGGGCCCCAAGCCTCATGGGCTCCATGGCCCCTGTTGACTCAGGCCCGCTTCCCCCGTCTGGGATATGTAGTTGCTGAAATCAGTAGCCTGACCAGTGCCATATGGAGGAGCTGCAGCTGGTGACTGGTACTTATTTAACTGCAGCATTTTCCCAGGTAAGGAACATGAGGCAGAACCACAGCTTGTTAAATACTAGACTAACCTTTGAAACTGAATAATTCTTATTCTTAATTTACTTATTAAAAAGGTCCCCAAGAAGTTAATTAAAACAAGTGCAGTGAGCATTGTTAATGTGACCATTTCTCTCACCAGTGCGTAGAACCATTGCAAGTCACATATCCCCAAGTATACTCCCAGATCAACGTGAATGTAAGACTGCACATGGCTAAACTGTGAATGGCTTAACTATCTGGGGACATATAAATGCGGAGCGAGAATTTGTTAGGCGTGTAGCTATATTAATGTTTCTAAACAATTTAGAAGTACGATCACAGGAAAAGAATACGAATGCAGGACATATGTGCTGTGCACACGCGGCGCGGCGATTTCCGGAATCGCCCAAAGTTTCCTCACGAAGTAACTTCGGGCGATTCCGGAAATCGATGCGCCGCGTATGTATCAGCGCTGGCGCTTTTTCATTTAAACTAGCGGCGGACAGGGAGAAGGGAGTTCGGGGAGATTTTAGCCTGCGATTAAACGCCAGGCGACAGAATCTCCCCGAATCTCCCTGTCTGTCCCAGCCCTAAAACTACAAATTTAGGTACATGTGTAAGTGGATATATAGGTAGAACCATGCGGAGAATGAAGGATAGAATTCTAGAACACATAGCTTGTGTGGGGAGAAAAGATCTTTCATCCTCTATTGCTGAACATATATTGAATATACATAATGGAGATGATAAATCTTTCCAAGGCATAGAGCAAGTTAGACTGGGTAAGAGGAAAGGTGATCTGGAAAATTGATGAATAAGAGAGAAGCATGGTGGATGTTTACTCTAGAAACTGAGAAGCCCTTAGGTCTGAATAAAGAAAGTGAAATTAAATCATATATTGAATAACAAATTATTAAAAATTTAACTTAGAAAACATGTGCTTTTTGACACAATGGTTATGGCTAGTCTTGGTTTTAAATGCAAATATACAGAAATTAATGTATTGAATGTTTTGTAAATAGGGTCTTTCCCCTATAAGGCAAATTTGTTTGTAATTGTGGATAGCTATGTAAAGTTGTGCATGGTGTAAAAAAATGTTGTCATGTGACACTAAACGCATCAGTAGTTGTGACTTTAATGCACTGATAGAAGGCGAACATGCGATTAATACATTTGTCAAATAAATAAAGCAATTTTTAGTCATCATGACTTGGCGTGCCAAAGAAGTCCGATTTGGTGAAAGCATTGTTAATGTATTTACATAACCACGTCTGTTGTAATAAAGGCGGCCAATTCTATGTAGTCTAGCCTCAAACAATACAGATAAAACTTCAAAAATTCCAACAGGAGGCAAAAACTTGAAAGAAAAAAAAAGTAGTGACACGGACAAACATATGAATGCATGTTAACCAATTAACTGTAAACTCACAAGTCTATAGTTCAGCAGGAATTTCAGGAACTAGGATGTCAGAAGATCTGTGTACATTTATAAAAGTGTGTCTTGAATTTTACACCAAAAAAAAGAATAAACTTTTTTATATAATAAACTGTCCCTTATGAAAACGTGACATGTTCCTTTTGCATTTGCCAGAGTTACACCTGTCAAGATGAATTAGAAGTCTGGTAGGAGCTCAGGAGCTGTCTTGCTTCGAGGATATAGACCAAGACCTTGTTCAAAGCTCAGAGGATATAGACCAAGACCTTGTTCAAAGCTCAGAGGATATAGACCAGGACCATGTTCAAAGCTCAGAATATATAGATCAGGACCTTGTTCAAAGCTCAGAGGATATAGACCAGGACCTTGTTCAAAGCT
>CM044434.1:29426901-29441285 GCA_024363595.1 Xenopus borealis | reverse complement strand
TTTCAATCGAAAATGGACCTATTTCGATCGAATAGGTCCATTTTTGATCAAATAAAAATCGTTTGAATCGTTCAATTGCATTGTTCGAATTGAACGATTCGAAGGATTTTTCACAAAAGGACTTAGAAAAAAACTCAGGACAGTTTCTAGGAGGTCCCCAATAGGCTAAAATGGCAATTTGGGAGCTTTAAGGTGGCGAAGTGTCGAATTCAAAGGATTTTCCCAAACTTACTTTGAAATCCAAATTTTTTAAATTCGAATTTTATTCGAATATTCACTTCGACCCTTAGTAAATGTGCCCTAGATTCTTCAGATTTACTCTAGAGCTGTAATGGTTAATAACAGTTTTTTTTTTCGATAGTTGCCAGGAAATATTTTTTAAATTAAGCTGTTTAAGACCCATTAAATGTCCCTTTATGGTTCATATTGAAATATAATGTTTTTGTCTGTGCCTAAAACTATAAGGAGTCATTTCCATATGCTTTGTTCTGGGCCATAGCTGTGCGGTGTGCATTGCTAGAGGGAGCCTTTCCCAGCCTGCCCCTCATGAATATTGTTACAGGTGAGGGACTTGTTATCCAGAATTCTCTGGACCTGGGTTTTTTGGATAATGGTAACAGGTCTTTACATGATTTAGATCTCTATGCCTTAAGATTACGTTAAAATAATTTAAACAATGATTAAACCAAATAGTATTCTTCTGACTCTAACAAGGAATCATATTATCTTAGTTGGGATCAAGTACAATGTACTGTTTATTATTACAGAGATAAAGGAAATACTTTTTTAAAAACATAATTATTTGATTAAAATGGAGTCTACAGGAAATGGGCATTCTCTAATTTTTGAGCTTACCTATTGGTTTTATATAACCATTTGCACACCTTTACAAATGCACGTAGTGCTGCATACTTTTGGAAAGTCCAGATTCTTGCAAGGACCTGCAGATGTGGGCACTCATGCCAGTTCAGGGTGCAAAGTGTAAATTTGCACTACATTTGGAAATTAGCCCTATAGTGAAGCAGAGACACAGATTTTTAACAATGGCAGAAAAGAGAGGGGGCCCTCTACCTGCAACCAAATAACTCTGTGCAGTGCTGCCCATAATATGGTTTATAATATGATGGTTTATATGATCTGCCTGAAGCTTATCCATTCCAATACTTTTGTGGACCACAAATTAGCCTTGCATAGTTGCAAGTAAAATTCATGTCATTGTCTCTACCTCAATTGCATGAGATGTGTGGGCAAATTTGGCTTTTAGATTTAAATAGTTTTTATTGTTAAACAAGCAGGAATTTCAACAAAAGATCAAAGCAGAACAATGAGGCACACCTATGCCATACCTCCCAACATTTTGGAAATAAAAAGAGGGCCAAAAATGTTGATGCGCTAAGTGCAGCAGAAATTTTTTGACTATGCACATTTTTTGGCCTCACCCCCTAATTACCATGTTCATTTTACAAAATTTAGCAGGTAATGAAAGTTTGAACATATTTCTGTGTTTTAGTTTTTTTTTCCAGTTATTACAACTGTTATCTTATATTGTTACAATTGCTTATCTCAAAATTGTTACAAAGTGTCTTATCTGCACCACATGGCTGTTCTGGGTAGAGTGCTGCAGCGGGTCGGGTACCCGTGGGTTACCCACAAAATCTTGCGGTACCGTGCGGATTGCATGAACAAGTTCCAGGTGCGGGTATAGAAACGGGTCAGTGGTTCTGAAGTTTGCGGGCTGAGGGTCGGCCCACGGGTCTTCTCCATAGCGATGAGATCACTTCCAGTTTACAATGACAGCACTTCCTGTTTTATTCCTTTTTTCTGATCACTGCCACTTTCTGATGATGTCACTTCCGCTTTACAATAACAGCACTTCCTGATTCTTGATGGTCAGTGGGTTGCAGATAAGGTATTTGCAGGTCAGGTTGGGTCGCGGGTCCAAGCAGGTAAGAATGCGGGTCGCGGGTCCAGGTTGTCCGTACGGGTCGGGAGTGGGCCCACAAAATGGGCTCTCTGCCAAAAGCGAATTAAGATAGAAACATTGTATAATTTTTTTAGCTCTTCTATGTAGAGAAAATGGAGACCCATGACTGTGGGTTGAGCTGTCAAACGCGTGACTGTCCTGCTGAAAACAGGACAGTTGGGGGGGTATGCTACACCAGGGGTCCCCAACCACCGGGCCAGAAGCAGGCTGCAGACAGTCCTGAACTGGGCTGCAGAGCCTAGCATCTAATTAACTCGGCACGTCTGAATTGGACGTTGCGAGTCCGAATTGGAGGCTCAATTGCCTCTGGCACCCCTCCTGACCCCCATCCCCCCAATCCTTGAAATAAGATTAGACTCTTCACCGGTCCACGGGACAAAAAAAGGTTGGGGACCCCTGTGCTATACAACTTGTAGCAAAAATGCCTAATAGGAAAATGAAGAGTAAATATGATTGGCGAAGTTGTACAACAGATTAAAATACGTCAATTTTAAAGATTGGCTTTTTGATCCAGCCCTCATGGAAGGATATCCTATGCAGTGTCGGACTGGCCCACAGGGATACCAGGAAAACTCCCGGTGGGCCCAGGTGTCAGTGGGCCTCTTGCTTTGCATATTTTATGGTTATTCCCTACTTATGGGAGCAAAGAGGCTTAATAATGGAAGAATATAGTATAGTTCTTTGATTGTGTAGTGAAAAGAGAATAGGAGAACATAAAGGTTGAGTGAGGAGAGGAGATAAAATTGTTTGGAAAGTGGGCCCTGAGCCTAAGGCTTTCTGGTGGGCCCCTGGGATCCCAGTCCGACACTGATCCTATGCAAGCTAACCTGCTGTATAAGGATGGGACTCTTCTTTCAACCAGAATTTGTATCCTCATTTTGTTAGGGACTTCAACAAATATGGTAGGTGCTTCTCATAACTCTCCTGATTGAAGAAAAACCTATTGCAAGTAAATGGAAGGATGCCATTCCACCTACATTTGGCAAATGGATCAATATAATGAAAGAAATAATCTGGAGAAACAGTTATGTACCAAAAGGGAATCTATAGAGAAGCATGACTAGGGCACCCATTTAAGAACATCACAATCTTAAGTGCACAGCTCTAAAACGGACGAAAATTTTGGACGAAAAACTGTACTAGCGACGGTCACTTTCACTAGCAAATTGTCCTCTATGGGCGATGTCCCTGCGGATGGGATTTCTGGCACATTGTCGCTAGCGATGGCCACTTTGCCCTTTAGTATATCTGCCCCATTGATACCAATCATAACCTGTGGCCAGATGCGTTTATGTCGAACAAGTTGGTAAACTAAACCTTAAACAGCATGTTCCCAGTGTGAAGTGGAAGTTAATCAGCCGCTCCAAACACTACAGTAAATAAATCTTTACCTGGTGGTCTAGTGGGGGGACGGCCACAAATTGCTCCCTCTTCTTGTGTTTCCTAGGACGCACGTGCCCGTGTCTCGTTTACTTTATTTTGGACGCGCCTGCGTGATGATGTCAGTGAGCAATACTGAAAATTCAAACTGTATTTAAGGGTATTTAAGGGTGTTTTTACTCATTGCCCGTTATAGGGTTTTCCTGGTGCCTTGTATGCCGTGCTTTAAAGCTTCTTGTCTAGTTCTGATCTCCTGTGTTTGGCCCTGTCTGGCTAATCGATTACTCAGACTTCTGAATCCTGACCCTTGCCTGCAATTCGACTTGATTCTGCTAAACCTACCTGATTGATTACCTGGTTTGATCCTTGCCTGTGCTCCGCAAAACCCTCCTGATTGACTTCCCGGTTTGACCCTTGCCCGTCTGACTACGTTTGTACTCTGCCTGCCTCGACCCGGCCTGATCTGACTCCTCTTTTGCCTGAAGCCTTGTACCACGACCTTCTGCCCAAAAGCCTTTGTTTAACAGTTGAGCCCTAATGCTAGCCAGAACTCTTTGCCTTGCACCTCTCGTTAAGTCCAGGTGGCATCCGAGTAAGCTGAGGGCTCCTCCCAAAGCCAAAAGCCGTCATACTACTGGTGAAGCCGAGCTGAGACCAGGGTGCTTGGCAACTGTTCTGTTATTGGGTGCCGATCGTTACAACACTTTTGTATATGGAATTAAAGCACACCTGTAAGAACTTGCACAGTAATACATCTATCTGGGTCTAATTGTTTCACCTATCAGGGTACAAAAGTCTCAGCAGCTTGAGAACCATTCTTCCAATGCTGCTTATTTCATGTAGCTCAGGTAATTTGCATCTAGATGCCCCCCAGAGGATTTTAGGTACCAAGAATAGCCTACAGCACCCCAGGCTTCTCCATGTCTATACAAATATCACAAGAATAAGATTAAACAAGGGGTTTTCCAGATTAATGTTAAACCTGCCCTAGATGGAGCTTTTAGCATTGCAATTCAGAGGATCTAATTGAAGGAAGGAACTAAAGACACGTCTATAAGTGGAACAAAACAGTGGCATGGGGAAAAAAACCAGGAGGGCAGAAAATCATAAGGGGGCATTTATTCAATCATTTGGATCTCCGTACCTTAAGCCTACTAAAAAATAATGTAAACACTAATCAAACCCAATAGAATTCTTCTGCCTCTAGGATTAACTTTATCGTAGTTGGGATCAAGTACAAGGTACGGTTATTTTGGAATTATTTTTATTGGACTTCTTGGAGTCTGTGGGAGACATCCCATAGTTCATAAATTTCTGGATAACAGGTTTCTGTATGACAGATCCCAAACCTGTACATGGCTTACAAACACAGGCAGTACCATATTCATTTTGAAAGCTCTGGTTCTGCACCTGTGGGCACTCATGCCTTTGTAGGGTGCAAAGTGTAAAACCCTGGAGATCAATGTTCATTCAGGTCTAGTTGGCCTTTTTAGCCAGTGGCAAAGCTGTAGAGGAAACAGACCCAGCAGCCACTGGGGGGACAGGGGAACAGGGGGCCTGGACTGGTCAGTTTCCTCTATAGAATTAAAATGCCCCCGACCAGCAGAGTGGTGTGAGGTAATGCCCACAGGGCCCCTCCCAAACCCAACAAAATGGTTTTGCCATGGATTCATTATATCTTAGAATAAAGTACAAGGTACTGTTTTACCATTACAGAGAAAAAAAATTGTCATTTTTAAAAACTGGAATTATTTTCTGAAAATAGATTCCATGGAAGACGGCCTTCCTGTAATTCGGAAGCTTTCTGGATGAAGCGTTTCCATGTATGGGATCCCATACCTTTAAACAATTCTGGAATCAGTTATAGTTGATTTTTGATTCGGCCTTCAGGCAAGCAAACACGTTTATGCATAAAAGACCTAAAGATTTATTAGCAAGTACCAGGAAAAAGCAGTGAGAGAACAAATTTACCCAGGGGTGACCTTGATGTTGCATCACTTATCAAGCACTAATCTCATTTCATTTGATTCAAAAAATATTTTCTGATAGATTCCAATAATAAGCAACAAATTGGAAGCATAAAAAATGTATAAATATCTCTTTGAAATTACTTCGAGGCAATTGTTATGAATTATTCTGCATGCTTATGAAGAAATGAAGCATAGATCAGATCATGTAGATCAGGTATTTACACAAATGTCAGTATATTGCTGCAAAGTGTTTTCCTGCATTGCCTCTATTGCTACTTGAGCCCTTATACTGTAGATATGAGATTTTTTTCATTACTGCTAGTAAGTGATATGCTCAAACGTTGTGTAATGAGCCATGAACATCAACAATCTGTTAGAAAGGAGGATCTAGATATTTAGGAATTATCCTGTGTAATATCAAGCGGTAGATAATTCCACCCTCCTTCAATAGGTTTTATTCTGACCCATTATACAACTGATTACTTTTCAACCCAGTGTAATGGAGCAGACTGAAGCCCAGCCAAGAAATCAAATACCTGTTGATATGCAGTTTTCCACTTATATATTTTTTTGGCACTAAAAAAATATTTTTAATATCATAAGTGCACTGTTGCTTGTTCCTGACCCGGTTAGTCCATGAACATTTTAGTTTCAATGCTGGCTGCAATGGTTCTGGGCTATTACCTGTGTATTGTGTGTACTAGGGTTGCCACCTGTCTGGATTTGACCCAGACAGCCCAGTTTTTTTAAGGGCTGTTCGGGTCAAAACTGGCTGCCCGGGTTTTCCAAATTAGGAAAATCAGCAGAATTTCCTGAGATTGATGTGGCGATTGGCCAATCATTGATTGCTGCATCATAGCCTTGCCCGTGATATCACAGTCCTGCCCCTGAAATCACAGTCCCTCCCCCACATATCACAGTTCTGTTCTATGACAGTCCCGCCCCATCACATCGTGGCCCGCCCCTGCAATGTCATGGTCTTGCCTCCCCCCCCCCAGAGTTAGTCAGGGGAAAAGGTGGCAAACCTAGTCTTTACCCAGTGCTGAGGTCCTTCCCGCAGAATACCTGACGCTTTAAAGTGGTCCAACTTTGTAATTGGTCCAACTTTATTAACCCCCTGTTTCCATGCTGCCATTTCTAAAAGGTGCCATTGAGAACATGTTTGGGTGTTTGATTTGTTTTCTGTGATGAAGAGTTTTACTCCACCAGTATATATTTTTATTCTTCCAAGACAAAGAGATTCTAATCGAATATCTAAACTTCACTTTACCCCCTGAGCAAGGAATGCAGTTTGTCAGGTTATTAGAGAGAAAACTCCTGCATTACAAGTATACAAAGCAGCCTCATACTGAGTGTCTTCTTATTGATATGCATATTGTATTACTCATTTTTGAAAAAGTTCAATGAATTATTCATGGGGATTGCTTATAGATCTACTCATAGTGATGCATCACTGAAACCTCAAGTGTAAAACAGAAGGGGGTTTCTCTATTTGTGGATTTTGAAAAACATATGAAGAATACACCAAGCGGCTGTTGACTGAGGAATATAAGTGTGTTTCCTGTTGTAGACCATTTCATACATTTTCCAGCAATAGCTATATGATTGCTTACGGTAGAGTTTGGCTGTATGAGACAAGACTATACCTGTATTTGGTTGTATGGATACAAGAACTAGGGCTCTAGACTAGGAAGTTCTAAATAATGCTGATAAATAGATACTTTTAAGTATATGAAAAATAAAGCATAAACATTGCAGCATTTTATAAACTGAACCTACTGTATAAGCAGAAGCACCAGTAATGATCCAGGCTTTTAAGCCATATTGGATCTTGTTAGCCCATCATTGTAGAGTCAGTGACACTGCACATGCTCAGTGTGCTCTGGACAGCTGTTGAGTAGCTAAGGATAGGGGCCTTCAGAAATCAGATACAGAAAAGGAGGTTTGTCCATCACAGATTCAGAATGTGTTGGTTTTGAATATGATTATGATATGAATGTGGATTAACAAAACAGCATAGAATAACACAGAAATGAACATGGGGAGCTACTGGGGGTAGTTGTGGTTGCATAAAGTTTGCTTTAGCGACAAAATGCCTGTGTCTAAAGGCACCCCTTGAATTACTGTATTGTTGCAAACATTGCTGCTGTTTTCATCCCAACTTGTTCTGCGAGTCATGAGCAGTATGACATTATACTCCATGGAACCCTGCCATCACCCTTGATGGTGCTTAGATATGAAAACATCCAAATGCTGAAGAGTCCAATAAGTATTTAAGCTCATATATAACATTCACAACAGCATATGTTTTCATGCATTGAGTGCAATTGTGTCCGGTCCTGACTTCACAGATTTTTCCAATCCCCCTTAACCTCACGGTGTAAGCATTGTGAAGTGATGGATTCTGGGACTTCAAATCCCTCTCTTTTCCATAGTGGGTAATTCCCAATTTTCTTTTTTCGAAAGCAGAGTGACTTCAAGTCCCAGTATCTATCATTTCACAATGAAACATGAAGAGTTAGAGGTTGTATTACACTGTGAGCCTAAGGTGGGTTGGGAAATGGTTCCGATAGAGTTCATGCACCTTTTATACATAAGCCCAACAGAATGAGCTCATGTTAAAAAGGGGGGTGGATTTTCTCTTTAACAGCTGCCATAGGCAGACAGTCAGTGCATTGCCCACAGTGCTTTGCATCTCTTGTATTGATGGATCCACAATGAAACACTATTGCTGCATGTTAAGTTTACATTACAGAAATGAAGCGTTACATCTATAAGTGCACTTCAGATAACAGTATGGGCAAAACACCAGTTTAATTAAGCTATAGGTAAATGGTCGTCCATCATCTAGTCACAGTTATCCATTAGGATAGTAATGCCGGTGCATGTCTGTGCTGGGTATGTCTCTATGTCTGGAAGTCTGCCTTCCATACTCCTCCCAAAAACATATTACTCTAATCCCTGTTGTCCAACTCCCTGCGTCACACCTTCCTCCTGTTATTTAGATATATTCCTTTCATCACCTTTAATCAGTAATATAGACGCCCGTCTGCACACCTGTCTTCCCACTTTCTATGATACATTCAGTGATTCAGGTGATATTATCACTGAAAAGAACATTGCTGGTTTTGCAAAGATTAAAATCTATAGAAATCACACATAAATATATAAAAAATGTATTCTGGGTGTATTTTGCCATGTTTATATGACCTTGGACTCAGTTCTGTTAGATTCTGGGGTTCAGTTAGCTGTTAGTGGTCAAAATCAGTACAATTCTCCAAGTCTTTCAAATGTGCAGCACCTGAAAGCTCGTCCCTAGGGGGAGCTTTAGGGGAGGCAGTACTTGGGGGCCTATATAGCAGAATACATTTTTTGTAAGTAAAATAGGAAATCTCTCCAGCTGTTGCCAGAGACTTGCTTTGTAAATCCTGAGGATAAAATGGGTATTAGGTGCATTGGAGTATATTGCAGGGTGGAATTGACATCATGCATAAATGTAAGTGACATAATATGCAGTCGTGCTCATGACATCACTTCTGCAAGATGGGGGCGCTCTTAGGTCCGGTGCCTAGGGTGGGACATGACTGTCTAAAGACTGCTATTTTTCAGGCAATTTCGCTCCTAAACATTTGCCTAGGCCTTCATAAATGGACCCTAAAATTATCATAAGAGACCAGGCTGATTTTTTAAATATCACCTCTAATTCTTGATAGCAAATATTTGTTATTTGTCAAATGTATACTTTCATTTGGCCAAAATAAGTACATATTTTACTGTTATTTATTTTGTCCAGCAATCGTTTTTTTTTTCTGTTTTGTTCCTTTTTCTATGTTTAGTTTTATATCTTTTTTTCTCTCTTGTCTTTCATTCTTTTACAAGATAAAGTGCAGAGTCCTATTACATTAATTTAAGGATGAAATTGTTATCTCTTTAGTAATTGCACAGTGTCTGGGTGTTGATCTTCAGGCATTTTCGCCTGCATATATGTGATTTCAAAACAATGAAGTTGTTTTTGCCTTTAAATTTTAAACGATTAGGCAGGGGCTGCAATGAGGCTGTGACCACAGAAGTCATACAGACCAAGGCCAGAACTAGGGGCATGCAGAGTAGGCACGTGCCCAGGGCACAGAGGTAGGCACCAGACAAGTACCTTCTCATAGCCCTAGTCCAGTCCCCTTTCGCTGATCTGGACAACGTGTGTGTCCTTTTCACGCATTCGCAAGTGTGTTTATTGCTCATGCTTGCACGTGTACTTTATTCTTGCGAGTACATTTTGCGTTCATGCGTCCTACTTGTGCATTTGCGCGCCTATTGGGCACTGCAACCACCCAAGTCATCTGCAAGGTTTGGCACAGCACTGATAGAGACAAAAACAAAAGGTCCTCTACATTTGCCGATTATTAATATATTGAGGACAGTAACATGTTTTGTGCATAAAGCTACTAAAAAGGGCCATTATTGGGGAGTTTTAACCTTCACAGGTCCTTGTGAAAAATATAATAATATAAATATATAATATAATAATACATACTGAAGCAATAGAATGTTTAATTAATCAGATGAAAATTGAGTGTAGGACTGGCCAGAGCAGAGTTGACTTTGATGTAGTTGGCCAGCTTGAATATATTGCAATATGTGGACAAACAATACTAGCCATGTTTAAAGGGGAGGGCATTTTTAGTAGCTTAAAGGGCACCTTTCAGGGCCGGGCCAAGTGGTACACAGAGTAGGCATGTGCCTAGGGCAGAAAGCGGGGCAGGGACAGGCACGTACCTTCTCTGTAGCCTACCCCATGCCTTCTTGCAGGGTGACGCACCAATTGTGCGCATGAGTGCCGGTGTCAATCTGCATTAAGTGACGCCAGTGCACGTGCGTGAGGTGATTCCAATACATGCGCCCGCTCAGCCAACGCCAAGGCCTGCCAAGTTGCCTAGGGCATCTGGCCAGTGTGGCCCGGCTCTGGCGCCTTTTACACTAAAATATGTTCCCCCACCACAGATGCAGGCTAATAGTTTTTTTCTTTAATTGCCTCCATTAGTGCTAGGGCACCCACACCGATCTACATCTGATGTAGACTCCTCCTGTTGTGATGTCATGCATATAGTTATAATTATGCTCATGTGCATGCCCCAACATGGAGAATTTTGGGGGGGGGAACAATTTTAGAGTAATATGTGCCCTTTAATGGAAAACTATACCCCCAAAAGTAATACTTAAGTAACAGATAGTATATATCATATTAAGTGGCATATTAAAGAATCTAAACTGATATATATATATATATATCACTATATATATATCACTATTCATTTTAGAGTTGCAGTTTCCATTGGGCTTATTTAAACACACAGCTAGAGAATGTTATTTACCCATGTCATGTACAAGCTAATTTGTCTTTGGGTGCGAATAGTGTCATTTTTCACACTAAAAATTGTGTTAATGTGTTTCATTAGATGTCTGTCAGTTGTATGATTTGGGTCAACACTGAAAAATGAGAAGTGGAAGCACTTCCTCAAGGGGTTAAGTACAGGATGTGCTATTTTACATGCTATAAGGATTGATTGATTGCATTTTTTTATTCCAATTTTGAATAGCTCAACTTTATTTCTAGATCTTATGTTCTGACTTCCAAACTGAAATTTTAATTCTGAGAAATTTCTGGAAAAAAATGTAAATATTTAAATAAACGGAAAACAAAAATTAAAAAATTAAAACGAATTCCAAATTCTCTTAGAAGTTCTCTTACTGCTGCCTGCACCATACTAGAAACTTATTTTAAGGTGAACTAACCCTTTAAATTTTAAATAGAGGACAGGGCAGGTGATGGTGGCTGATATTCCAGCTTACTTATGTGTCATATTTTAATGCCACTTTTAATATGACAATTAAAGTACAGGGGATAATGCATATTGTTTGAAAACATACAGAAACCAACCAGTCCAGACAAGTCATGAGTCCATAAAAATTATTGACTACTTTACAGCATTCCATTTCTTAACCTTTGAGTTACATAGCATGATAAAAAAGTAGGATTGTATGTATATTTTTATTTGTATAGCGCTCCTTGAGGGCAAAGCTCTGTACAGCAACAAATACTGTATATATATATATATATTGTATATATATATATATATATTTATAAATCTTTTTCAATACCTTAAGACCTGCAAGTGCGGACTTCTTCCACCACGTATATATGTATATATATTATATATATATATATATACGTGGCGGAAGAAGTCCACACTTGCAGGTCTTAAAGTATTGAAAAAGATTTATTCAATTCAAAAGTCAAACTGACGTTTCGGCTGAAACAGCAGCCTTTCTCAAAGTGAAGTGGGAGCACAAACAAACGGATTAAATACGTGGTGGGGCACGATAACAGCAGTGAAGCAAAGGAAATGAGGTAATGCTGACATCATATCATAAAGAAGCATCATACTTTCATTGTATCATAAACATAGGGCAAAATACGTAATTTCCTTTGCTTCACGGCCATTGTCGTGCCCCACCACGTATTTAATCCGTTTGTTTGTGCTCCCACTTCACTTTGAGAAAGGCTGCTGTATCAGCCGAAACGTCAGTTTGACTTTTGATTTGAATAAATCTTTTTTTTTTTTGGACTTCTTCCACCATGTAAAGGACTACAACCAGGCAAATGTGACCACTTTTTCTTGAGTGCATATGCAAATTAGGGGTGGGAAAGGAAAAGGCGGGAAAAAATGTTTTTTACTTCCTTATAAAGTCATGTAAGTCACGTGATTCCCCTTCACACATCTACTTTACTTGCAAATTAGGATTCAGGTTTAGTTTGGCCATGCACAAGGATTCAGCTGAATCCGAATCCTGTTGAAAAAGGCAGAATCCTGGCTAAATCCAGAACTGAATCCTGAATTCGGTGCATCCTCAATATTCAGTACACATATTTCCATACACAGAGACACTTAATTGACTCTCCGTAATATATACCTTCTGGGACAGAAATCTCTTCAATATCTGAGCTCCAACTTGTTTACATGCAAGTGCATTTATAGATGAATATATTTAAGACCAACAAGGGCGGCTCCTGCCATGAGGCAAGCTGAGAACCTTGCCTCAGGTGGCACGGAGTGGCCAGTTACAAGGGGCGGCAAAAAGCCGCCTCTTATAACTTTAAGAGCCTAATTTCCAGGTTTTAAACTGGAAAATCGGCTCCGCTAGTGCAGAGAGCGCAATTGTGCTGAATGCACTAGCGATACCGCCCCCCCTTTGACCTGCTCCGACTCTGATTTTCAAGCACGGCGGCGGCAGCCCCAGAAACTGGTCAATAACCAGTTTACATCTGGCCAAGAGGGATCCCACAGTTCCCATGCAGCGCTGCTTGATTTTAAATGTTTTTAGCTTATAGGTGGCATAGTGTTTAATAAAAATTGCTTTTATTCACTCTAGTTTATTTGTGATTTGATATGTTGATATTGAGCGCTGAACTATTGAATTGGTGTAGAAGTCCCTATTTCAAATGTGTTTTTGGACACTCCAATTCATTATTATCCAGCGACTACCTTGTACATAACATACCACGCTTTCATAGTTTTTGGTCTTTTCCAGAGACAGGACATTATTATATGTGTAGTGAAAGGAAATGCAATGAAAGAGGTGTTGGTAAAATGGGTAATCAATGATAAAAAGAAACAAGAAGCATTAAAGATGTAATAAAATGAAGATGGGTTGCCACTTGTTTGTTTTTGACCTGAACAGATCAGAATTTCTTATGGGTATTTGGGTCACAAGTGCCTACTCCAACCTGGTAAAAACTCAAACAACCATCCCCGTAAGTCACTGCTCCACCCCTGATATCAACATCCCACCCCCTTGTTCGGTTTTTATGGAAGTCAAAGGTGGCAACTCTGAGGATGAGTGAAGAAAGACTGACTAAAAACTGACGCAGACAATGATTTTGGCAAGGCATAAAAAGTCACAAAAATGTCCGAAAAGAAAATGGTTGTAAGGCCTATTTCACTACCCACTCTCCCATTATGTCAGCTCTGTATGCTTTACCTCTTGTTAAATGTATTTGCACCCTTGTATATTGTAACACACTGTACATAGCCTCTCCATGGCTGGTTTATATGATAAAAATATCACATCAACCAACTTTTTCAAAGACTTCATCTCTTTGTGTCGTACATAGGAACTTTTTGAGAACAACGTAACAACTACATTTATACAGATGTGTTATGCCACACTGCTTCTGCCATAACAAAAATGTTGGGGGAATATGTTGATAGGTTACATTTGGCTTAAGTCTGTATAGAGGAAAATGTTTGGCACATAAGCAACATTTTTACAATGTTGTAGACAAACTAAACTGTGAATATGATGCTCGTACAACATGTTTACAATTGATGACTGACACTTTAAGAACTGTCTACTTTTTTAAAATTCCCCCCATGTGCTGCATTAATCATATTTTGTGAACAATATTGCAGAATTTCTAACGATTTGCGATTTTTCTAATGATTTTGTGGTGGAGGAAGACAAAGTGTTTCTCGGGATTATTTCTGCATCTTGTAAAATAAATCTCTTACAAATCTGTGTGGGTTTTAAAGACCTATTCGTACCGATTCCAAATCCAATTAATTGCCACTCTGGCCTACTGACACACCTACTCAGGTTGATTTATAATCCTTGACTCCTAATGATTTTACTTCTATCACTCATGACCTGAAAAAGTTTTCTGATTGAGCCTTAAAATATGTACAGACACAGCCTAGAGTGATTCAGCGCCAGGGAAACTGGTGGCAGCTGTTCCAACCCTGGTATGGCAAGGTCTCTTCTAGTCTTCAGCATAAAATCTATAAAACTGGGTGTGCTTCTCTGGTGACTTGAGTCATCTCCATGCGATGATCAGAAATTTTATTGAGAAAAAATGTTTAGGTAACATATTTTGTAGTCATATTCCCTAACAATATATCTAAATCATTTTCATGAAGCCAGCATACCTTATACCTTCAATACCAATAATATTACAGGTATGCCTACAGCTGATAAATGTTTCTTTAATTAATAAA
>CM044434.1:29321024-29340369 GCA_024363595.1 Xenopus borealis | reverse complement strand
TTTTGCACAAATCCTGCATGTAGAGAGACATGTCTGGGGATTTTAATAGAGTGAGCTCTAATACATCTTCTAGGAAAAAGAGGTCCACTATAAGATATATTGGATCTAACTGCCAATCATTATCTGACACTCAGCTGCTGCATGAAGAGAAAAAGATTCTGAGAGGTATAATGAAGCTAAACATGATTATTTCAGAAACTGTAGAGAATACTTAATTGATTGTATTTAGAAAGTTTCCTATTTAAGTGTGCTAAAGCTTATATTAAATTTTCATTTTCGTAATAGTTCCCCCTTAACCACACTGGCCCCTAAATGCATATAAAGAGCAACATTTTGTTTTCCCTTCCTTGCATATGTATTTGCTTTGGTATTTGGCCAAATCTTTCACCAAGGATTTGGAGTTAGGATCCCTAGTAAAAATCATTAAGAAACCAATAACTAAATGCCAAAATAGACATATTAGACAGGTTAACATTAGGGTATTATATCTAGACCCAAAGTTCATGGATACTACAACTACAAGAAGAAATTAAATGAACCGATTATCATTAAAGTAGGGCCACTTACATATTATCTAAATATTTATTGAATTATGTTTGATCAGAGATACGTGTTTTGAACAAAGGATTGTTGATATTTCTTTGCTTGTTTATTTTAATTTTTTCCCCTTGCTTTTTAATACTCTAGCAATTTTGTTGTCAGATCTAAAAACCAGAAATTTGACAATTGAATTATCTGAATATATTTTGTCAGGTAGTAAAGTGAAAGTTTACTTTAAAACTAATAAAAAGATTAAAAACAAAAAACAAAACAGCAACATGTATTTCAGTATAAACTTTTTTACCTACTGAAAATAATATGCCGTGTGCACCATAACATGGTCCATTTGTAGGTGAGCTATACCCAACGCTATCTCATTCGCTTTTGGGTGGAATTGCTTACCGGAACTGCACCAGTCATTAGTGTATTTATTAGATGTCATTAGTAAAGCTTCATTTATCATTAGCCAGACCTTCCAAATTACCCATAATAAAGCTCATGTTGGATTTATTTGTTACCAATTTTTAAAAGGGTCCCCAACTTTCCTGCATTGCCAAAGCCCCTTTCACTTGAGAAATGGGGAGACTCCAAAATATGTTGTGTATAAAGGCACAATAAACAAAAGCAGCAGAGAAATTAGTCGGTTTATTCTTTACTATATGCTGACACCTCCCCCCCCCACGTCTGTAGCCTTGAAAATAGATTGCAGAGATCCTAGATCCAAGTGAACTTTCATTTATTCCTATTCCTTCAGATTGTAGAGTACGTGTAATAAATGGGTATTATTTAGATATCTTGCTATTTCTTTTATAGAGCTAAAGCTGGCTGCCTAGGATACTAATATGATGGAAGATAAGAAAATAACCACACTGATATTTGTTGTGTTAAGTGTTCTTCAGAAGAATACATGTGATAACCCTGCAGAAGGTTATGCAGTAATTACTTCAGATAATCGTTTAGCTTTTTGCATCAGTCACCAGTGTCTTGATAGCATAGCATTGGGGTGTGTATAGGGCTGCTGCTTCAACTGTTACCTTGGAGGGTATTCAAGGGGGCACATCTTTGTTCTCTGTGCGCTCTAAGTATTCGTTTGTTAAAAAAACAGAAAAGGTGCTATTGTCTGGACGTGCCACTTATTAGATACCCCCCAGCTATACTTAGTCCTTGGGCTAGCAGTTCTATTTCAATTGCCACATCTGGTCCCAAGGTCCAGGACTGGCACTTGAGCATTCAAATGTCCAGCTTTACACTACTGCCCATGTGGTGGCCCTGGGAAACTGAACAAATGCATGATGCTCACCTAGAAGGTACCCCAGATCGGTGAGCTTTTCAGAGAGCAGGCAGGGCCAAACAGCAAGGGTGCCCAAGGTAAACTTCAATCACCTTATTTAACCCTTTGAGTTGAGTGCAAAGCAGTCTGGAAACCCTTGCCAGGGTTTGCATTGACATACAAGAAAATAATACCGCTGCAGCACCTCTTAGGGCAGGGACACAGGTGGAGATTAAGGGAGCTTTAGTCGCCCCGGTGACAAATTGTCTCTTCTTTGGGCGACTAATTTCCCCAAACTGCTTTCCCGCCGGCTAGAATCTAAATTGCCGACAGGATGGCACTCGGAGCGCTTTGTTTTCTGAAGTTGCCCCACGAAGAAACTTAGGGGCAACTTTGGCAATTTAGATTCTAGCCAGCGGGAAGACCATTCAGGGAGATTAATTGCCACGAAGAAGAGGCGATTTGTCGCTGGGCAACTAATCTCCAGAAGGAGATTTTTAGATTTTTTAGTTATTTTTTAGATTTATTAATAACATTGTGGTCAAGCACAATTTTTACCAGTCAGGTCAGTAAAATACTGGCCAGGTGGCAATCCTAGTTGAGAATGCGCCCCGTCTTTCAGCAGCCTTATGGATATGTATATTCTAAAGCATCACCATGTCTGTCATGAAGAACTATCTCAGAAAGCATAAGATCTTATGAGCGATCTCTCTGTACATAATGGAAATATTTTATATTTCCAATATATCTGTATGTTGCTACACTAAAGTTGCAGTTACAGTCCAGACTGTGTAAGGTATATTAAACAGAGATAACATTCACTGATTATTATGTACATGGGTTGTACATGTTTAGGGTAAGGCCACACGGGAAGATTTGTCGCCTGGCGACTAATCGCCGCGACTAATCTCCCCGAATGGCTTGCCAGTATCTTGCACTAAAGTCGCCTGCGCCTATTCACACGCGGTGACGCGATTTTCAAAGTCGCTCAAAATTGCCTCACGAGGCAATTTCGAGCGACTTTAAAAAACGTATCGCCGCGTGTGAATAGGCGCTGGGGACTTTAGCGTTAGCGGGTGCAAGATACAAGCAAGCCATTCAAGGAGATTAGTCGCCTCAAAGACGTGGCGTTTTGTCGCCATGCAACTAATCTCCTCGAATCTTCTCGTCTGGACGAGCCCTAAAGGGTTGCACATGCCTGCATATTCAAACAAAAAGAAAATCTCTGCAGAGAGAAGTTGCTTGTTTTTGCAGAATACTAGCCGGATCATTACTAGCCAGACTGATGCCATATTAAACATTAGGCCAGTTAGTTCTCCTGTGCATTGACAAGTGTTTGGCTGCCTCAAACAAGTGTACAGGTTTGCAGGCAATGGGAAAAGGAATGCAGGAGTGTAACTACAGAGGAAGCAGAGCCGGTATCTTAAAGAAAATTTCAAACTGTAATTATAAAAACCATCCCCCCTCCCCTGGGTAGACCCCCCTCAGCCTACCTGCCCCCCAGCCGGGGCACATGTCCCTCACTTTATATTTTTTTTTGTCACCGGGCAACTAAAGCTCCCTTAATCCTCCACCTGCGCATGTGCCGAAAACGCTGGTCTACTTACGAATAAGACTGAAGAAAGAAGATGCGGCCCGTGAACTCCTGTGGCCTGAATCTGCACCAGGGGATAAGTAACAAGTTTGGGGCTTTTCCCCCAGGGGGCCTGCCTGTTGAATTCTCCTTTAAGAGTAGAATTGAGTTGGCCTACGGAGGGGTTGCCATGATAGCATGTTAATTTTATTATAGATAATCAAATAATGTTTTTGTAATCTGGTAATGTCTTTTGCAACAGCTATGGCCTATCAAGTGCTGAATCTAATGTTGTTAGTGTACAAGGGGTAGATTGGGAAGGTACATCATCCCTTTATACCTAGGATCAACTTAACTGTGCCTGTTAAAAAGGTAGCTGCTTTTAAATGCCCTTTTGTTTGATGTAGGCAGTGATACAACAATTAGAAATGTCTTCATTTTTTAGTTTTGAAGTATTTAGCCATTTGTTCATCAGCTCTCCCATAAGGAATTTCGGCAGTAATCTGGTTGCCATGCTCCAATTTAGCTTAGCAACCAAGTACTGATTTAAATTAGAGACTGGAAGATGCATAGGTTAGGATCAGAATAGAAAGATAGGTAATAAAAAGTAGCAATAGTAAAATTGCAGCTGCAAAAACAAATACTTTTTGTGGATGCCAGGGTCAGTGACCTACCCTGTTTTGCTGGAAAGAAGTAGAAGGTAATAATTAAAAGGCTATAAAGAATAAAAAATGAAGACCATTTAAAATGCTGCAAACAATGGGGCATTGTATTATATACTAAGGGGCAGATTTATCATTGGTCGAATTTCAAACGGAAAAAAAAATTTGAAATTCGACCATGTGAAGGGAAGTAAAATCCTTAGAATTCAAAGGATTTTTCCGTTATTACAATATTCGAACGATCGACTAAAAATAATTTGTATTAATATTCCATTGATCAATTAAAACGTTCGAATTGATCGATTTTAACCCTTCGATCGAATTTTTACTATTCGATCCAGATTTTTTTTTAAAACACCTATGGGAGCTTCCCATAGGGTTTTAAAGCAATTCGGTAGGTTCAATCTGGCGAACTGGCCTATCGAATGATTTTTTTAAATTAAAGTAATTCGACGTTTTAATTAATTAAATTCGAATATTCAAAAGGGTTAAAATCGATCAATTCGAACGTTTTAATTAAATTCGAATATTCAAAATTCGATGGTCGAATTTGCATCATTTGCATATTCGAAATTCAAATCTTTTTGAAAATTCGATAGAATTTCGAATCCTTCATATGAATTTGATAAATCTGCCCATAAATGTTAACCTAAGGGTGAAGGCACACAGAGCAGTAGCAGCTACTTTTCACTGCTACAAAAAAGACAATAGTTATAACCACGTTTGTTTTAACATATGCAGTTCTCACCATTGTCTATTGCAGGGCATTTTGTAGTCACAACTAGTAGCTTTGTGTGTCTTCACCCTTTGATATCTTATATGAGAATATAATAACATAGGGCTGCTCTGTGAGTTACACTCCATACTATGGTTTTGGATTGCATAAGCATATTGTGTATGTATAAAGCATACAAAGTGTGTGTGTGATGATGCCTATAAACTAGTGCAATATAAATGGCACTAGTGCAAAAGAAAAAGTGTGGGAGGGTTAGCACAAAGATAATAAACTTGTCCCCTTTTGCCCTCAGCATTCCCATTTGTGAAAAGCACATGTGATATACATTTAAAGATTATTACATAATAATATGCCCCCTTCTTATGGCTCCAGTAGCAAACATCCAGCCCTGCTTCCATCCTCACCAAAAAACCCTTTGATATGTATAATTTGGGTACAGATGTGACTTGCAATGTAAAATATATGAATAAATATGACTATGGCCCCAAAACACATACAAATAACACTATTAAATGGCATGCCCAAAATGGCTATTTCTTACATACTGAGAGCCATGTAATATTACTGTCATTCTTACTGCATGTCTCCAAAAAAAAAAAAAGTGTTTTACACTTTAAAAATGCCCAATTAACTCATCTTGCCAGACACTTCCAACTAGTGGCGTTTTAGCTCTATACATCCTATGGCCATCAGGGGTTACTGGGAGCTGTAATCAATAACAAGAGAGCTCTAAGCTGAATATCCAAGATTATGGTGTTTGCACAGAGATTTTTCAGGATCTTGGAGCATTCCCTTTATCTAGTTCGACTTGGCTTCTGATATGCTAGGTGCTTTGAGGGTAGGACATATTCTGAGTGTACAAAATAGGGAATTACTATGTCTAAATTTACTTTGCCTTTATTCCTATTCAATAGCAGGTAACAGCCTGGGCTGTGGGAATGTAAATAAAGTATTAGCTGAGCACCACACTCTGCCAATCAGTCTCAGCCCACACATGGCTTTCAGCAGTCCCTTCTACTCACCTTGGTGGGTACTACCAGGGGCAGAGGCAGGAGAAAGAGAGGGACCAGAAAGATGATGAAATAATGCCTGTTTGCTAAGATCCATTTCCCGATGGAAACCATGTTTTCAGCCAAGGTCTGCCCTAGTCATTCAGGAAAGACTGCTCCGTTCTATTGCTCTATATAAGAGCAGCACCTTCTGCAAGTAATTGTGGGTGTATATCTTTTTTTACTTCTACACAACTGAACAAGCAGCCAGGAAGGAGGAACCCTGTGGAAGTGTCATAATCAAACTAATAATAGGTAAACTTAGGAGAAAGTTAACTGTTTCCTGGTTAGAAGTCCATGGCCAGGTGTTGCTTTCACAGCTGCCAATTGACTCTGTTACACTAGGGGGGAAATTCACTAAGTGGCGAAAATTCACTAGCGTTGCCTTCGCTAACGTTCGCCGCACTTCGCCAGACGAATTTTCGCCAGAGCTACGCAAATTCACTAAAGTGCGAAGTTACGCTAAGGTTTTTCAGACTATCACCCTAGAAAGGTAAAACACGCCACTGTTTTTCTGGGACTTAGAAGAAATTTTAATTTTTTTTTTCAAACTCCTATCTATTGTATTGAACTTCGCCAGGTCTGACCTGGCAAAGTAACGTCTAGCGTAGCTGGTAACCTTCAGGAAAATGGTCATCTTAGTGAATTTGCGTAATTACGATCCTTCGTCGGTGTGCAACTTCGCCTGGCTTAAGGGTGCGAAGTTGCGCAAGTCTATCTACTTCGCTAGTGAAAATTCGCCAGAGGTGGCGTTAGTAAATTTGCGAAGTTACGAATTGACGTCGCGCTGGTGAATTAGCGCTAGTGTTAGACGCTTCGCGCTTTTTGAATTTCTGTACTGCCACCACAAGGGGGACACTCCCCCCAAAGCCGCTGCCCTAGGCATGGGTCCTAATGTGCCTATATATTAAATACAGCACTGGGGAAATCAATGAAGCTTTGATCTGATCTGGCTACCATGTCCTTCAACTGCCTCAATAAACTGGTGGCCCACAAGCTGGGCAAGCCTGGAAAGTGTTTGCACGTTCCTCACATGTTTACAGACCCCAAAGATTCAATTGTTTGACATTATCATTTATATAAATCTAGCAAATCCAGAGCGGTAACAAAGTGGTGAGTGCTGATGCTTCATGTGCTGGATTGTGAAGCTTAAAGGAATACTCTCATGGGAAAACATGTTTTTTTCAAAATGCACCAGTTAATAGTGCTGCGCCTGGAGAGTTCTTCACAGGAATTCATTTTTCAGAAGCGCAAACCGATTTTTTTAATATTTAATTTTGAAATCATGGAGCTAGACAGTCCGTTTCCCAGCTGCACACAGTCATGTGCCTTGTGATCTGATAAACTTCAGTCACAACTTATTTTACTGTTGCACTGCAATTTAGAATATCACCCCTCCCTGTCCCCCCAGCCAGCAGCCAATCAGCAGGACAATGGGAAGGTAACAAGATAACAGCCCCCTGGTAGATGTAAGAAAAGCACTCAATAGTAAAACAAAAATCCATGTCCCACTGAGACTTATTCAGTTACATTGAGTAGGAGAAACAATAGCCTGTCAGAAAGCAGTTCCTTGGTGCAGCACTGTCTCTTTCTGAAAGCACATGAACAAGCAAAATTTCATGAGATGGCTACCTACACGCGAATATTACAACCAGGGGTAGGCAGAGTAGGCATGTGCCTAGGGCGCAAAGCTGTTTGTATGTGTGTGTGTGGGGGGGCGCCAAAGAATCCCTTTAACTTTGCCACGGGCATGATCTGAAAGATTCATTATTCTGTCAACATGACAAATATTCAAAGATGCAGCCCAAGTCCAGTTTACTTTTCTAGGGAGCGGAGTACTGGTGTCCACACTGTTTGAGGAAAGGTGATTCCAAAGGAGGATTAAAGGTATGTGGGGACATGCACAAATAATAGATAAGCTCTGTGCCATAAGGTTTAAAAGTCAGACTTTACTTGCACTTTAAAGAACAAGGAAAGTCTAAAAATGAATAGGGCTAAAAATGCCATGTTTTATAGTGAACACATTGCACCAGCCTAAAGTCTCATTTTGCCAATAGCAGCAATAATCCAGGACTTCAGACTTGTCACAGGGGGTCACCATCTTGGAAAGTGTCTGCGACACTCACACACTCAGTGGGCTCTGAGCAGCTAAGCATAGGGGTTGTCACAAATTATCAAACAGAAAATTAGGTTGGCCTGTAATATAAACGGATGCTACAAGGATTATTATTAAATTATGATGCTTATTGCACTGGTTTCTGTGCTGCCATGTAGTAATTATCTGTATTAATTACTAATTAGCCTCATATTGTGACATTTCTATTTTACATCTGTATATTTTGAGTCCGTCAATAAGCTCAGTAACAGACATCAGCAAAGAGCATGTGCAGGACTCAGCAGAAAAAAAGATGGGGAGCTACTGGGGTATCTTTGGAGACACAGATCTTTACTGCTAAAGGGCTGTGGGTGCCTTGAGCTGTTACACAAGCCAAAAATATAATGTACAACATTTCTAGCTCCTTCTTTAGTTTCACTTTCCTTGTCCTTTAAGCAGAATTCAGCAAGAAACAGCTCTGCTAATGAATTGTCTTTGTGGGACTATCCATATAACATACATCACTAGTGTAACTAGAGGCCTCCATGCCCACAGCAAAATCATTTGAGAGATATCTACCACTCCAAGGATCATTTGAGTCTGCTGCCTCTATTGTTACATTATGTGAGCCCTCTCATCCTCAGTCAGCTCAAATAATGTTGCCACTCACATTTGCCTGCAGTAAGTGCATTATTAAGAAGGAGGCTTGGCTACATCTGCAGCTGGCTGTCGAATGGAGCTTTGTCCAATGCAATGTCCAATTTCCTCTTAGTGTTTGTAGGTATTAGACACTGGTAAACAAGTGAGATAATTGGGTTCTTATCTCGTAACAGCAGTTAAAAACACAACGTAGTGTTCCGAAAAGTTTTTCCACTTTGCTCTGTCAATATCTACAGAAGTTATTTAAGGTAGAGAGGCCAAAACAGTAATTGATTTGAGAAAGAACTCATAATCTAATAAATCTGAAGCTATGAGGAAGTGTGTATAATCACACAAAGCTGTCATTGTGTTCCCTGTCTTCTTATCAGATACAAATCTACATTACAAGTTGTGTTGTAATATTCTGAAATCAGCAAACATCTATTTATACAGTTCAGCTCTTCCACTTTAGGGCAGTGACTAATGGTGGCCATAGATATACGATATTCGTTGTGTGTATGGTGGGGAAACGAGCAGACCGATATCAGCAGAAGACTTGGATATCGGTCGGCTCATCGATTGGGCTGGACAGAAAATTTTGATTGGATGCCTTCAAAAGCCACTGTTTAGAGCTGAATCGTCAGATAAAGGTAGAATTCAATGGTATCTACCTATATATCTGACGATTCAGCTCTATGCGTGTGAAATTTAACGAAAAATCTTTGTTGGAAAGATATTTTTCCTCCATAGGGCAGGAAATCTTCTAAACACTGCAACCATTTATGAGGATTCAAAATGCTGAGAGCTGATAGGGATCACTCGAGCATTTTGGCTAACAGCTCCCATATCTGTACTATATAACAGAGTTTAAGATAGATGTTGTTGTTTTTGCCTTCTTGCTGCTGCTCTTATTCATCTATTGAATGTAGACAGGCAGTCCAGTCAGTAGTAGTCAAAACACCTACAGGGATATATATTATTGTAATATTAATATTGTTAGAAATTTGAGTGTGTAAAGTCTAATCTCCCCTAGCTGAGGGAAGCATCTGTCTACAAAGAGAGACAGGCAAAAGAAAGTTTGCTGTGGGTCTCAGTAATGTCTTGTTCTACTACTATGACTTGCATTCTCAGATAGAAATGTTCCAATCACATTAATGGACTGATAAGGCCCCATCTAGGATATGCAGTGCAGTTGTGGTGTCCAGTGCTTAAAGGAGAAGTACAGAAGCTGGTTTTTAGGCTTCTGTACCAGCCCAAGATCTGTCTCCGGTCTGAGAATCAAAATAGGCCCTGGCATTTAAGGTACAAAGAGGACCAAACAGCCCACTAAATACTGACTTTCTATGGCACCTATAGCAGCCCTTCTGGCATTTGCCAGAACGCACAGATTGCCAGTCTCGGCTTGGTCCAAAGATGCCCCAGTAGCTCCCCATCTTTTTTTGTGCCGATTCACATGCTCTGTGCTGCTGTCACTTACTGAGCTTAGGGACCAACTCACAATATACAGTACACATAGAATATACGGCTGATTAGTAATTAATACAGATAATTACTACCTGACAGCACAGAAACCAGTGCAACTAGCATCAGAATAATAATCAGCCTTGTAGCATCTGCTTATATTACAGACCAACCTAATTTTCTGCTGGATAATTTGCGATGACCCCTAAGCTTAGCTTCTCAACAGCTGCTCAGAGCTCACTGAGCATGTGAGTGTCACAGACACTTTTCAAAATGGTGACCCCCTGTGACAGGTTTGAAGTCCTGGATAATTGCAGATATTGAGAAGCTGAAACTTTAGTTTGGTGCAATAAGTTAATGATATAAAATATGTTTTTTTTTGGCCATATTTATTTTTAGGGTTTAGTTCTCCTTTAAACATGATGTCAATTGATATCAATAAAACAGAGGAGCAACTTTGCTGACAAAGTGTATGTTATTCTCCATTATGAGGGAAGGCTGGCCTTGAAGGGGTTCTTTAAACTGGAAAAATACATAGCATTGGTAGCTTTCACATTATGTGCATGCGTGTGATGTAATTGTGGGATGCATCCACCATATTTGTCGCATGCATTCACATTAGGAGCGAGCTAGGAGACTCCTTCTATGAGGAATATAATTCAGAAGTATAAACACTAAAGCAGTGTTTAAGCACTTATTGAAGTTTGCACAAATACTTTTGCGATTGCTTTAAAAAAAAAAAAATCAATTTATGTTTTATTTTCATGGACCCTTAACTAGCCACCTATTAAACTTTAACCAAATGGGGATAAAAATGTAATTTACCGTTTCAGCCATTAGGTGTCACTACTGCATTATGTTGATCCATAACTTTGCATTGCTGATTGCAGAAAGCTGCCTCTTTTTCAGATCCTGTATGGAGATGATGGAATAAATTTTACTTTCCTGACCTGATGCACAGAGAAGACCCTGAAAGATTTGTATTTAGAGAAAATTGTATGAAGATGCTTCATTCTAAAGGAGAAAACCACTTACAACTACTGTTTTATTGATACCAAGAGGTTGCCTACAAACATATACACTCAAACCTGTTTGAAAAATGAATTTACCTTTAACCATGGCATATGAGGATGGCTGTTCCAATTATATCTTGGAAACTCTGCCCAAAAATGTTAGGAAACCTCGTATTTGAAAAATCTGATAGGACTTAAAGCTGGGCAACTTAAATATTTGCTATTTCTTACAAACATGCCCTTTTTTAGCAAATGGTTTCCAGACAGTACTGTATATGTTGAAATAGTAAGGGATGAACTCGAAAAGACCTAGGCCAACTTTTGTATCTGAGCTCTGCAGGGCATTTCCCTTCTAGTGTGCTTGGATGGTCTCCCCAACAAGATGACATCATACCACACAACATTTTATAAATTGAAAGAGGGATGGCACCCTACCTGCATCAGCTGTGTTGTGCTGGCAAATGGTTTTCTATTATCTCCACCAGACATCGGGATGTGTTGGTGGTACTTTTTCTATTCTTGGTCAAAGGGAAGGAAAGTCAAAAATAAAATAAAGCTTCAATTATTGCCAAAAAATGTATATATACTTACCAGCAGGCATTTCTTTCATTTAGTGTTTCATTCATTCTTGCGCTGTAATCCATTTTCAAACAAGTGTCAAGCTGCACAGAAACGGATTTCCATGTTGCAGCCTAAAAAAAATCTTCTAATCAGGGCACACGCATGCGTAATTCTGCTAAGCAGTGCCCTGCGCATGTGCACAATCATCCCCTGTCTTCCCTGAGAAGAGATGATGCTCTGGTAACGTGGTCTACCCATTCCTCATACCTGACCTCTCTGTCCCACCTGCATCTACTCCCCCACCAGTTATATTTTATGTTCCCCATTGCCTAGTGGAAGCTTTGACGCTCCTCCATTTGCTGGGGTTTTAATTTACAGTTTGCAGCGAGTGTAGGAACAGAGGGCAATTTGTTATACACCATGTCCAGGACCGAGGTCTGTTAAATATGTATTATGAGTCAATGTGCAGAGAAGTGTGTGCGCTTGTTGGCTATGTCACAGGGTCACGGAAGAGGCGCATGCAAACTAGAGATGAAGCACAGCCTGTGCAGGGAGGATATGATGCGCGGTTTTGAAAATGGCGGCGCTAAAGCTTCTACTATAGAAAAACTGGCATTGAAGTGCACAAAAACAGTAATGCTATTGCAATTTTCAATGTGGCATTTCAGGAGGGGGATTTATGGTGAAGAGAAAGAGGGAGGTTATCTTTTTTTTTTTACTTTCCTCTCCTTTAAAAGACTTATCTCAAACATTCATCACAGTTTGTGTTTGGAAAAACCACGCAATGCTGTTCGAAGATATATTGTTGAAGCACAATGCTATACATAACGTTTATCATCAGGTTTGTTTGTTTTTGTAATAGATCAAAATGCAGTTACTTTTTTTTTAATTTAAATGTTTTATTCTTACAGGCATATTATTGGCACATGTATGATCATGCAGTTATACTTTTGGTTGCATTATTTCAGATTGGAATCTCAAAAGAAAATTTACAATCACTTCTGTATTCATATTGCTGTATAACAATAAACAATTGTATGAAATATATATTATTGTTGCTGTCATTATTAATACTGCCTTAGTTTATTCAACTAATGATTCGAGGTAAGAATTGCCCAATCTGTTAGCATAGTTCTTATGGCAAAAGAGAAAAAGAATTATCTGGTGTGGAAATAGGGGGCAAGGTATAAGGAGGGGGAAGAAACAGAGGGTGGGGGCAGAGGAGCCAAACCTGTGAGTCAATTTGAGTCTGTTTGGGGAGTCTCAAATTCTGCCCATGGGAGCTATAGCAGTTCATTTTTGTACCCTTTGCCTTGCAGGTATGCTCTGATGGTCTCCATATTTCTTATCCATTTCACTTTGGTGATAAGGGGCCTGTTGATTTGGCAGGGAGGTGCTCTTCCATTTGGCAGCTCTTAGCGTTTTTGCTGCTGTGAGAATATGTGACGCTAGTTTATTTGAGTCTGAAGTTTTCAGTATTTTGAGAGGGAGACCCAGTAAGTATGATAAGGGATCAGGTTCGATGGTTAGCTTAAAAATATCTGACAAAGAGTGGGCTACCATATTCCAGAATTCTTTGACTATCTCGCAAGTCCACCACATGTGATAAATGTACCCCGTTCTCCGCATCCCCGAAACACTGTGGGGAGAGGGTGTTTCATGAAAGATGGGCCAGCCACATGGGGGTGTAGTACCATCTAAATATCAATTTATAGGCCTTCTCCAGTATTGTAGTGCACACTGGTGTTTTACCAGCCATATCCCAGATTATCTGCCACTTTTCCTGTGCGATTGTCTCTTGTATGTCTGTTTGCCATTTGGTCATATACAATTGTGTTGGGGAGGTAGTGTCCTCAGCTAGCTTGTTATATAGTCTTGATATCAGATGAGCATTCTGATCAGAATTGTTGCACAGGAGTTCAAATTGTGTAGGGGCTGGTGGTGGAGTGTTGCTCTTCAGGAAGGTCTGATATATGAAGTGGCGTATTTGTAGATACAAAGTACGTAGCTCTCGGCCCCATCATTAGTGTTGTACACAGATGAGCTTTGTTAGTGATCCAAGGCGTAAATTCCCGTGTTTCCACCCCTGGAGGGAATTATTTGTTTCCCAGGAATGTGCAGAACATTGATCTGCATGAAGATAAATGTAGCTTTTCTGTGTGTGTGTCCCAAATTTTGATTGAGTGCATTGTTGTGGGGGGGCTGGGAAAATGCAGTTACTTCTAATATGTTTGGTTCATTCATTTGATAAGTGGTTGAGTCACAGCAAGACAGCCTCACAAATGAAAGCCCATTCCTTATATGAAGCCTTGATTTTTTACATCTGGTCAGCATTAGTAATAGCTATACTGAGTTTGGTGAGCATAAAGCTATTATTCAGTAAGTGTGATAGGAAGCTTTATCTTGGCAGCTGCCCTACTCTCATGTAACCACGCTTGTTCCAAATTTACTGCACTGGATAAGTTGATACGGTTATAATGGGGTTCCTGCTTTGCTTTTATTGGAATAAGCTTTGTAGAAATGTTACCTAATCTCATACTGCCAGATATATAACGATCCAGTGCCACCTTTGGCCAAGTTATTATTGCTTTTTAACTTTTGGGATAAAATGGAAGCTCTTCAAATGTCTGCAGGGGTAAACCCCCCACAATGACCCAGCCTGATAGTGGATGGAAGCCAACCCCTGATTTGTATACTCCGATATAGGTATAATCAATAAAACAGCATTAAATTATTTAAATCTATCATGTTCATTCTAATTACTCATGATAACCCTAGTGAAAATGCTCCAATTGAGTTATTAGAGAAAGCAATATTATGGAACATCTGACTAGACACAGAAAAGTCTACAGACTTATGAACCATAGAATGCAAAGACCTTTGTCCCCCCATTAATACAGCTAGCTGTACTTTATTCAAGAGGGGCAAAGTTGGGGAATGCATGTAGGCACCTCTATCACACAACCAAGCTTGCCTATAGTTCTCACGCACAAGTTAAGGAGCGTTATTGGGTGCAGGGTGCCAAGGTTCTTTCTCATTAATGCCTGCCCTTTGACAAGTGCAAAATGCTGACGGAGAGAGGCGGAAACCCCACAAACGTTGATTTGATAATCAGTTAAGCATCCTCAACCATTACCTGCATGTGTAGCTCCTATTTCTATTATTTAAATGGATAGTGAAGTCCCGGATCCAAGTACTTTGTGAATTGAGGGCCTTTGTAAATGAAACCTCCAGTCTTTTTAAGTCGTCCACTTTTACTGAGCATTCCTCCAAGGACCTCCTTTTCATTGAAAACATGCATATGTTTTGCATTGGAAACCAAGAAAATATTCTGGAAACAGATTCTGGTGAAATACAAAATGACATCCTGTCATGACTTTGTGTTAATAAAATGCTTTTCTTTCTGGTGCTATTAAAGACACTCTTGTTTTGAATCACTGGTAAGCACTGTTTAAATATGCCAGTGCTATGAAATCAATAGCTGATAACAACCCACCCAAAAGTAGAATCTTCCTGCACAATGTACTGTGCTACCTTCCAGAATATGTTTTAAACAATACACAGTACATAAGGTCAGTGGAGTAACTATAGGGGCAGCAGATCCAATTTTGACCACAGAGACACCCCACATAAACCTCTTATAAAGAATATGCCTATTCTCTATAAAGGGTTATATCTATTCTCTGTGTAATATCACAATTTATTTTCGTTCATATAACAACAGCGGGAGACTAGGGTTCTCAGATTAATACTGAAATGTCCTGACTTTGTCTTTGATCTCTTGAACTGAACAGCAACTTGCTTTTGGCAGACTGCCCAGAATCAATATTTTTGTAACTATTTAAGATAAGCAAGTCTCTTGGGAGAACTAAGGCTCATATCTTAAAAGGAAAGTGACCTTCATTAGCAAAACTGTAAATACATAAAAACCACAAAAATGTAAAAAAATGGGTGAGGCCAAACAATTCCCTGTGTCACACGCGGCAAATCTTATTATCCCTCTTTCTAAAATGTTGGGCGGTATGCTCTATACCTAAATGTTATGACCATTATTTCTATATCTAGAATATTTTACTTTCTACTGCCAGACTAACAAAAGATTGAAATTAATGTTTTTTATTAGAATATTAACATATTCACACCGGCAAACATGGACTCCAAGGGCCCACAAGTGAAACTTACATCCAAGGCCCACAAGTGAAACTTACATCCAAGGCCCACTCTCACAACAATTACAAACAACAGTAGCAAATGGTTATGGGTGTTATATAGGTTTATACTGGAAATAAGAAAGGCTAATGGAATTTTTTAAGACTATTCAGTTGTCCCTCTGTATTTAGTTATTGATTTACTTTAATTTGTTGGTCATTTAACTTTACAGCCGGGCTGCAGCACAGAAGCGGACTACGGATAGTCCTGAACTAGACCTCTAAGCATAGCCCACCATTAACATGGCGCACCAAATTGGACACCGGCAGGCTGAACTGGAAGCCCGAATTGGATGCCGACCCCCTCCCAAGTCTTTCATCTTTACACTGGTCTCTGGGCCAAAAAAGTTGGGGACGGCTGATACAAATTACAAACTGGAGAGTTGCTGAATAAATTTGCTTAAGAAAAATGATTGCAGTCTTAAAATACCATTTTCTCTGAAACCTATTTTAATAGTGCATTTTTCATTAAAACATCTAACTCAGCATTGTTTCAGGGGTGTGTGGCCATATTTAGGGACTTCAGAAGAAGAGGTGTGTATTTGTATTGCCACTTTTGGAAGTATACAGGGGAACATATCTGTTCTAATGAAGGGTAAAGGATTGCAGGATTAAGGAGGGGATGTGCAGAAAATCAAAAGTAG
Source organism: Xenopus borealis (assembly GCA_024363595.1). Lineage (NCBI taxonomy): Eukaryota > Metazoa > Chordata > Amphibia > Anura > Pipidae > Xenopus > Xenopus borealis. The sequence goes on along the minus strand of CM044434.1, from coordinate 29,323,918 downwards.
GAGACATTTGAAAGTAGCTGAAGTGAAAATATAGCATAAAATATAGTTGTATAGTTATACAGTTAAAATACACAAAAGCGGTGAATATCTTGTAAATTATATCCTTATAAACGGTGAGTTCTGATTTCATCAGTTATAAACGGTGAGTTCTGATTTCATCAGTTATAAATGGTGAGTTCTGATGTCATTTGTCACATGACTCACTGAAAATTGTGTAATATAATAAATAATGTACCCCCAGCTGCAAAATATGAGGATATTAGAAGTTACCTTGGAGTTCCATGACCTGTATAAATGGTCATGAAACTCCTTGGTAAATAATAATATCCTTATATTTTACAAGAGGGGGTACTTTATTCACTATATGATACAAAAAATGCATGAATATCTTGTTAATTATATCCTTATAAACATGACTAGTGAGGTCATAAGTTATAAACGGTGAGTAGTGATGTAATATTTGTCACATAACTCACTAACACTTGTGTATTATAAAAAATAAATGTATTATAACAAATAAAGTAGCCCCTGTTAGAAAATATGAGGATACTGGATATTACCTCGGACTTTCATGACCTGTTTAAAATCATTAATTTCTATGGTCATGGAACTCCTCAGTGACTTATAATATCCTTATATTTTACAATAGGGAGTAGTTTATTCACTATAATTTTTAGCATTTTCAGTGCTGTAGAATGGGGAAAATGCTGGTGTAAATATATATATACACATACACACACACACGTATGAGATCTGTTATCTGGAAACCTGTTATCCAGGAAGCTACAAAATATTTAAAGGCCAGCTCCCATAGACTACATTATATAGAATGAATCAAAATTCTTAGAAATGACTTCCTTTTTCTTTGTAATAACAAAACAGTAGCTTGTACTTGATCCCAACCAAGATATAATTAATGCTTATTGGAGGCAAAGCAAGCCTATTAGGCTTTATTTTCTAGTAGAAAGGTGTGAAGATCCCTTATCCGGAAATACCTCAGGTCCAGAGCATTCTGGATAACAGGTCCCATACCTGTTATACAATGTTCAACAAACTCATCACACATTTACAAAACTGCCTGTACGAAGAACTGATCTGCCATTGACGTGTGTCAGCTTTGTCACATTTTCATATTAGGATAAGAATTTATAAAGCCATCAAAATATCGGTATGGTTTAGTTTGGCATGGTGTAGACTAGCCCACCAGGGACTGGGAAAAAACCTGGTGGCCCCATGGGCCTGGGTAAATAGGCGAGAGGGTGGAGATCAAGGTGGGGCCGGTTTAAAGCAGACAGTAATTAGTGGCAGCAACAGCAAAAGAGGGAGGTGCACTCAAGAAAGGCCCTTTCTTTGGATTTTCTGGTGGGCCCTGTCTAATACTAGTTTGGCTTTATAGTCAATCAAAAAAAATGTCAATAGACATGAGAATACGCTATTCGGTACATGCACCATTTATGGCTTTTTCGATTTCATAAAAAAATGACTATTTCACAAGTGGCTCCCAGAGACCTCAGACAGTAGTTTAATGGAAACCCTGGGTATTATAATAGGGAGACACATCAACTCAATATAATACAAGCTGCTTAATCTAAAGAAGAAAGCCCAGCTGGGATAGCAAGGTAGAAGCCCTCTGAACTGGTTGAATCGGTTAAAAAGATTAACTGCCAGCAGCCAAGGAAATTACTTTCTATCAAATTCTGAAGGCTTCCTGGTGTCCAATCATTTAAGCACTTTTAAGACTTTTGAGGTCCCAAATTTGGTCATACCCCTCCAATTCCCAGTAAGGAGGACAAAACCTTGAAACAAATTGGTTTCCAAAAGTATTAATTGTTTTACCGTTTCCTGTAAATAGAAAATATCACTTGTAAAACTTAAAACACTGAAAACTTAAAAATAAACACCAAAAAGATTGGCATTTATGACATTACATAATGGTCATCATAGAAATGTCATTTTATAAATGTCCAAACTTCAGATACTATCTGTCTGCAAAAGAGCATTTGTTTACTGCATGGACTGGTGACATCACAACTGCCCTATATGCTATAGTTTGTGAGGTCCTTCATTATCCCAGAGAACTGCATCTTATAGTATCACATGATGACATCACAATAGCGCTGTAAGGTATGAAACCATTTCAACAATCACAGTTCATTTATCTTCTGACTAGAGGTAAGTAAAGACTGGCTCTTCAGTGTTTAAGATTAAATAACTGTCGTTTTAGCTTTAATTATAATATTTGCTAATCATATAATAATACGACTAAAAGTAAGTTTATTTCAGCATGAAAAAACCTATAGATAAATAATCAGAGCTGGATTATTCATTTCTGGGCTGAACCCCGTTGCCACTCCCAACCAACCCCTACCCCAATCTACCCCAGTCCTGCCCCCTTTCCAGCTCCCTTAGAATGAACAGCCCTGGCTGACTACCCAGATTGCTGAATGATGAATTTCATTAACGTTATAAATGTGAAGAGTGTGTGGTGGTTTGTTTTTTTAACTGTCAACTGAAATGCTCAGTGTGCAACTGACTTGTGATTTGCAGAAATTTCAAACTCTGACATAATATAAACAAATGTGTATTTCACCTTACAGGCCTATTTGCATGAAACTATTAATGAAATAATTGTATTTTTCATTTTACTCTTAGTTCTCACTTATATTAACAGTTTATAAAACTGAATATGAGTACGACAACATCTAGAAAAAGAAAAATCTCATGTAATATTCCAAGTAATAAAGATGCAAAAAGAAAGCGAAAGAAAGCCGAACAGCTCCCAAAAAATGAAGAGATCGGCCAAGATCTTGTAAAGTATATAGCAAAGCAGGACAATACAAATGACAAGGCCGACACTTTGTTTCATGAAGTAGCAGAGATATCAAATGCCTTAT
>CM044434.1:29263615-29276150 GCA_024363595.1 Xenopus borealis | reverse complement strand
GTCTTTTAGACAGTGATGATTTGCCTGTAAACCAGAGGTGCTGTACATATGTATAAATATATACAGGTCAAGTAATTATAATATGGATCTTTAATACTTTTCCTCTTTATCCAACTAACAGGCCTTTCAGTTTCTAAATGCACACAGGGATACTAAATGGAATGTTTAAACCACAATAAGCAGAGTACTTTAGGTTTTAAGGCATAGAAACACTGTAAGCAATGGTATAATTTATTTGGACAAAGCAATAGTATAGAATCCCCTTACTAGAACTGGCTGACAGCCTGCACCTTTAACTCACCCCACTCATCCAACCACAATTATATCTGTAAACAGCTCATAACATACAGTAGGAATCATATGATTCCCCTTTATAGTGTTGAACTACAGTAGATTGGGCAAATATGATTAAGGCGGTTGGTTCATCATTGCCTTTACAGTACTGAAAAATCAGAGCAAGGCACTGTATATAGTAACCCAAATGCTAATATTTGCGGTATCGACAATAAATAGATATATGGCTTTCTAAATAAGGCTAAGATAGAAACAGACGTCTTACTCACTTACTAAATGTACTTGCTCAACAAACCTGACTGGAGTTGGATGTTTAAGGCTGTATTTGCTCCTTCCTATAAGAATGATGACCACATGCTGCAATAAAACACTGTTGGGAGACTGAAGACTGTTGTGTTGTGCCATGTGCATCAGAAAGAGCCTCCTAGAATACAACTAGAAACTTTAGTTAGTTATATACACAGCATCCAAGGTAAACTAGAAATCACTCATATGTCCCTTTCGACATTCTTTTTTTATTTATTTTTTTTAAACAAACAACCTTTACCTACTAGAGAAATGCAAGCTCATCGTTTCTATTTCAGTTGTTTCTTCCTTTAAGGGACAGCACAGAAATGCCAGATATATTTGTAATTATCTAAGGAATAAGGCCATCGCATCACTTGCACTAACTGGGCACTTTTTCAATAAACTTTCTTCTGCTTTTTGTGTGAATCATTTTCTGATGGCTACTCACTCAGAACATCAGTGGAATGTAAAGTATTTATACGTGCAGTCTTTTTCCATATTGCAGTGTTGACTTTATTGACCTATTAATGAGATGTCCTTGTCAACTTGCTAAGCTGTGAACTGGAATCTCCACACGTCCCCAATAATGATCTCATATTTCCTCTCAAAATTATTCTGGATATGGCTAGAACTTTACGTGACTAAATTCAATAAACGCACTTGTAATGATAATATTATATCTAAGAATAGACAAGGGGACCGATTCACTAAAGTTCGACAGTTTTGTGCGTTATTTAAGGAACGATTCATCAAAGTATTTTCGCATGATATAAGCGTTAATACGTGGTATTCTTATCGCATTGCGATATTTATAGAATAGAATTAATCCTAACGCATTATTCACTAACATCTTTAAAGCAATAAAAGCAAAAAATAGAGTGATAATTACACCTCCCAGGAGTAGGAGTTACTAAACTACATCAGATGGATTAATAGAGGAAGATGTAGTGAGGCAGCAATTTAAGACCTTTGAGGAACTGGAGAATTTCCTACAGCCACTAAACCATTTTCATGATACCTTGGGCAGATCCAGAATGCACTATGTTCTGTGTCATGGAATTATTTTAAGTTTCCAAGGGAAAGGAATGACTAGAATACTGTAAAAAGAGACTTCTACTCTGCCAGTGGCACCCCAAATGTCTTAGGTGCTATAGATCACACTAATAAAGTGTGACAATATCAAATGCCTTAAAATATCGCACAAAATAACGTATGCTTTAAAATAACGCACACAATTCAGCTAAAATGAACGTTAAAATATCACTTCTTTAGTTAGACAAGTGAACTTTTAGTGAATCGACTGTTAATGCTATAAATCAACCTTTAGTGAATCAGCCCCAATAAATCAAGCGCTCACTTATTTCTCTAATTTAGCAATCATGTATCCGCTTCAAAGTGACCAAGCAGTTTACAATCCATTGTTTGTTTCTCTTTCATGGGACATTTTAGAAACCCAATATGGCTGCCTCCAGAAGCTATGAAATAATATGTTAGGCTGCATTGAAACTTGTGTATCCTAGAAAAGCCATGGTCTCTATGTAATGCTGAACCGGAGTAATACATTTGTATATATAGTGAATAAAGTACCCCCTCTTGTAAAATATAAGGATATTATAAGATACCGAGGAGTTTCATGACCATATAAAAACACGAGGCCGAAGGCTGAGTGTTTTTATACAGGTCATGGAACTCCGAGGTAACTTCTAATATCCTCATATTTTGCAACTGGGGGTACTTTATTTATTATAATACACAAGTTTCAGTGAGTCATGTGACAGAAATTACATCAGAACTCACCGTTTATAACTAATGACATCAGAACTCACCGTTTATAAGGATATAATTTGCAAGATATTCACAGCTTTTGTGTATTATATTTATATATTCCATTTGCTCATTGTCCCATGGAAATGTCTAGTACTGAAGACCTTTTTAGCCCCTTAATGACTTATTCTCAGCAGCGCTGCTAGCAGATCTGCACATCTTAGTCATTACTGTATTTAAACTGACAACACATTCGGTATAATTACTTCAGTGAATACTGGAAATCCTGATAAAGAGTACTAATTCCCAAATTAAGCATTCCAGTTCATTCTATCCAGATGGGCTATCCAGCTCTCTCCATTTCAACCACACCTTTGCATGCTGGATTACATTAAAGGCTGGGAACACTTGCAGAGTTTTGGCTTGTAGAGTTGCACCTAGTACCACACCCTAGCAGAACTAGATCGAGAGACAAAAATGTCTGTAACAATACCATTAATTAAGGTCTAGAACCATTCAGTATTAATAGTCCTTATTGTTTTCTAGGGCCACTAACAGCTGGCACAACTTATATGGGAGCTAACCGAATCTTGATTTACAATATACGAGTTACAATAAAACGAGGATCTACATTATTTACACTTCTTGTACACTGTATTTGTATCACAGGGCTCCTAATTATAAACATCAGTGAAAGCACCACTGGGGATCGTTATTGCAAGTATACTGTTGAGAATGTTTTTCAGTGGTTTTATGGTTTTAATTTCAAGTCCTGTATTCCATATTCTGCAACATACATTCTTTCTTAGAGACCACCGAGCGAGTTCCTTGACTTGATGTTGAATGGGTGTGTTTCAGTATAGTGCTGCCATTCTGTCCTATGTTTGCTCCTTTCAGCTGCAGAGGTTCAGTTGCTGCTATTCCTACTTGTAATATGATGGATTATGGTCCTTAAACCAAAAAAATGACCTATTGCTATGTTTTGTAGAATAATCACAGTTGTGATTATGTAAACAGGGTTCCCTGAATAGATTGGATTGCATTGTTCAGTTTAGCATTTTGTAACATCTCATAGCTGCTTGGTGATGTAGGGACTACCGCTTAGCAAGACAGCAACCATAATAAATTCTTTTGAGGTTACTTAAATATAGCAATCTTGAAAATGTCTCAGCCCATATTCATAGATGACAAAATAAGGCTGTGGCTGTAATTTGTATCCTTTTGCTGATCTCTTACATGTAGTGGTGTTGGAAAACATCAGCCTGTAATATGATAAAGTACTGTGTTAATCCCCTGTAGTCTGATTGCAAACTGAGTACATCAGATACGGATGTACAAACTGGATATTATCAGGAATTAGACTAGCCTTCCTCTCAGCCTTGTAAGCAATGTAACATAACTGATCAGAGTTATAATATCCTAACAGTAACCAAGAAAAGCACAACATAGCTTCCTTATGATTGCCTGAGATAAAGTTAAAGCTGATGGATAGATGCTTTTGACATAAAAAATTCCTAGGAAGACAAAAAAGTAGGAGGTACTGCAGAGGATTCATAACCATATAGCAAAAGAATAGAAAAGAAAGACAAAGGAAAAACAGCAAGCACAGCAGGCTCCCACTAACGATATACTGTACAATTATGTTTGGGCAAGAGGTGATGTGCCGTCCAGGCTAATTTCAGAACCAGCTGAAGAATCCTGAGATGAGTGACCTTGGAGGAAGCGAATAATCTTCTCAATGGTAGCATCCTGATACTCATGGGACCATCTAATAGAAGTGAAAATTATCTTATTAATTAATATTGTAAATCCAGAGGTTTTCTCGATAAATTCTTTCGATCGGATACCGATCGTTCGATTTCACGAAAAAATTCACATGAAATTTCCTTTGAGTCTTCGAAAAATTAGTACGATTTGAATGATCGAATCGTTTGAGCGAATCGTTCGAATGGTATTCGAGCAGTACTTAGCAAAAGAAGCCTATGGGGGGTTCCCATAGGCTTCTATTGGTATTCAGTAGGTTCAATCTGGCGAAGTAGGCATTCAAAGGATTTTAAAATTTTGATTCCTTCAATCATCGATCGAATTATCTAATATCCGATCGTTCCATCTATTCGATAATTCGGTATTCGATGATCGAAGAGGCCAAATTTGAATATTCGAAAAAATCATACGATCGTAATTCGATAATATTCGATCGAAATTCGATCCATCGAATTTTGTAAATTTGCCCCATGTTATGATGCAGTCCGCAAACCAATGGGATTTTCAAAACTGCCCACTTAGCACACTTTACATTTAAAGGATCAGTATACACCTTTGTTCAACATGCAGACAAATAACAGCACTTGTTCTGAACATATTGTTTTGTCATTGTTACTGTTTGAATTTAACCACTACCTCTTACTATGCTTGTAGTGGAAGTGCCACTATTTTCACTCTATATAGTTTACTTGATGAGCCTCTTTTACTGTATAATACTGGAGTGTCAATGCCCCCATATATCACTGTGTATAATCTACTTGGTGTGTTTGTGTTCTCTGCCTAGAACTGTATATAATGTTCTTGGAATTCCAGTACACACTGCCTCTTAGTGTGTATTATATACTTTGGTGTAACAGTGCCAACTGCTTCTTACTTGGACTTTCTGTGCCCCTTGTCAGTGGTTTAGGTACTGTGTAATCTTCTTGGGATACCAGTGACTTCTGCCTTTCAATGTATAATGCCCTTTATTATGTATTAGAATGCTATCCCGTTACCTACTGCTCTCACTTAAAGGAGAAGTAAAGTAAAAAATCAAATAAAGCTCTAACTGCTGACCATGAAATAAAAGTATCCTTACCAGTAAGCATTCCCTCATTAGTTTTTCCATTTAGGTTTGTGCTGTCATCCTTTCTAAAAAAAGCTCAAAGCTGTATATGGAAGCATTCCCTAGATGCAGTCCAAAAACTAGTCATTTTAGGGCACACGCATGCGCAATTGTTCCCTGCAGTGCCCTGCACATGCACACAAGTATAGTGTGGCTTCCCTTTGAAGAGCTGACGTTGCAGGCACGTGATTTAGCCTTTCGTCATTCCTGACCTCTCTGCCCCCGCCTGCTTTCACTCAAGTGCCAGTCCCGATGCTTCTTTCCTGTTGCTTTGTAATGCAGGGAAGCTTACAAGGTCCTGAGCTCGCTCCAGTTTTAATTTACAGTTTGGCAGCGAGCGCAGGAGCTGCGGAAAGTCAGCTAAATATTCCCAGCTTTCTGGTCTGGACTTTATTGTAACTCCTCCTTGTTTAGAGGCTGTCAGACAGGAATGAGTGCATCACTGGGGTCACGAAGGAGGCGCATGCACAGTACAATGGAGGCACAATGTGGAAGTGGCGCGCCGAATAGAAAATGGTGGCGCCAAAGTTTGAATGGCAGAGAAACTAATGAACGAGGGTGCACAAAGCCACTACTAGTTAAACATTTTTCAATGCAGCGTTTCAGGAGGGGGGCTGCTGGCAAACAGAAAGAAATAGGTATTGTTTTTTAACTTTACTTCTCCTTTAATAATGCACTGAGAATAATTTGCCTATTGCCCTCACTTTATTATATGCTCTTTACGAATAATGTGCTTAGTATACCATTACCCAGTGCTATTACTATGTATGATGCTAGCATTAAAATACAGCATTCTTGTTATAAATATATGGGGCAGATTTACTATTGGTCAAATTTCGACAATAGGAAAAAATTCGAAATTCGACCATCAAATTTTTTGGAGGGGGTAATTTTCGATCAAACGATTTTAAAAAAAAAATTAGATTTTTCCAGGACTTAGAAAAATTTTCAGTAAAGGTTCCAGGAGGTCCCCCATAGGTTACAATGGCAATTTGGCTGCTTTAAGGGGGCGATTAGTACTTTGAAAATTCGACTTTTCAAATTCATGTTGAATTTTGGGCTATTCGATAGCTGAAGTAGCCCAAAATTACTTCGAATTTTCACTTTGACCCTTAGTAAATGTGTCCCTATGTGTCAGTAGCCATCTGCTGCTAAGACAAAAAAATATTGACCGATTAGTTTTAATAGCTGAATAGAGTATTTGTTGCATTGCCCCCCAATCTAAAATCCCTATGAAGCATTGTCCAAATAAAATGATAAAGGAGAATAAAAAAATTAACTCACTTAATGCCATTAAATTTCAAGACTGTTCTCATATCTTCTGGCAGGGTCATTGGGTCTGGCCATTCAAAGTGATCTGTGACTGGGATGATGTTCTTACTGTTGTCTAAAGCCGTGACGATTTCCTGAAAAGACAATAAACTATTGTTAAACGCCTCTAACACTTAAAGGTCAACAGAAATGATCACCCAATAAAGTGACAGCAGCAGAAACAGGAAACTTACAGACATCCAGCTTATTCAAAACCAGCAATCCAGAATTTATGGGAAGATATCGTTTTGAAGCAAATCCAACACCAAAACATGGCTGCCAATTAATGGCAGGTAACCAGCATACCAAAGAAGCATTATTGTGCACCAAGGTATAGATGTAATATATTGAAAATGTTCTATAAATTCCTCAAGTAGCTGCTGGAAATTAAAAAAGTGACAGTAATATATCTGATCCAGAAGTAGCCTCACAACGAAAATTTGGGCGACTTCAGCAAACGAAGCGATCCGAGTGCCTACCCACCGCCGGCGATTTACATTCTAGCCAATGGGAAGGCTGTTTGGGGAGATTAGTCACCCCGAAGTAGAGGAGATTTGTCGTCTCCCCGAATCTGATCGCATGTCTCTGCCCATAAGCTGCACAGTAGTATATACCAAAAATTATGATTATCTCTTAAAGGTACAGTTCAGTGTAAAAATAAAAACTGGATAAATGGATAAGCTGTGCGAAATAAAAAATGTTTCCAACATACTTAGTTAGCCACAAATGTAATGTATAAAGGCTGGAGTGACTGGATGTCTAATATAATAGCCAGAAGTCTTCTTCCTGTTTTTCAGCTCTTTAACTTTGAGTCAGCGACTTGAAGAGGGACCACATAGGACATAACTATTCAGTGAGTTTGCAATTGATCTTCAGCATTCAGCTCAGATTCAAAAGAAACAGTTATAGCCCATGTGGCCCCCCTCAAGTAACCAAGAGAGCTGAAAAGCAGGAAGTAGTGTTCTGGCTATTATGTTAGACATCCAGTCACTCCAGACTTTATTCATTACATTTTTGGCTAACTATAATAGAAACATTTCTAATTTTGCACAGCCTATCCTGTTTAGAAAGAAAAGCAAAAAACTTGCAAATGGAAATTTTGTACACATGAGCTACATGAGAGAGATGTAACAGCCATGACTCTTTTGTAAAACTGAACCCCATAACAGAAAGACTACTTATAGACTGCTATGGGAGATGGCCTTTCTGTGATTCGGGGCTTTCTGGATAATGGGTTTTCAGTATAAGGGATTCCACACCTGTACTAAAACTTACAGTAATCAGATTAACCAGAACAATATATGCATTTTATTTTCATCTCAAATTAATATGTAAGTCTCCGCATTTCTGATTTGCCTGGTAGGATCTATAGCTCTAATGACATTGTATGAGAATTATAACCAGTATCCCAGACATAACTTATTGCGTCATACCTTGTGCACCCAATCCTTGACATCATTGTCCCCCATGCACTTGTCCAGAGCTCCAGCTGACAAGATCAAGACAAAATTTCTGGCACTGATCACACTATGGATCAATTTGTCCTCAAATTTTCCTGCCTCCAGTTTTTCCACATCGATAAATGCACTGAAGCCACGTAGATACAGATGCACTTTCAAAAGGCTGTAGAAATATATATGTAAGTAGTGCTGTCCAACATAATTATATCAGTTCTACCTGAGACTGAAATAATTTGTGAGCAATTTACTTGCTCTTGTTCAATGCCCTAATCTCTGTCCTATTTATTCCCTCCAAATCTTAAACATTAAATTGCAACTAACAATATATCTGACTGATGGAACCTTAAGTTGAAGGATCTTGTGCAATGTACAGGTATGGGACCTATTATCCAGAATGCTCGGGACCTCCGGTTTTCCAGATAACAGATCTTTCCATAATTTAGATCTTCATACCTTAAGTCTACTAGAAAATCATGTAAATATTAAATAAACCCAATAGGCTGTTTTTTCTTCCAATAAGGATTAATTATATCTTAGTATGGATCAAGTACAAGGTACTGTTTTATTATCACAGAGAAAAAGGAAATCGTTTTTAAAAACTTGGACTATTTAGATAAAATGGAGTATATGGGAGACAGCCACTCAGTAGTTCAGAGCTTTCTGGATAACGGGTTTCCCGATAACAGATCCCATACCTGTCTTAAGTATATAGCAAATGTTCTTAAACCAACATTTGTTCTTAAATCCTTGTAAATGAAAAATGGCAGGCCATAAAAAAAATAGGGGAATTTTAAAGGAACAGTTCAGTATAAAAATGAAAATTGGGTAAATAGATAGGCTGTGCAAAATCAAAATCAAGAGAGCTGAAGAACAAGTGGTGTTCTGGCTATTATGTTAGACATCCAGTCACTCCAACCTTTATACATTACATTTGTGGCTAACTTACTATATTAGAAACATGTTTTTATTTTGCAAAACCTATCTATTTACCCAGTTTTTATTTTTATACTGAACAATACCTTTAAGAATCACAGTTTAAGGATTTGGGCAGATCTGGATGTTGGATAATGTGATTTGGCTGCATTAAAAAACGCCAATGTTCCCTTACAATAGCACATACAGTTAAACGGGCATGGACAGCCAGAAAGGGTTTGAATTAATTCATCAATGTGTGTTCCTGGCAGGGTAAGTCAGTGAATGACTCTGACTGGAAGCGTTGACAAGAGTGTTCCCATTTTGAAGCTGGAAATGTTTGGGTATATGGCTTTGGTACATTGATGTTCCTTACATGATGGCTAAATAAACTCAAAGTTAGAATATGTGTAGTATTTTATAATTTACCTGGCCAGTTGTGATCCTGTGCTTCTTCTGTAACTGATAAAAACATCAGGTCCATCAGCGCTAGATTTACCCACGCTGCAAGGCAGAGGAGAATGCAGCATCTCTGTTGGAGACAAACCAAATATATTGGGCATTTTGCAGCAACTAAACATGTCATGGGAACCGGTTTGCTTTGTTGGTATCACTTGTAAACCAAAAGTTGGAAACCCTGGCAGACAAAGTTTTACTGTCTCACCTCTTGCTGCAGAAAGGATCCGAACTCGGTGAAATCCTATTGATATACGACAGTCCTCTTCTAACTGCTGCTCTGTAACTTGGTGAAGGAAGTTGCGGTCAATGCCGGAGGTGACTAAGTTGTATGTGTACTGTCTGAATCGAGGATCCACGCTGCCCAGCCAGTCTGCTAGATTGCTGCGATCACACGTTGAGTAGTTGGCGAATGTCTTCAGTTCTACTAACTCTCGCATAAACCTAGACAATGCAGAGATATCACTGGTCTTTAAGATAGAGAGATGTGAACATACAAAGGCAAACTATTGTTGTACAGGCTAAACATTTTGCCCCATATTAAAACAATCTGGGTAAATAGATGTGTAAAATAAAAAATGTTTCCAACATAGTTGGTTAGCTAAAACTGAAATGTATGTATAAAGGCTGGAGTGACGGGATGGCTAAAATAATAGTCAGAACACTACTTCCTGCTTTGAAGCTTTCTTGGTTTCCACTGATTGGTTAACAGGGAATAACCAGTCGGTGACTTGAGGGGAGACCACATGGGTCCTAACTGTTGCTTTTAAATATCAGCTAAATGCTAAGTATCAATTGCCAATTCACTGAACCGTTATGTCCCTTCAAGTCACTGACTAAAGGTGGCCATACACCTCGTGTTGCCAAACGAGCGGATCTCTCCCCGATATGCCCACCTTGAGGTGGGCGATATCGGGCTGATCCGATCGTGGGCCCTAGGGCCCAACGTTCGGATCAGTACGGGCGGTCGGATCGTGGGACCGCATCAACGAACAGATGCGGCCGCGATCCGATGGGATTTTTAATCCTGCCCGATCGACATCTGGCCGACTTTCGGCCAGATATCGATCGGGAAAGCCCGTCGGAGGGCCCCCCACACAGGCAGATAAGCTGCCGACACAGTCTGTCGGCAGCTTTTATCTGCCAGTGTATGGCCACCTACAGGGACCTACCTGATACCCTGGCTGGTGCGCCTATCAGCCGAAAACTGCACCAGTTTTTATTTTTCATTGACTGTTCCTTTAAAACTGCAAGGAGCCTCCACTTCACAGATCAAATGTATGCATTACCACACCTCCAAAAAAAGATATTTATTGTGGCTTTTTCCTTCTAGCTCTGTCCCTCTGGCTATACAATTTCCATAGGCATGCTCTCTGGATAGTAAACTGTGGTTGATGTCTGGAGGTCAGAATTGGAAGCTAAGATGCATGTGTGCTACTACAGAGCTATCACATTTGAATTGGATAGATGCCTTCTATTAGAAAAACATACCAGCTCTGTGCCGTAACATTTACATCTGAAACAGTTACACTAAGGTTGATATATTATTGATATATTTATAAAACTCCAACATATTCTTCAGAACTTTACAATAGAAATAAAAGTGTCTATAATAAAATATACCAGCTTAAAGGGGACCATCACCAAAAAAAAAAAAAATAATTTCAAATCCTATTTTATCATGTTAGTCAAGCAAAATGAACTTTAATTACACTGTATACATTATCTGAATCTTGTTTCCTTCAGTCTGGGAATTCATAATTATAGCAAGCAGGCAAGAGCCATTTTGTGGGCACTGTTAACGTAGGCCTTGCATCATCTCAGAATCTTGTTTGTGCACCAGAATGGGGGACCTCATGTCCATCCCCATGTCCTGGCTACACAATTAAATGGTAAAGAGAACTGGGGGAATGTAAGAAGAGCAGTGACATCTAGGAAGTGCTGAATGGAAAGTGAAAAAAGTTGCCTGCCCCACCCCTATGCCTAAGGCATAGAGGAGGGGCAGGTAATATTTGATTGACAGCTGATATTTTTAATTATGTTTACAACAGCTATGAATGCTTTAAAGGACCAACATAAAATTGTTTTAAAGTAATAAAAATATAATGCAGTGTAGCCCTGCACTGGTAAAACTGCTGTGTTTACTTCAGAAACACTATTATTGTTCACATCAATAAGCTGCTGTGTAGCAACAGGGGCAGCCATTCAAAGGAGACAAGGCTCAGGTTACACAGCAGATAGCAGAAAAGCTTTGTAGAACATAATGTTATCTGTTATCCACTATTTAACCTCTGCCATATAGCCTTTTTCAATTTCTGCCATTGCTACTCAAAAGCTTGTTTCTATGAACTACAGTAGTGTTTCTGAAGTAAACACAGCTGTTTTACCACTGCAGGGCAACACTGCATGATATTTTCATTACTTTAAACAATTTTATTTTTTGATGTTACTGTTCCTTTAATAAAGAAAAATAATTGGGTGTCATATTTAATTTGAAATTGACGTTTATCATACAGCTTTTTATGTCTGGATGACAGGTCCCCCTCAATTAATGTACAACTGACTACACATATCTCTACATTTCTCTAAAGAAAACATTCGCATATGATTTCAGCGCTGCCCAATCAAGTACTGGGCCAGTCATTCCAAATACCATGGCTGGGATGAGAGAAACAATTCAGGGGAGCTGGAAGCCATAAAAACCAGGTGCTTTAGGCAGCCCTGCAAAGGCATTTAATTTATTTTTAGCTGTAATTTATTTTATTAAATCTTGCAGTTTTATGACATTCAATAGGATTCACAATTTGGCGGGGGGGGGGTTCACACAAAACCCAGCAGAAGCAAAACAACAATATTCTTTTCAACTGAAGTTTCAAAAGAATTATATTCTCATACTCAGTTGACTAACTCTGAGCTTTATTTATGTAAATCAGCCTTTGCCTCTTTGCAATAAAGTATTAGCAACTGATTAATAGACACTCTAGATGAGGCCTCTATTAGACCCTTTAAGTCTTTAGAAACCTGGCATCCAACGAAGTACTCACCGTTTCCTGGTGATGCTGGAAATCATGTTTATATCATCTCTTAGCTCTGACTCTGTAAGTCTTAAGAGTAGGTCACCATCAATCTGATTGTCCTATAAGGGAAGAGATGGTTAGTTTGTTTTGATCTCTGGGAATGA
>CM044434.1:29236823-29263605 GCA_024363595.1 Xenopus borealis | reverse complement strand
GTGGTACTTATGAGCAAGCACCATGGAGCCTTTCCTCTGCCTGCTTCTTTGTCTAGGTTGTGCATACACATTAGATTGAAAGGTCAGACTTGAAGCAAAAAGCTGACATTTTCACTCTACTGCACATGTGCCAGCCTGAGCCAACAGAAGAAAGACAAAGCTGAAGAGAAAGGCTGCAGTGTGGTGTTTGATCAGTAGTACCCCAGGCCAGAGCATTTTGTTTTGTTAACAGGAGCCCTGACCCTAAGTAAGTGATATGGTGCCTTAGATTTGCAACTCTAGTGATTTTAAGTTTCCTCTCTCTTTAACGCTCCAAATGGCTAATACACAGTATGGCCACCTTCCTACTGTTCTGCCGATTGTTGTTGCAAAGCACACAAAAGTTGTGAGCAGCAGGAAGTAAGAGAAAGCAGAGCTTATTACTCATATCTTAAATGATTTTTTTCAACCCCCATTTTACATACAGCTTTGTCTGTATGACTTGAATTTTTTAAATAAAAGTGTACAAATTGTAAAAATCACAGCTGATATAAATGAATCGGACCTAATGAAGCATGTTACATTATGGTTCTGGTCCACAAAGCAAACAGTTGTTTTTACTTGCAACAATTTTTCTCACTCCAAATGCATTTAAGGGGTGGTTCACCTTTAAGGTAACTTTTAGTAGGTTACAGAATGCCCAATTCTAAGCAACTTTTCAGTTTGTCTTCATTATTTATTTTTTATAGGTTGATAAATATTTGCCTTTTTCTTCTGACTCTTTGCAGTTTTCAAATGGGTGTCGCAGATCCCTTCTAAAAAGCAAATGATCTGTAAGAATACACATTTATCTTTATTGCTCATTTTTATTACTCGACTTACTATTTGGGCTCTCTCCTATTTATATAACAGTGTCTTATTCAGATTGATGCATGGTTGCTAGGGTAATTTTGACTTATGGTGACTTTTGTGTCCAAATGCATTAAAGTCAATGGGCATTTTATCTCATGGGACCGATGTAAAGTTATGTGGAGCAGAGAAACCAAGATGGCAAGCAGGCACAATCGGGGTGGGCTGGGTCACCAAACTATAAAGAGGAAGAGGGTAGTTTTATGTGAATAAACTCCTTTGTACCTAAATAAACTCCTTTGTACGCGACAGATCTATCTTTTGTGTTGGAAGGGGCTGTACCTGTTAGAGCACAACTACACGGACGACTTTTCCCCGTTTCCATTGGATCCGACACTGGGCGACAAAACGGCAACGTCAAGTCGGATGAGACAGGAACAACGTAAGTAACAGAAAGTCGGATGGTGGCCGACACAACTGTCGGATGCAAATGCTGCAAGCTGCGTCGGATCAACGATGCAGCACCGTCCAGCTTTCTATTACTTATCTTGTTCCATTGCACAACCAACTTGATGCAGGCGTTTTGTCGTCCAGCATCGGATCTGACGGAAACGCGGATAAGTCGCCCTTAGAGGGCGTGTTTAATAAAGTAAGATACTGTCAAAGGTAGGGATGTATCTTTAGGACAAGGTGTATATACTGTATAGTAAGGAAGATGAAGAACATTTGAAGAACAGCATGATAATGTATAAAGTTATAAAGTATCTAAAGCTAAAGACAGCCTGTTTTCCACTAGTGATTAAATCAAACATACCATAAAGTTCTCTGAATAGCTGATAAATCCAATCTGCTGAAGCCAGTGTTGCACCTCCAGTGGTTTCCAGTTAGGGACTGAGCGTGCGATACGACGAGGAACCTCTTCTCCCATTATGTGCAGGGCCGTTTTAGCCAGAGAAGATACTGTCCCATCTGTGCAGTAACATACAATCCTCCTTAGGCTCTGTGTTGCACCAATTTCATTGAACAGCTGCAAGACAAGACAAGCATTTTAGTGCTTTTTATTTTTTTACTTTTGACTATTATACTTTGGTTGAGTACAGCATCAGTAACCCCAGTTCTATTTAGTAAGTAAAAGTATATGTGTGTTACTATTTAGCATTCTTGGCATTCTACTCCTAAAAAATATTAAACCTATGTCAAAAAGAGATCTGGATTTAGTAATAAAAATAGAAATCATTTCAACATTTTTATAAATTGATCTGCAGTGGGCATGGTAATAACAAAGTCTAAATATTAAAGGGGTGGTTCACCTTTACGTTAATTTTTAGTGTGTTATAATATGTTAACTCTTCAATTTGTCTTTATTGATAATTTTTTTATAGTTTTTTAATTATTTGCTTTTTTTCTTCTAACCCTTTCCAGCTATCAAATGGGGGTGACTGACCTCATCTAAAAAAAAAATGCTCTGTAAATCTACACATACATTTATTATTCCCCTTTCTATTCAAGCTCTCTTTTATTCATATTCCCATCTCGTATTCAAATCAATGCATGGTTGCTAGGGTAATTTGGACTCTAGCAACCAATTTGCTGAAACTGCAAACTGGATGTTGAATAAAAATCTTAACTCAAAAACCGCAAATAATTAAAAAAATTTAAATCAATTGCAAATTGAATAGCACTCTCTACAGCATACTAAAAGGTGAACGATTGGTTCAAAAGGTGTAAAATTGGATTGTTTGGTAAGGTTGTAACATAATGGGGCTTAGGAAGAGCCATCGTAAGAGGTCAATGTCAACAAGCTGATGCAATCCTGAACTGATCCGATTGCAATCAACCGACAGGTTATTCTAATCTGCCCAATAAATATCTGGATGCTTCAGTCATGCTGGAAGTTGGGAAGATCTACTGGGCCAGTATCTTTTATGTCACTATGTATGACCAGCTGCACGAAGAGCTGTGCCCATTTATATGAATAAACAATATATAGTATGCAATTAATAAGGCTCACTGTGAAGAATAATATGTTATTATACAGTATGTACTGGATACACATACAATGAATATAAGTCTGTATAGGGTTGCCATGGACGTAAGTACAGAGAAAGCAGGGTACCCACTGGACCTTCTTTTGATTCTCAGTCCAAACATGTGGTGAGGTCACCACTAGGATACCTGGGAAAGTCCAGGATGATACTTATTCATGTCCCATGTTCATAACAGAGTGGGTGTTTAAGGTCTACCTGAGGCATCTCTAGCAGATAATTAAAAGGCAGCTCAAGCCAGACAGAGAGAGAGCTCTGGTCGGGAGAAAGATACAGGGAAGCTGCACATAGAGATTTTGAATCACTACAAGGTTGGAACTTTTGCTGTACTTCCTTTTCATTTGTTTTGGGGAGACAGGCGGTCAGCCTACTCCTGGTTAGTTAGGACAACTGACCTGTAATAGATAGAAGCCCATTAAGTAACAAGGATTTTATTTTGAACTATTTATGATGTTTTGCTGCAAGCAAAAATAAACTGCCGGAAAGAGACTACCCTCTATTGAGTTGTGATTGTGCCGTGGGCTGATTTACCCCCAGAAAGCTCATTGCCATCTGCCTGGGTTCCGGTAAATCAACAACATAGATCAACAAACACACCGCACTCCAAGGACTTGTGCTAAATACAAAAAATTGTGATTTATTCTCAACGTTTCGGCATCCTGACTGGAGCCGTCTTCAGGAGACGACTCCAGTCAGGATGCCGAAACGTTGAGAATAAATCACAATTTTTTGTATTTAGCACAAGTCCTTGGAGTGCGGTGTGTTTGTTGATTGATATATATATATATAAACACAAGTTGCGGTGCAGGAGAATAGGCACAGATTAAACGGCAGATAATAGGCATATTTTGTAGTGTACAATGGGATTCTACAGAGCTTATAGTTTATTATCAATGTATCCTGTGCTTAAATGACTGCCACAATAGAGCTGAACCACGGTGGTCGACCATGCACACTTGCGTGAACAGGTGTGCGCAATTGACAGGGGAGCAGAACGCCATCAGGGACATGGGCCTGGACTAATGGTAGGTGACAGAGTAGGTGGCGCCCTCCCTGCTTTGCACCCTAGGCACGTATCTCTTCTGCTTACCCCTCGTTCCGGCTCTGGCCACCACGGTCACACAGCAGCTTTTAAATATACACAATAGCAGTGTTTTTTAACCAAACATCAAGACAGAGCAGCAGTACATTATATGCTTATTACATTTTTTGATTACTTTTCCTTTAAGAACAAAAAAATCAGACCGGCCCAATATTGGCCAATCACAAAGTGGCCATATTGAGTAATGATCCCTAAACTAGGGTATCTTAAGACGTATGGCCACTTTCAGTGCTACTCTAGCTTACCTTTATATTCTTTTGATGACACTTTATTGCCACTTCAACACACAAGTAAAATGCAGCAATGCACTGTGCCTCTAATCGTGAGCTGTCAAGCAAGGGCACAAGTCTCTGAAGATCATCGCCATTACGACCTTGAGTGTTATCACTGCTGTCTAAAAAGGAACGAGCAAATTCCTTGGGATCCAGTGAAGAGATGAATGGTTCTACTAATGCCAATGTGCCAGACCTTTCCACATCCTTTTCAATTTCTTTGTTTGTTGCCAACACAGTGATAGCAAGACAGGCATGGAACCGGACGAGATCATCCTCCTTGGAAAAGACCAGAGGGAAAAGCCATTCTGCTGCTCTCTTTTCAATCATGATGTGCTGATTATAGGGGCCACTATACATAGCACAGTTGGCCAAAGCCACAGCACAGTGCCGCAACACCACTGGGTCAGTCCAGCGGCACCAAAAGAGGATGCAGTCCAGGCCTCCATCACAAATAAGCTGATTGCAAGTCTCCTCTGTATGTTTGAACATATGCCCTAGGATGCCAGAGAGGCTGCGTGCCAGCTGTGGGTCTTCCCGTTCTTTAGTGAGGTTCAGAACCACGCCCAGTCCAACTCGGGCAATTCGATCTCTGGGAATGTAAATGTCAGACAAAATGAGTATGCTCAGTGGTTATACCTACAACAGTGAATTTACACACACATTACCATACCTGAGTAAATCACTCTAGTCTCTGTTTGTTTAGGATAGCAGCTGCTATAATAACTTGGTGTGACATCACTTCCTGCCTGAGTCTCTCCTTGCTTAGTCATAGCTCTGGGCTCAGCAGCGAGGGGGGGAAAGGGAAGGAGAGAGAGGAGCAAACTGAGCATGCTCAAGCCCTAGCCCTGGAGGTTTATGTGGAAAACAGGAAGTCTGATACAGAAACACATGTACACTTTATAGAAGGAAAGAAATATGTTGTTTCTTTTGAGAGAGACTCAGAGCAACTTTACTTTGAGGATTTACTGGTGCATATATTTAGACTTTTCTGATAAAGCTTACTTAATGTTAGCTTTTCCTTCTCCTTTAAACAGCCTAGACCCCCCTTGTGCTGGAATAATTTTTCTCTAATATAAACCAAATATAGTTGTCACAAAAAACATTGGCACCTTTGCACTTTTTCAAGCATAACAACACATTAATCAAAATCTTATATAAATATATCTGCTGCAAAATAATAAGTCTGAGTTGACAACACCGGGGCTTCCGCAATTCCTTGCTTCACCACAATGATTACAGAACTTTGTTATTGTGAAACAGCTACATTTCCACAATTATTGGCACTGTAAACATAATATTTGGTAGAGCACCATTTGGACAGAATAACTGATATTAAGCACTAGCCATTAATGAGTTTTCTACATCTTTCTATTGAAAGTTAAGACCATTTTCTGCAACAGAGACCCATCTGTCGGACAATGGGATTAATAATGTGTTCCAAAATGCCTTGATTTCATGATGCTATAAACAAGACTCAAGACGCCCAAATTCAAGGGGCAGAAAAGCATCCCCAACATAAGCAAACATTCTTCATGATGGACTGTAGAGGGTTGGTGTTTTTTCCATTGAATGCTTAATTTTTTTATGAAACATTGAAATTGTGCTTTACAATTTCAACTCAAAAACCATACTGGATTTAACCAAAATACGTTTGTTTTGTTATGCTTTATTATGTTTTGTCTCAGACCACTAAGATTTCATTTTCATTTCATTTAGCTGGATATCCATGGTCAGTGGTGCTACTAGATATTACTGGGCGACACAACCAACTTATTTTACAACCCCTAAAATATCCAAAGGTTGTCCGGTTTTACCAATATACGAGTATGGCCTCATGGGACCCCATATCTCCTGGGGTTCAGCTGCAGAGTCTGCTTCCTCTGTAGTTACGCTCCTGTCCATGGTGCCTGCTGAATCCTTGTGCATGAAGATTGAGGCTTGAATCTGTCTGGCAGAATCCAGAAATCAATGCATGGAGCTGGGATAGAAAGAAAAGGTTTTGTACAGGGCTGAATCCTACCTCTGCCCTGAAACTTCTGCGTGAAGTAAGGTAAGATTTTTTAGGTTATTCTATTGCAAATAAAAAAATACATATGTGAATGCCATATAGTTCTCAACAATTTCCTACCAGAACTGGCTCATCCCTTGCAAAAAAAGTGCAAAAGTATGATTTTTTTTTTGGGTGTTTGTGGTGCTTTGGGGGAATCCTTACATCTGTGGGTTCTGGCAAATGCAGAGGGGCTGTCGTAAGATTCCATAGAAAGTCGCTATTTAGTGGGCTGGTAAGGAGATATTTGGGCCTCTCTCAGTCCAGACCTGATGACATTTGGCATTCCATGGTCGTTCAGTCGATCGGACAGGTTAGAAGATTTCTGTCTGCTGCTGATAATATCTCAGTCAGCAGCCTTGTCGGACATAAACTTCCGTATGATTGCTGTCAGGGGAAGAACATTGGCTGATCTGTTCTTTTACTACTTTATTTAAAACGGAAGGTTAGTGGCAGGTCGGGAGATGGGGACATCCGTTCGTTCCAGGATTCGTACGATTGGATCTTTTCGTCTATGGCCAGCTTAACTTGGAACACAAAGTCGTTTCGAGCATGCAGCATCCCTAAGACAAAAGCAAATCAGTAGTGGAGGTTGCATAATAATAATCAATATTTGCTTGCTCTTTGCGGTGTTTGAATAACCTCTTAGTCTCTGTTCTGCTCAGATTACCCATAAATGCTTTCTCTTGTTTCTTCCATGACACAACAGTTTAGAATTGCAGTACTTAAGACAATCAATGATACATGAGGATTTACTTTCTGTTACTTAAGGGATACTGTCATGGGGAAATGTTTTTTTTTCAAAATACATCTTGACAGCTCAACCCGCAGGCCCTCATTTCTACTGGAAAGTTCCTATTTTCTCTGCACTGAACAGCCAGAGAAAGAAACAAAGTTTATAACTTAATTGGCTTTTGGCAGAGAGCCCAGAACAGCTAACAGGTGCAAATAAGGTACTTTGTAAGAATAAGAAAATAAGTAACTGTAACAGTTTCGATAAGGAGAAAAATGTTGAAACTTTCATAACCTGCCAAATTTTGCAAAATGAACGTGGTAATTAAGGGGTGTGCCCACAAAAATGGGCACAGTCAAAAAATGTCGCCCTATGTGTAAAAAATGTTTTTGTCCCTCTTTTTACTTCTAAAACATTGGGAGGTATGAACAAACACTACTGGATAGCTATGAAGAAATCAGTGTGTAGGGCTTAATGAGATAAATATGCAATTTCTTAAAGTTTAATGTTGTGTATCATAGCTATGGGGTTCTATATCAATTAAATTAGCAATTTAAGCAGGTTACCTTCCTCGTAGATATAACCTCATTTTCATATATGGCACATTAGTGCCCTTAATAACTCTTTTTATGAAATCAGCTCATTCTAAAACAACTGTACAACTACAAACTGTATGATGTGCTTCTAAGCTGCAGCAAGGAACGGAAACAGCTCTACGTGTGCAGCTGCTTAGGAAAACCACAGAAGGTTGGTTCCCTTTGCACACAGGAACCTCTACTGCTCGAGAGCAACTCAATACATAATATATGTGCAAGTGTTTTATAGATGTACAGGTCAAATATAGCACTGGTATATTGATATTGATTGATGGCTACCTTCAAATGCATCGTTCGGTTCTAACGATCCCTCGAATTTTCAAAACTTTGAAAAAAATCACTGTAAAGGTTCCAGGAGGTCCCCATAGGCTAAAATGGCAATTCAGCCATTTAAGGTGGCAATTCAGCCATTTAAGGTGGCAAAGTGTTGAATGCTACATTTGACAGTACTTTGAAAATCTAATTTTTTAATTTTTTTCCATTAGAATCGAATTTTGGGTTATTTGATAGTCATAGTAGCCAAAAATTACTTCAAAATTTAAATTTTTGAAATTCGAATTTTCACTTTGAACCTCAGTAAATGTTTTCTTTTTTCAGTGCTTACATTTTAGCTCCTAAAGCAGGGCTGAGAATGCAGCTTTACAGTGAATGAAAGCATACCTGGCCAAATTTTGATTTGTTTTATGTTCAGCGCCTCTCCAATTTGTACTTTTTAGGGATGTACCGAATAGGGTTGCCACCCTATGAAGACCAGGCAGGGGGTGGGGCTTTGACATGAAAGCGGTGGGATTGTGCTATGGTGGGTGGGACCATTATGTCAGTGGGCGTGGTTATGACACAGTGATCGGCGTCAATCATGGGAACTCCTACCCGGTTTTCCAAATTTGGAAAACTGGGCAGGAAGTTTTGACATGGAAAGGTGGCAAACCTAGCACCAAATCCTAATTTGCATATGTAAATTAGGCATGGGAAGGGAAAATAAAACATTCTTTTTAGACTTTTTCCTTTCCCGCCTCTATTTTTCACATGCAAATTAGGATTTGGTTCGGTATTCGGCAGAATCGTTCACGAATCAGAATCCCAAATAGTGGATTCGGTGCAATCCCAGTACTTTATAGCAGTTATCTGGTTGCTAGGACCCAATTTACTAGGCTGTGGTTTGACCAAGACACTGGAATATAAATAGATAGATAAGTGGATCGCTCCGTGGTACTCACTGGTATAACCCTGGGCCGGTGCAGGTTTCTGCTGATAGTAGCACCGTCCCGGGGGTTTCATGTAAGTCGATACAATCACTTGGGGATTCCTAACATTTGGAAACCCCAAGTGCTGCAAGCCTTTCCTTCCCTTTAACATACAATTTAACTACCCCCTTTAACTTGGCATAATATAGCTCTTTTCATCTAGTCTCACGCCTGCAAAAAGTCATATAAAATTAATGACAGCATACAGCAGTGATCCCAAACCAGTAGCTTGTGAGCAACATGTTGATCTCCAGCCCCTTGGATGTTGCTGTTCATGCCCTCAAAGCAGGTGTTTATTTTTAAATTCCAGGCTTGGAAGCAAGTTTTAATTGCATAAAAATGAAGTATAGTTCCTAATAGAGCCTCCTGTAGGCTGCCAGTCCACATAGAAGCTACCAAGTAATCAATTACACCACTTCTTTGACACCCCAAGGGATTTTTTCAGGCTTGTGTTGCTCCCTAACTCTTTTTACATTTGAATGTGGCTCACGGTTAAAAAAGGTTGGGGACTCCTGGCATACAGTACTTGAATGCAGTAAAAGGGGACATGTTGGAGAAATGTACTCCAAACCACCCCATGACAAATACAACCCTGGCACTGCCTGTCAGTGTATACAGTAAGTAAGTTTCATCCCAAAAATTCACACTTTTTGCACAAGTTCAGTGAAATATGGTGCTTTCTACCACCTGGAATAACTGATAAAAAACACTCATAGTGTGGAAAAGTTAGACAGTACTGTGATATTTGGGTAAAAATGCAGACATACTATCTTGCAAACATATGTATTGGATTAAAGCCTGCATGAAAGGGAATAGAGGTAAATTATAACATAATTAAATGAAAATGACACTTTCATTATATTAACAATAGCACATAGCCTTGTATGGGAGGGTGGGGTTGTTTACTTTAACAAGAAAAGGCTTCCTGTAACGGGAGAAACCACAATGTATTTATATATAGAATATAGTTATGTATACAGTAATGCATCCTAAAGCACTTATCTGATGCAGATACAGATGAGGGACCTTTAGCCCAGGCTATGAGCACACAGATGCATTATTATGATCTCACCCACCATTGCTTTTGTGTTATGGTACGTTATTAGGGATCACTTTTAGAGTGTATGTTCGAATGGTAAACTTCTACCCATAGGAATGAATAAAAAGTGGTCGGGTTTTTCTTTGGTGAGCTCTTACATCACAGTTTGATAAACCTGCCCCTAACAGTGAATACACTGGCTGCACATTCAGATAGATGGGCAGCCCGTGTATACAGAGACAGGTTGCTAATAAATGCTGCAAACAAGCATTTCCTAGAGCCCACCATATTTGGTGCACACCACCCATAGGGTTGCCACCTGGCCTGTATGTCTCTGATGAAGCGCCCAGTGTTATGGACATGAAACGCGTTTCAGCAGAAACTCCAATACACCAAAGAAACACTATATAATACACAAAAAACATGAATATCCTTATAAATGGTTACTAGTGATGTCATCTGTTATAAACAGTGAGTCGTGATGTCATTTTTGTCACATCACTCACTAAAACTTGTGTATTATAATAAATAAAGTACCCCTTGTTGGAAAATATGAGGATATTAGAAGTTACCTGACCTGTATAAAAGTGGTCATGGAATGCCTTGGTGACTTATAATATCCTTATATTTTATAATAGGGGGTACTTTATTCACTATAGCATTAAACTCTATGGAATCCGCAGGTTGGGAAACACACTTTGCTGAAATACGCTACATATTTTCGATATGGCAGCCGATCAGTTCGGCTACAATTTGCCTGTAAATTGCTTTTCCGCTTGCCTTTTTTTTTTGTCGGGAACAAGAAAAAACAGAAATGCATGTTTGGAAAAGGAAACAACAGGCTGAAAAAAAAGCACATTATCGTGAGCATGTGGTTTCATTGGCGTATTTACGCTCAACCGCGAGTTTTTCTAAAAATGCCATTTAAAAACTGTGTGCCCTAACACCCCTATAGCTGTTTATGAGATTCATAGTTACATAGTTAAATTGGGTTGAAAAAAGACCGAGTCCATCAAGTTCAACCCCTCCAAATTAAAAACCCAGCATACATACACACCCACACACATCTCCACTCTTTCAGACACAAATCATATACCTGTATGCCCATAGCTATACTAACTGTAGAGTTTAGTATCAAAATAGCCTTTGATATTATGTCTGTCCAAAAAATCATCCAAACCCCTCTTAAAAGCATCAACAGAATGAGCCATCACAACATCACCCGGCAGTGCATTCCACAACCTCACCGTCCTGACTGTGAAGAACCACCTACGCTGCTTCAAATGAAAGTCCCTTTCTTCTAGTCTGAAGGGGTGGCCTCTGGTGATCCTCTTTATGGGTAAAAAGGTCCCCTGATATTTGTCTATAATGTCCTCGAATATATTTGTAAAGTGTAATCATGTCCCCTCGCAAGCGCCTTTTTTCCATAGAAAACAACCCCAACCTGGACAGTCTCCCCTCATAATTTAAGTCTTCCATCCCTCTAACCAGTTTAGTTGCACTTAGTCTCTGCACTCTCTCCAGCTCATTTACATCCCTCCTAAGGAGTGGAGTCTAAAACTGCACTGCATATTCCAGATGAGGCCTTACTAGGGATCTATAAAGAGGCATAATGATGTTTTCATCCCGTGAGTTTATGCCCTTTTTTATGCAGGACAGAACTTTATTTGCTTTAGTAGCTACAGAA
The DNA here is from genome assembly GCA_024363595.1 of Xenopus borealis. NCBI lineage: Eukaryota > Metazoa > Chordata > Amphibia > Anura > Pipidae > Xenopus > Xenopus borealis. Next base: position 29,252,009 of record CM044434.1, on the reverse strand, counting down.
TGACACTGCCCAGAATTAGACAACTTGTTATCTATAAAAACCCCAAGATCCTTCTCACTTAAGGAAACTCCCAACACGCTGCCATTTAGTGTATAACTTGCATTTATATTATTTTTGCCAAAGTGCATAACCTTGCATTTATCAACATTGAACCTCATTTTCCACTTTGCTGCCCAGTTTCCCAACTTAGACAAATCACTCTGCAAAGTGGCAGCATCCTGTATGGAACCTATAGCTCTGCACAATTTAGTATCATCTGCAAAAATAGAAACCGTACTTTCAATGCCCTCATCCAGGTCATTAATAAACAAGTTGAAAAGCAAGGGACTCAGTACAAAGCCCTGCGGTACCCCACTAACAACACTGGTCCAATTAGAAAATGTTCCATTTACCACCACTCTTTGTAGTCTATCTTTTAGCCAGTTCTCTATCCAGGTGCAAATGCTATGTTCAAGGCCAACATTCCTTAATTTAACCAGTAACCTTCTGTGTGGCACTGTATCGAATGCTTTAGCAAAGTCTAAGTAAATCACATCCACTGCCATCCCAGACTCGAGGTCCCTGCTTACCTTCTCATAAAAAGATTCAGCAGGAACAACTGCAGATCAGACACCCTTTGTATAACTCACAGGAGAAACATAACTGGCTTGATTCTTTTAGTTTGTACTGTGTGATGTGTAGTCAATAAATAATTTTGTAGCAGCAATTGCTTTCCTCTAAACTGCCGATTTATGATTTGTACTGTACCATATATTTGTTAGCAAAAATTACCTGTTGTCTGCCACAAGAACCTGTTCGAGGAGTTGGCAAGCTTTATATTTCACTGATGCCTCTGAAGACTGAAGAAGTGAGAGGAGCTGGTCCAATGCCCCCTCCAGCCTTATGGTCTCACACAAGCCCTGAGCAACCTCTCTGCCAACTGCTGGCATCACCCATGCCTCCTCAACCATTTGGAAAATCTCTGCGATATTGTTGCGAATACTCTGAGCGTCCACTGCCTGCTTCAGGTTGGAAATGGTAACACGGAGGTCAGGTAGGACCTTATCCAATGAAGCCTGTGCGTCCACACTGATGCCTGGGGATACATCATTTCTGCCTGTTTCCACGGACGTCTGCCACCAGCACACACTATTCACGTAGCTCGGAACTGCAAGGCGATCACTGTGAAACATGTTTAGAGACCTGAAGATTTTATAGGCTGAAAGCACAAGGGAGAGGACCAGGAATCCTTTAAGGAAGCAGCTCCAGGAACAGAGTAGTTGGGGAAAATATAGTCAGTAAAGATTTGGGTTGGATCATAAACTGGCAGCAGCATAAGGGGAAACTAAACTTACACCGTGACAAGAAAGAGGTAATGAAACCAAAGAGAGCAGCACCAGGGGAGCATCCTATAGATTCCTCACACAGACACAATGTCTATAACTATAATGTACAGCCTCAGTCAAGGTTATTGAAGCCTGGCTGATCTACAGGAGCAATCAGAAGGCACATTGTACTATAGGGTTACTAGCTGCTAACTGGGGCCAGTATGGGACACTCTGAGGAATGTATGGGCACAAGAGGAACCAGAGACACAGTCTAGCAGCACAGCCACTGTTTACAGAAGTCCATTTCTGAGAGGCAGGCGTTGACTGAGCTTCCTGTCCTGGTTGCTGCTCCCAGTTCTTTGTTCTGGCGGCTCTGAAGTTTTCTGTTCCGAGTCTCAATACCAGACAGTAAACTGCACGGTGACATCACGTTCCTCGCCCCCACCTCTAGGCTACAGGCGGATCTCGTTTCTGTGGCAACAACATCCTCCGCTGCCATATTCTCTCACACGCTGCAACAGCAGCAGCAAGGTGACGGAGCGCAGGTGGCAGCGAGGCGACGCTGTTATTGGTTGTAGGGAGCAGTCACGTGCAATAGGCAGCTCTGTGGCGGCTTGTGTTTTAGTTTATGTCAGATCTGTCAAATGCCGGCATGATGGAACTGTTCGTTCTAGCTTTGGCCTCATCTCGCCTCTACTCTATATAGTCACTGCTTATTCCAGGCGGTGGCACCCACTTAGAACGATACTGAGCTGATCTCAGCTGAGCTTTGGGCAATTCAAAGTATACACCCCAGTAATAAAAGCAACATGGTAACAGTGTCGGGCAATGACGGCCGGCCATGTCGCCCCCAAGGCGGCTTTGCGCAAACGAGGACGCGCGTGCGTAACCATGCGCAATAGAGGACGCGCGTGCGTAACCGTGCGCAAACGAGGACGCGCTTGCGCAAATGAGGGTGAGGGGCCTAAGTCAACACAGTCACAGCTGCACCCTCTTAACCTTTTTCAGTGGCGGACTAGGGGTAGGCTGCTTATGAGGAACGTGTCTGGTGCCCCCAAGTTTTTTTACCCTGGGCACGTACCTCTGTTTCCTACCCCTAAGTCCAACCCTGTGATGGCACGGGCAATTCCATGTATACAGGGTCGGACCTGCGCATTTGAGGCCCACTAGGTTCCTAAATTCACGTGCATGGCAAGGAATGTAGCTCAACTGTGCGACGGGAGCTTTACGGGCTGGCAGGGGGAGCATGGATTTGTGGAGAGGCCACCTACATTGACTCTGCAGGTCAGAGTTGTAGTACTTTTTACTCAGACTTTTAACACTATCAGGGTAAAAAAAAATAGTGTTTTTTCCCTTTCTGACCAGAAAAAAAACCAGACTTCAATTAGGGATGCACTGAATCCACTATTTTGGATTCGGCCGAACCCCCGAATCCTTCGAGAAAGATTTGGCTGAATACCGAACCAAATCCGAACTCTAATTTGCATTTGTAAATTAGGGGCGGAAAGGGGAAAACATTTTTTACTTCCTTGTTTTGTGAAGTTTTATGCAAATTAGGGTTCAGATTTGGTTCTGCTGGGCAGAAGGATTCGGCTGAATCCCGAACCGAATACTGGATTCGGTGCATCCCTAACTTTAATAAATAACCCACAAAATGTCCCATGGCAGCCAGTTGTAAAGGCAGGCCCTCTGCCTGTGCAAGATGGAAGTCCTGAGCGGCGAGACCAGTGTCGGACTGGGATGCCAGGGGCCCACCAGAAATCCTTGGACCATTTTCCTCCTCTCCTGACTCAACCTTTTTAGTCTCCTAGTCTTTTACATCTACTTACTATATCCTTCCATTATTATGCATTTTTTTCTCATAAAGAAATAAGGAATGACACCTGGGCCAACTGGGTATTTTTCTGATATCCTGGTGACATACCTCCCAACATTTTAGAAACAGAAAGAGGGACAAAAAAGATTTTCAGAGCAGCAAATTTTTTGACCACGTCCATTTTGTGGCCACACCTCCTAACTAGCATGTCCATGTTATTACAGTTTTGCTAATTGAGGTGAATTGCCCTTTAAGCTGTTAGTCTAAATTCTCCCAAGAGACCTCCTTATCTTAAACTGATACAGAAGTATCTAAGTATCTATTCTGGGCTCTCTGCCAAAAGCCAATTGAGTGAGAAGCATTGTATCTTTTCTGGCTGTTCAGTGCAGGAGATCAAAGAGAAAGTTGGGACATTTCAGTAATAGGACTGTCCTGCAAAAAATGGGACAGTTGGGAGGTATGCAGGGGGCCAGTCTGACACTGGGGGGACAAAGGCTTTTTGCCAATGTGACTGTATATAAATGTGATGCATGAAGGGGAAAGGTGTAGGTTTTAGCCACTCTGTTGGCAGAAGGTCTATTCTGATCAAAGGGAAACAACCTACTAAGTACTTTAAACAGCTGGAGGTGAGGAGGTGGAGCCAGAGACCCCCATAGTCTAAGCTGAAAAGTAGACCTACTGTATGAGAGGCTTAGAGAGATACAGATAGCATTAAATATACTGAGCATCATCCTGGATGCTAACACACACTGTTCCTATGGAAAGTATTTTCACATCAGAGTATCTTCTTGCCAGAGAACTGGAAGTCACAATGCAAGGCTGAAACAGCCAACGAAATGTGCCAGTTGCAGGTATGGTGGAAAAAAAAGGGAGACAGGAGGGAGGTGATTGGGAGAGGTGCTACTTATTATAAAGCATGAGATTGAATTACATGCAAATCCTATATTATGAATCCCAGCCAGCTGCTGCTATACTGATAGGCTCCCTGAGGATGCTGGGATTTGCAGTTAACTTGGAGATACAACAAATAACATATACAAGTAGAATAAGGAATACACACAACATTACATTAATTTAACATCAAAACTGAAACATTTTTAGCAACATTACAGCTATGAGATTTATCATCTGGACTCCAAAACATAGAAAACCCATTTCCAGTAATCTCCTGTTTTTTTCTGTAATAAGACTTTACTTTGTACATGATATAATGTAAACCAGCAACTCTCAATGCTGACGGCAAAAATGTCATATTTCAGCATTCTGGATAATAGATCCCAATACCTGTGTTACGTTATTCTGTTACTTGTGCATAATAATCTCTTTACTCACTCTGACATGTTCCCTCATACTTACACTTTTGTATGTTTCTGAAATAGGCAAGTTTTGTATTAGTTTAAAATGTATTTTTATTTATTATAAGTTTCTCGATAACCTTCTATAATCTACAGCAAGCACTGTTCACAAGTACACAAGTTCATAGCAGACTTAACTTTAATTATGACATTATATATATATCATACTTTGCCTTTGGTCTTTTTTTCTATTATTGCCTATTCTAACATGAAAAGCATTGCCTGGTATTCAGGTTTAGTAATGCCCAAAAACTGTACTTCCTATGGCTATATTTTAACCCAATGTTATTAGGAAACTTTCTGTACAAACTCTCTCAAATTTCACCTTCCAGTCTGCAATTCAAACCAATACCTGGATGCTACGGTAAGTCGGGTCATAGCAACCAGATAACGGATTTAGGGGGTTATTTGTTTAAAGTCTGAATCCTAAAAAAATATAAAAAATTATAAAATCTGAATTTTTAGTGGAAATTTTTTTTTTCTAGAGGGTGCAAATAGTCACAATAAAAAAATCCACCATCTCAGACCTGCTGAGGTTGTATATGTCAATGGGACTGTGCTGGAATCAGCTCAAAAATCTAACTATTTCAGGCAAAATTCATAAAAAAATTGTGGATTCTAGCTTGGTCGGACTGTTTTAATATAAATAAATCAGAAAAAAATGGATTTTGCAATCCATGAATACAAGGAAGAAGAACCTACTTTAACTTCCACTGAACACAATTTTATTTTATTTTTTTAAAGTAAACCCCTGGCCACCATGTTTTTTTCCTCCATTTTAATGGGCACCTGACCACCAATGGTATTTCTAACTTATATGGGGGGGCTGCAAAAAATTAAAAATATATATCTTTGGGGCCCCTGATCACTGACTGACCAAAAGGTTTTTAACTTGTAATGTGGGGCTGACTTTCAGTGTTTTTCTTTACCTTGTAGGGGGGAACCAATGGGTTTCTTGACTTGTGGGGGGGACTTGCCACAAGTGAAGTTTTTTAATTTTTATGGGGGGCCTGACCATCAAAGGGTTTTTAGTGTTTGTGTGTTAGCGGCCACATTTGTGTGGTTTTTACAGTGGTGTGGGGTCTGGGGCAGAAAGTGTGGCGTTTAGGAAGTGTGGGTCTAAAGAGCCCAGAATGTTGTGGTACAGGGCCCCATGATTTCTGATCTGCTGCTGCTACAGGGGTATTAGCAAACCTGAAATAATTACTAATCAACCTTGTATCATGACATTTATCATCTGTATACAAAGCAGGGTGCAAACACATGGAGCAGATTTTGGCACCAAAACACATGTATGCACTTTCATGCCAAACTTCCATCTGTATGTCAGATGATTCCACGCATCAACTAAGGGGGCAGAATTGCTGATAAAAGCCTACTCTGCAGAGTCGGATTACACCGGCCAGGCGCCAACTTAAGTGCGAACATGCGCAACGTGATGCTGGCGCGCATGTGTGGAAGCGCAAGAAGAAGTCGGGAAGAGTGGATTGAACATGGAGTAAGCGACAGAGCAAGTACGTGCCTGCTGCCCCCCCAGATTTGTGCCCTAGGCACGTGCCTACTCTGCCTACCCCTTGACCCGACCCTGCTACTCTGCACAAACTGTATGTTACACTATTTTAGGTCTCCCTTTGGCAATTAAAGGAGAAGGAAACTCTAAAATGAAGTAAGCTTTATCAGAAAAATCTATGTAAATAAACCAGTAAATCCTCAAAGTACTGCTGCTCTGAGTCCTCTCTCAAAAGAAACACAGCATTTCTTGCGCTCTATAGTGCACACTTGGGCTTCTGCTGTATCCAATTTTCTTCTTTCAGCTTAAACCCTCCAGGGAATGGGTTTGAGTATGCTCCGTTTGCTCCTCTCTCCCTCACACTCTCCCTTTTCTCCCCTCTCTGCTGTAATCTGAGCCCAGAGCTATGAGTGAGCAGGGAGAGACTCAAGCAGGAAGTGATGTCACACCAAGCTAAAATGGCAGTTACTATCCTAAATGAACAGAGAGTTTCTAGAGCTGTTTATTTGGTTATGGTAAAGCATTCTATAGAATAATTACAGCAGTCTAGCTTGAACTGTTCTTGCAAATCTATTGGCAAGAAAATGTATTTTCTCCTTTAAATCCAGTTCCCTTTAAAAATATGTCAAAAACATTCAACATACATAAGTTCTTTTTTATTTTTTTTTAGAAAATTTTACAATAATCAGTGCAACATGTATCGTCAGGCACATTAAGACTATATTAAATGTACAAACAATTTCCAAAGGAACTAGGTTTGCTCCAGGTCAGAAACAAATATCTAAGTAACAAATCTTGCACCTTTTATAGGCCCACGTTCAGGGTAGATCAATCAATAGCTCATAAACAGAACAGTTTCTCTCTTATACAGCTACAACTCTCCAAGTTCTCCTTCAATTGTCCGAACCAGCACATACAACTCTGCCAAACCCACCAAGGATGCCACTATGACAGAAGACAGCACTCGCTGAAATAGAAGGGGGAAGAAAAATAGCACAGATTATCTGACAGTTCTACCACAACAAATATGCAGTCAAAGAAGTTACATAAATATGAAAATTAAAATTTTAACAAGTTTATAAATACATTACTGAGAATAGTAGATTTTTTTTAATGTTTTTAGTAAAGAAAAAAAAAGGAAGAAGAAGAAAAGAGCCAAGTTTAGAGCAACAATTAGAGAAGGTGGCCATGGTCTCACACACTGGAAAATCTACTTTCTAGCAGCACAGGTTTACTATGTCCAGTGGTGGTTCTGTCCCGATCCCTCCTACTCCAACTTTCTCCTACGGACAATCTTAGTAAGTTCAGTGGAGTTGCTGAAATAAATCCCATTTCATAAACCATCGGATATTCTAACTACAAACCCGATAATTGTGACAATTTACATAGCATGGCAGATGGTACTGAAGTTGGATAAACTGAAGCCCCCAATCCTACGGGTTTGGGTTTGCCACTATGGGGTAACTCATCTACCCAGCTTTCAACAAATTGTGCCATATCGATATTAACAGGGCATATGCCCCACTGGCGCACATGCCCTGTTAATTAGAGATTAGATCAGGCACGCAGAAACTGGAGAGTAGTTTATTTACTGAATGTATCTTTTCCTCCAAAGAATAGGGCTTATGTTATAATATTTTTCAGCATTTTGAACTATTTATACCCCTTTCTTGATTGTTAACCATGTGCAATTGAAGCAATGTTCCCTCTTCAAAGACGCAAAGATACGCTCGTTTGGCAACATCGGGGATGTAGGAAGCCCCCATACACGAGCAGATAAGCTGTCAAATTGGTCTAAACGGCTGATACCAGCAGCTTTATCTGCCCGTGTATTGCCACCTTAAAGGGGAATTCAATACCTCTGTACTGCAAGTTGGAGTGATATCACCCCCTCCCTTTCCCCCACCCAGCAGCCTAACAACAGAACAATGGGAAGGTAACCAGATAACAGCTCCCTAACACAAGATAACAGCTGCCTGGTAGATCTAAGAACAACACTCAATAGTAAAACCCATGTCCCACTGCGTACTATTCAGTTACATTGAGAAGGAAAAACAACAGCCTGCCAGAAAGCAGTTCCCTCCTAAAGTGCTGGCAAGAGTCACATGACCAGGGGCAGCTGGGAAATTGACAAAATGTCTAGCCCCATGTCAGATTTCAAAACTGAATATAAAAAAATCTGTTTGCTCTTTTGAGAAATGGATTTCAGTGCAGAAGTCTACTGGAGCAGCACTATTAACTGATGCGTTTAAAAAAAAACATGTTTTCCCATGACAGTTTCCCTTTAAGCTGTGTGTGCAAACAGCAAATTGTGGTGCACACAGAGTTTTGTGCCTTTATTCTGACCTGCGCACACAGTTTTTAAAAACATGCACACAAATTTAAAGGGATACATTCATGGGAAAACGTTTTTTTTTTTTAAACGCATCAGTTAATAGTGCTACTCCAGCAGAATTCTGCACTGAAGTTCAATTCTCAAAAGACCAAACAGATTTTTTTTATATTCAGTTTTGAAATCTGACATGGGACTAGACATATTGTCAGTTTCCCAGCTGCCCCCAGTCATGTGACTTGTGCTTGCACTTTAGGATGGACCTACTTTCTGGCAGGCTGCTATTTCTCCTACTTAATATAACTGAATCAGTCTCAGTGGGACTTGGCATTTACTATTGAATGTTGTTCTTAGATCTACCAGGGAGCCGTTATCTTGTGTTAAGGAGGTGCTATCTGGTTACCTTCCCATTGTTCTGTTGCTAGGCTGCTGGGTGGGGTGATATCACTCCAATTTGAAGTACAGCTTTAAAGAGTGACTGAAGTTCATCAAAGCACAAGTCACGTGACTGGGGCAGCTGGGAAACTGACAATATGTCTAGCCCCATGTCAGATTTCAAAATTGAATATAAAAGAAATCTGTTTTCTTTTTTGAAAAAATGGATTTCAGTGCAGAATTCTGCTGGAGCAGCACTATTAATTGATTTTTGCCATGACAGTATCCCTTTAAAATGTGCACATGTAATATTATTTTTCCCCACACATGGCCAAGAAGGAATTAAAAGGAACACTGAACTGGAGTGATTTTAGTCCCACTCTCACACACACATTGATTGTAGATATATGAAGAAACAGAATAAGCTCTTGCAGCCCTTTCTAAGCGGTCTACACTTTAAGGCACATTAAAAGAAAATTCATAAAGATTTCCTTGTACTAGGAGGGAGCCTGGCATTACTTAAATAATCAAAATCTACTTGAATAACTGTTGAATATGACACCTTTATATGGTATCAATATTATTATGTTATTTATAGAGTGCGGACACATTTATGCAGCGCTTAACAGAGCTTATACGTCATTCACAGCAATCCCTGCCCCAACACATTTACACACACACTAGGGTCAGTTTTATCTGAAGCTATTTAACCTTCTTGTACATTACTAGTGCTTGGGAGGAAACCAGAACACTCAGAAATAAACCCACACAGATACTGGGAGAAAATATAAATTTCTAGCACAGAAATGCTAAGCAAGCATGTTGCAACAGCCCTACCATTGTAGTCATTCAATTGTACACTTCATATTTAAAGGGGTTGTTCACCTTTGAGTTAACTTTTAGTATAATGTAGAGAGAGTGATATTCTGAGACAATTTGCAATTGGTTTTCATTTTTTATTATTTGTGGTTTTATAGTTATTTAGCTTTTTATTCAGCAGCTCTCTAGTTTGCAGTGTCAGCAATTTGGTTTCTAGGGTACACATTACCCTAGCAACCCTGCACTGATTTGAATAAGAGACTGGAATATGAATAGGAGAGGGACTGAATAGAATGATAAGTAATAAAAAGTGGCAATAACAATACATTTGTAGCCTTACAGAGCATTTGTTTTTTGATGGTGTCAGTGACCCCCATTTGAAAGCTGCAAAGAATCAGAAGAAAATTGCAAATCATTAAAAAACTATGAAATAATGAAGACCAATTGAAAAGTTTCTTAGAATTGGCCCTTCTAAAATATACTAAAAGTTAACTTGAAGGTGAACCACCCCTTTAACAGTTACAGCACAATACAACCCTAATCCAGAAATTACTATTTTGATTGCAGGACACTACTTACTGATGTGGACTCTGTAAAAATGTACTGGGTCCCAATGTAGGTACAGGCAAATGCAGCAGCAACCGTGACAAAGAAGTTGAAAACTGTGATGACCATTTTTTTTACTGGTTGAACTGAAGCAATTCGAAAAAGAGAAGTTAAAAGCAAAACATAATAATACAAAACAAACAATGGAAAAACAATACACAACATTACTCGTAAGATCGCATCCAAATGCTCTATTTTGGCACCTTCAGTTAATAATGGCTGAAAGAAATGGCGAACAGACTTAAAGAACAAGTAAATGTTTTTTTTTTCTATCTCTAAATTTGCTTTAAACAGCCCCTCAAATGAATGTACCTTAGTCCCTGCTGCAAGTCTGCTCTGGTTTCTGTGTTATCAGCAGCTTGTTTCACCTTCTTCCTGGTGCAGAGTGAAGCCCCGCCCCTTAGCTTTCTGAGCTGACCTTATATCTTGGACTAGTCCAGGAGATCATTTGCATACTATGACATAGCAGAGAGCAGTGTGTGTAGCAGCTTTTGCTTGGGGAAACTAGCTTACTAATGCACACACTGGCTCCCTCTTCCTCTCTATTGTGGAACAGCAGCAAATGGACTGCTCAGTAAGCTAAGGGGCTGGGCTTCACTCTGCACCAGGAAGAAGGGGAAACAAGCTGCTGATAACACAGAAACCAGAGCAGACTTGCAGCAGGGACTAAGGTACATTAATCTGGGGGGCTGTTTAGAGCAAATTTACAGAAAGAAAAAGAAAAACATTTACTTTTCCTTTAAAACAGTTTCAGTGGGAGGCAATTTAATTTTGATGCCTTCTAATACTTAAATAAATTATCACTATAACTAGTATTACATATTTATTACAGGGAGATTCAAATGTAGCAATGGATTAAGTGAAGCAATTTTAAAGTCTCACCTTGCCGGCTCAAGTCAGACAGAGTTCCTTGACAATTGGTCTAAATGACAAAAACAAAGTCATACACTACGAATTTAAATGTATAATGCACAGACATTAACTTTTCCCGCAACATAGATTTGTCAAATGACAAAACATAACACCAAAAACCTGTTAAATTGGTAGGATATGATCAGATGGAAAGCAGTTCTGCCTTTTCTCTTAGCATTTGAATTTCCTAATGTTCCTGTAAACAACGGTTCAGCTCTTCAGTACTGGACATCTACAGGAGACAGCTAATGGACCACAATTCCATATAATTTTTATTAAATTATCTTATTTAATAAGACAGAATCTTAAGTAGCCACTAAATAATGTTCTCAACAAAGAAAATAATGATACGGATACTTCAAGAAAAGATATAATGTGGTTTTTACCTGTCCAGTGATGTTCTGTGTCATTTTCTTGTATTCCTCATTTGCAAGCTTTGCTTTGATCTTCTCAAGCCGAGCCACAAGCTCTGGGTTCTATGGACAGATAAGATCCCATTAACACTAATCCAAACATGCTAATTTCAGGAAAAAATTAGTGCATTGCATAGGGATTTATGGTATATGGGACTTGTTATCTGGAAATATGGTTGCCACCTGGCAGGTATTTCAACGGCCTGGCCAGTATTACAAATTTACAGATAATGTAGCTGCCGGTAAATTTTAATCACTAATCAATCTTCCCCCCAGCATGTCTCCAATGTGCCCCCAGGTATCCCCTTTATAACTACAGTACTTAGCAATTCCCCTTCTGATTCCACGCTCCATGCCTTGGGTCCACCCATCAATGGCAAAGCCCCATGCATCAATGGCAAAGCCCCATGCATCAATGGCAAAGCCCCATGCATCAATGGCAAAGCCCCACCCTGAGACATGACTGGCCCGCCCATTTACACCACAATCCTCCCCCTCTCAGAAACCACTCCCATACTTGGCTGTTAAAGATTTCCCATAAAGGTGACAACCTTATCTGGAAACCTTTACCCAGTATCAAGTATCAAGTATCAAATTATGAAACCAATTAAATAATTCCAATTTTTAAAAATGATATATTTTTCTCTGCAATAATACCTTTTACTTTATACTAACTAAGATATCATTAATCCATAATGGGGGCAAAAACAATCTTTCAGGATTTATTTCAAGTTTAAATGATTTTTAGCAAACTTTGTATGGACATCCAACTTGCAGACCAATTATCAGGAAAATCCATGTATTGTAGGATAGATTAGAAGGCACACACACTACAGCAATTGTGCTAAATCCTTATCATGATTTATTGAGAGCTTCACACAACGTTTAAGAGGTACAACCTCCTTTCTCAAGTGCACTTGAGAAGGTAGGTTGTAGTTCCGAAATGTTGTGTAGAGATCTCAATAAATCATGATAAGGATTTAGCACAAATGCTATAGTGTGTGCCATCTGATTTTTCCTACAATACATAGATTGTTGAAACTATTTTGTGCAGCAGAGTTTCCAGACTCCACAACACAATATATTGCACACAGAATCTTGGACTTGTATTTATTGGGATATTCCCCTTATCAGGAAAACCCCCAGGTCCCAAGCATTCTGTTCCCATGCATGTAGAACAAAAATTAGGAAGAACAATTAACATTCCAGTGTGCTATAAGTAGGGATGCACCAAATCCAGGATTCGGTCTGGTTTTCAGCAGGATTCGGCCGAATCCTTGTGCCTGGCTGAACCAAAAAATCATGTGACTTTTCATCACAAAACAAGGAAGTGAAAAAAAATTTTCAAAGCATCCCTAGCTATAAGCATTGCATGGCAGGCCCAGCAACGACATATATGTTATCACTTGAAAACCCGTGAGCAGGAAATTGTGTTCCCTCCAAAAAGAGCTACAAAAACACCCAGAATGGCCCTGTGGCTAGATAACACGGTCAAGGAAGTCAGGTGGGAAAACATTATATGAGTTGTGGGAAAATTTGATTGAAAGTACATACTCCTCAGCAAATATTTGTGCATTTGTCCAGTGTGCAAGAGGAAAGATGAGCAGCAATAGTGGAACTAGATGTTACAGGGTCCCACAGCAAATTCAATTTAAACAAATTTTAGACCCCAAAACAAAGATAAGTTGACCAATTTCCCAAGATATACGGGAACTGCTCATTATTTAGAGTATTTTGAACCCCCAAAACGCCTGGGTACCCTCCAAATTCAGAGTTTGCTTCCTCTTTAATAACACCCCAATTAGCAGCTCATAACACCCATGTTAATGCAATATAATTTAGATTAGCAGTTACCTTTTAAACCAGTTTACATTTCAAGGCAAAACACATTTTATGTGCTATATTTAGTGCTTATGAGTAGTAGAGAGAGAGGAAATGGCTGTCATTTGCTGTATCATTGATATAGGACAAATGATTCAATGCTTTACAATGTTCTTCCCTGTTCCTGTTCCATACACCTGGCGATTTCCCTCCCCGCCCCTAATTTGCATTTGCAAATTAGGATTCAGATTCGGTTCGGCCTGGAAGAAGGATTCGGCTGAATCCTGCTGAAAAAGGCCGAATCCTGGCCGAATCCCGAACCATCCCTACTTTTTTTAAGCTATAAAACAAGCTAGCAAACAAATTACCCTTTCTGGTATTTCTATTGCAGGCAGATGGATTTCACTTCCTTCCAGCAGCTCATGAAGGTAAACAGTAGACCCTAAAATAATGTGAGAAACAGAATGTCAGGTTACAACCATTTGTTTTCTCAGCAGTAAACATACTTCAGTAGAGTGTCTCTGAGATGTATTAATATTACATATTTATAAAGCTCCAAAATATTCTACAGTGCTGCACAGTTAATGGATGTATACACTGATCAAATAAGAAAAATAAAAGTACCTTTACATTGATTGTTTCCTAATGGTTGGCCGTTGGGAAACCACCATGCAGAACTTCCTTAGGGAAAAGGAATATGTTTTGTGTGCAAAAACCCCACGACTTCTTCACAAAGTTTGTGACCAAATTGCTTTTGTGAAAATGCGCAGTGTATGTATTAAAATTTTGCAATCGCAAAAGGTATTTTGAGAAAACATGTTTAATTTAAATCCAGGCAGCTGTTAATACTAACCTTTTCTTATTGATGTAATATTCACCAGGGAAAATTTTACATTGCGAGCAGCGCTAAATATTCACAAACAACCCTTTTAAATGTTACTTGTAGTGACGGGCTAATTTAGTCGCCTAGCTCAAATTTGTGGTGAATTCGGACAATTCACCGCTAGCGAATAAATTCACGAAACGCAGTGAAAAATTCGCCAGCGTCAATTTCCGATTTTTCATGAAAATGTTTGAATTTCACGAATTTATTGTGAAATTGCTTGATATTCATGAATTTTTTTGTGAAATCGTTAGAATCTCACAATTTTTTTTGTGAAATCATTAGAATCTCACTAATTTTTTGTGAAAACGTTTGAATTTCCCAAATTTTTCATGAAAACTTTTGAATTTCACAAATCTTTTGCGAAAACGTTTGAATTTTTCATGAACTTTCTGATTTCACTATTTTTCAGAATTTTTCGCTAAGTGAAACACCCCAGATGCGCCCATCATTAGACAATTGTGGTTTTTTTAATTAGATTATTCCAGCAACCTGCCTTGAAAGTATCTAAAAAGATGCCAAGCACCAGGTCTCGATCCTGTGATGTAGAGAGAATGCTGAAAAAATACAAACAATATTGCTTTCATCTGTTTGTTCCAGTTAAAAAGTAAACATCTTATTGCTTGCTGTGGGTTGGAACAACTGTGTGGTGTTTTCCCCGGCAAGAGTATACACAATTCGATGTATCCCTACTGAAGTGGCAGTTCAGCAACATCTGCCATGCCTGAAAAGATGCAGCATCCATTCTATAACCCTAACTTATAGTGACAAGCCATGGTTTGACCATCTGCTTCTTCATTATTTCTGGCCCTAGGAAATTAACTCTGGCCCTAGGGATGCCCCTGGTTTTTTAAATCCAACCAGCTGCAATGATGTTTTTAAAAGTGGAAATAGGTTCTGTCTGTATTACAGATAGCTACTGAAAGGGAAAGATTAAAAAAATATTAGAAACTTTTATGTGGCATCAAAACAAAGCCCCATTCATCTACTATGTTTTTGGTGGGCATACATCCACTAAGCGCTACTATAACGTACAT
>CM044434.1:29209005-29220627 GCA_024363595.1 Xenopus borealis | reverse complement strand
AATTTGTACCCTAGAAACCAAATTGCTGACACTGCAAACTAGAGAGCTGCTGAATATAAATCTAAATAACTATAAAACCACAAACAATAAAGAATGAAAACCAATTGCAAATTGTCTCACAATATCACTCTCTCTACAATTATACTAAAAGTTAACCCAAAGGTGAACAACCCCTTTGAGGGCAGAGAGACAATTGCAGATTGGGGGAGATTTAGTCGCCTGGCAAAAATAGCCAGCAGTTCGGGGAGATTTGTCGTCCGAAGAAGAGGCGATTTTTCACCGGGCGACTAAATCTCCCCGAATTTTCAAGTGTGTCTATGCCCTGAATGTTGAATCAGCTGATGAACTCATCAGCCAGTGGTGAATCATGCAGTAAAGATGTACACACGTACTTTATTATTTGGAAACATGATAGTTTATATAGTTTTATGAAATGTTATTTACAAATAATAAAATGATTTCAAAATAAAATCTAAAGGTCCTTTTAAGTCCCCACTGAATTGCAGAACAATTGTATGCATTGAAAATGCAGTTTTTTGCATTCGTTTCTGTGTATATTACGTGTGCTACCTGAACATCCTCTAATTATCTTAGCTGCAAAGGTTTTAACTTAGGCATACCATTGCTCTTGTGTTTTTTCTGCAGCTCTTTCTTCACAGTGTGTTTGGGTATAGAGGCATCGTCCTGTTCCCATGGCAAGCCAGACTGTACGACAGAGATGTTGCTTCCCCTGTCTCCGAAAAGTGAGAATTTTCTGCATTTGTGGCTGAACTCATACAGATGTCATTGTCCTTTAGATTTCATTTCCATTAGATTGTTTGTATTTCTTGGTCCGAAGCTGCTGTGAGATTAAAGTGGTTTAATATCTGTTCCTTCTAAGAAAACTATAAGCTGAAGGTTTAAAGAAACGGTAACACCAAAAAATTTAAGTGTTCTAAAGTAATGAAAATATCATTTAGTGTTGCCCTGCCCTGGTAAAACTGATATTTGTTTACAGAAACACTACTATAGTTCATATAAACCAGCTGCTGTGTAGCAATGGCACAAGTTAAATAGTGGATAACAGATAACACCATTTTGGTTTACAGAGCTGATCTGCTGTGCAACCTGAGCCTTTTCTTCTTTGAATCGCTGCCCCCATTGTTACTCAGCCGATGATTTATCTAAACAATAGTAGTGTTTCTGAAGCAAACACAGTGAGTTAGGGGCATTTACCAGGGGTAACAGCTAGCCTGTGGGTCTATGTAGGGTAGGGTTTTCTTAATTGTTTAGTTATCGTTTAAAGCAGTGATCCCCAACCAGTAGCTCGCGAGCAACATGTTGCTCTCCAACCCCTTGGATGTTGCTCCCAGTGGCCTCAAAGCAGGTGCTTGTTTTTGAATTACTGGCTTAGAGGCAAGTTTTGGTTGCATAAAAAACAGATGTCCTGCCAAACATTCTCTCCTGTAGGCTGCCAGTCCATATAGGGGTTACCAAAAAGCCAATCAGAGCTCTTATTTGACATGGACTTTTTCATGCTTGTGTTGCTCTCCAACTCTTTTTTTAAATTTAAATGTGGCTCATGAGCAAAAAAGGTTGGGGACCCCTGCTTTAAAGCAAAAAAGCAAAGGGACGTAGCGCTAGATATGGAAGCACAGAGCTGTGTGTGATACAGAGCAGCCAATTTCTATGGACAATAGTAGTGTTTCTGAAGAACACAGCAGTTTTAGGGCTAGTCCAGACGAGAAGATTCCAGCTGCCTAACGAGGCAACTTTGAGCGACTTCAGAAAACGCATCGCCGTGTGTGAATAGGCGCAGGCGAGTCTTCATTGAAGCAGCTGAAAGGCAGGGGGAAGCGGTTCGGGGAGATAGTCACGAGGTGATTAGTCGCCCGAATCTTGTGCAGGGCAACACTACATTATATTTTATTACTTTAAAACACTTTAATGATTTCATGTTACTGAACATAAGCATAGACCATCAAAATACAAAATGAAGTAATTGTCCTTATTTGAAAGACCACATTCATAAGTGTAAAACCTATAGTAAAATCATGTAACATAGGGAGCTTCTTCCCAAGAACCTGTGAAAGAGCAGTGTCATTTTATCTTTACACTGCACTGCCCAAGGCAGATACTGGGGTGAAGATCACTACTTTCTCCCTGAATACACGTTCTGACATACACTACATGTTTCTCATTCATGTAAAAAATGTCAATTCACAGACAGTTTTCAGCTAGGCAGCTAGGCTGGAGGGACGTGGGTCTACGTGGGTTGGGGGTTAAGGCAGATTTCTGTTTGTGAATATGGAGAAACTATATTTTACACGAGTTTACCACCACTTTTACTCCAAAAATGGCCTATCTCCACTTTTGTGAATTCCACAAGTCTTTAGTTTACTTTTCTTTTAGGGATACACCAAATCCATTATTTTGGATTTGGACGATCCAACCCCAAACCCCCCCCCCCCCCCCCCCCCCCCCACTGAATACTATGTGAAAGATTTTCCCTAACCCTAAAGGATTTGGCTCGGCTGAATGCATACCAAGCCAAATCCTGTGTTCAGTGCATCCCTACTAATGAATAGTGTCTAGTAGTGTGCGGGGAATGGATAATAAACAATTTTGTGTTTTATTTGCACCTGGCAAACTATTCAGTGCTGTATTTGTTTGTTGGAGCTTTATCCTAACATATTACAACATCAACAACGAATAAATCTTCTGATTTTCAGGGTAGACCCATCAGCTGCTCATGGCTCCAAAGAGGTGAAAGGCAAAACACACACCTACTATCAAGTTCTAATAGATGCAAGAGACTGTCCTCATATAGTAAGTAAGGCAATTCATATAAACAATTTAGGCTTAACTATATTGAAAATACACAAACTTAGTGATTTCGTTCTGCTATTGTGGTATCCGGAAACCCATTATCCAGAAAGTTCTGAATTACAGAAAGGCCATCTCTCATAGATTCCAGTGTGATCAAATAATCCAAATTTTTTAAAATGATTTCCCTTTTCTCTATAATAAAACATTACCTTGTACTTGATCCAAGCTAAGATATAATGAATCCTTATTGGAAGCAGAACCAGCCTATTTGGTTTATTTAAAGTTTAAATTAGTTTCTAGTAGGCCAAGGTATGAAGATCCAAATTATGGAAAGACCCATTATCCGGAAAGCCCCAGGTCCCGAGCATTCTGGATAATAGGTCCAATACCTGTATTATTAGTAGTGACAGAAATATAAGACTGTAGGCTTTCTTCTGTAGAAATCACAGAGCTAAGTGATGTCTTTCATATGTTCATCTTTATTATCCTGCACTAGAAATAATATAAGTTGAGAGATAAAACGGATATGTCTATTTTGTGTAGTTTATTCTGCATTTTGAGTTTAGTCACTGTCTTAAAAGGACCTTCATTTTTGTTGTTTTAATTAGGAATGAGAGGTCAATTTGTCAGTATATATTTCAGAAATTTGCTGATACATACTTATTTATATTTACTGGTGAAATACACATTTTTTGTATACACTTAAGGTTCTTTTCTATAGTGTTATTGGCCATCACCTGTAGCATTCTGTGATGCATGTATGTGTGACTCAAGTCAGTAATATTTAATTGGCAAGGAACAGTAACACCAAAAAATTCAAGTGTGTGAAATGAATTTAAATATAATGTACTGTTGTCCTGCCTTAGTAAAACTGATGTGTTTGCTTCTGAAACTCTACTATAGTTTATATAAATAAGCTGCTGTGTAGCTATGGGGGCAGCCATTCAAAGCTGAGCTCTGCAGTAAACCATGAAATTCTTCAGAACTTATCTGTGTATCCTGTGCTTGTTTGGCTGCCCCCATGGCTACACATCAACTTCTTTATATAGATTATAGTCGTGTTTCTGAAATAAACATACCAGTTGTACTAGTGCAGGGCACCACTACATTATAGTGTCATTCCTTTAAAACAGTTTCATTTTTTGGTGTTACTGTTCCTTTTAACACCTTTTATAATATGTATGGATGTTTAAATGAAGAAAATAATTTAGGTTCCATTTTTAGTTTGCAAAGTATTTTCATTATACAGCTTTTTATGTGTAGATGACAGGTTCACTTTAAGACTGAAGCTTACAACCTATACCTGGTTTGCTGGACCTGTCCATCAAAATGCTATTGGGATTGGCGACCTCCATATTGGGCCATTTGACATTATTTTCCTCCGCGCTCTCGCATCTGCAGCATGGATGGTCAAACCGATCTGACATCAGCTGCTCATGCTCCTGCTCAGAGATCACTGGGAAGAGAACATAAAGCAGATTGAGATGCCAAACCTGTTGTCCTTTATGTTATAGAATGGCTAATTCTAAGCAACTTTCCGATTTGTTCCGTTATTTTTAGGGATGCCCTGAATCCAGGATTTGGCCAGGATTTTCCAATTTTTAATTTGCATATACAAATTAGGGACGGGAGGGCAATTGTGTGTCACAAAACCAAGAAGTGAAAAATATTTTTCCCTTCCCACCTCTATGCAAATTAGGGTTCGGTATTTGGCCAAATCTTTCGCAAAGGATTCCGGGTGTTTTGGGCGAATCCAAAATATTGGATTCGGTGCATACCTAATTCTTTTCTGCTTTCTTCTAACTCTTTCCAGCTTTTAAATAGGGGGCAGTAACCCCATCTAAATACTCCTATTCATATTCTAGTCTCTTATTCAAATGAACGTATGGTCGTAGGGTAATTTGTACCCCAGCAATCAGATTACTGAAATTTCAAACTGAAAAGCTGCTAAATAATTTAAAAAACCACAAATAATTTAAAAAGGAAAAAACTATTGCAAACGAATCTAGGAATTTTCCTCTACATCATACTAAAGGGCAGATTTATTAGAGCACAATTAAACCCATACTTTTAAAAAACAAATTTTTTTAAAATACTTGTATGTGCTGTGGATCTTTAGAATTTTGTGGATTACTGTATGTGAATTCTTGTCCTTCTCTCTAGTCCCAGAGGTCACAAACTGAAGCTGTGACGTTCCTTGCAAATCATGATGACAGTCGAGCGCTATATGCAATTCCAGGTAGGTGGCAAGTCTGTATCACAGAAACATGATAGTCACTAAAAATAGTCATTTTAATAAGTGCAAGCTTTGCTACTCTCCCAGAAAACAAGAATGCATCATGTAGATTTGCAGTGCAAATGTAAAATACATACCATATGAAAAACATACGTGGCAAATAAGTACTGGTATGGGACCTGTTATTCAGAGTGCTCGGTACTGGGGTTTTCCGGATAACAGATTTTTCCTTTATTTACATCTTCTTACCTTAAGTCTACTAGAAAATCGTGTAAACATTAAACACAAAAAGTTGGTTTTGCTCATAAAAAGGATTAAATATATCTTAGTTTAGATAAGGTACAAGGAACTGTTTTATTATTACTGGGAAAAAGGAAATCATTTTTACAAATGTGGATTATGTGGGTAAAATGGAGTCTAATGGAGCCATTCCATCATTTTAATTGCTCGGGACCTGGGGGGTTGTGGATAACGAATTTTTATGTAATTTGGATCTTCATACCTTAAGTCTACTAGAAAATTAAAACATAAAATAAACCCAATAGGCTGGTTTTGCATCCAATAAGGACTAATTATTTCTTGGTTTGAAGAAACTGTTTTATTACTACAGAGAAAAGGGAAATCATTTTTAAAAATTTGGTAGGGATGCACCAAATCCACTATTTGGGATTCAGGCCGTATCCCCAAATCCTTTGTGAAAGATTCAGTCAAATACTGAACCGAATTTGCATTTGCAAATTAGGGTCGGGAAAGGAAAAAGTGTGAACACTATTTTCAATTCTTTGTTTTGTGATTAAAAGTCACGTGATTTTACCTCCCTGTCCCTAATTTACATATGCAAATTAGGATTTGGTTCAGCCCGACACAAGGAATCATCCAAATCCTGCTGAAAAGACCAAATCCTGGCCAATTCCCGAACTGAATCCTGTATTCGGTGCATCCATAAAATTTTGAGTATTTGGTTATAATGGAGTCTATGGGAGACAGCCTTCTGTAATTCGGGGGCTTTCTGGATATCAAGAGTCCAGATAATGGATCCCATACATTCCCCTCAGTGGCTGCAGCCACATACTTTTCTATGATCACTAATCTATGAATATTTTATGATAACACAGTAGTAATTGCATTATTCCATATAAACAGCTAAAATGTAAATATTACTGTAAAGTAGACTGGTGAAACCCTGACACCAAAAAAGGAAAAAAATGTATACAAAATGTCAAACCCTCATATCTAAAATATGGAAGTTTTTTTTATATTATTGCTATTGTTATATTATTGCATTGCTTAAATATACATTTATTTTAGCTGTGGCAAATGTATGAGCCCTTTGTTCTTTTAAAGGTTTAGACTATGTAAGTCATG
Organism: Xenopus borealis; assembly: GCA_024363595.1. Taxonomy (NCBI): domain Eukaryota; kingdom Metazoa; phylum Chordata; class Amphibia; order Anura; family Pipidae; genus Xenopus; species Xenopus borealis. Next base: position 29,214,218 of record CM044434.1, on the reverse strand, counting down.
AGGACGTCCTTCCATACAACTCTACAGACCATGTGCCCATCCAGCATGAGCTGTTTGAAAGATTTCTCAGTTATGATCACACTAAAGGTAACAAACACACAATACTTCATCAAGTGAATGCACTAGTTTAAATGCCCATTAACTAATCTGTCACCCCCTGCTCAACAGTGCCACCCTTTCTTGCACGGGAAACATTACATGCATGGCAGGAGAAGAATCACCCATGGCTAGAGCTGTCTGATGTGCACCGAGAGACAACCGAGAATATCAGAGTCACGGTCATTCCTTTCTACATGGGAATGAGGGTCTGTATTGCAGCTGTAGGACTTTCTGTGTATTTCTGTTTGTAAACCTCTTGAACAGTGGCTAGTCAAATATTTCCAAGTCTTTTGTACATATTCAGTCACCCCTTTGTGAGAAAATACTCAATTTCTATACACAAAGCCCATCTCTTGCTTTGAATCACTAGTAACTAAGCAAAATCACCTTTTCTAACTTGTTGCAATGTTCTTAATATTATCAAGAAAAAACCCTTCTGACCTATTACTAATGAGACCCTACAAAACACTGACTGGACTAGGACAAAAATAAATGCTGTGTGCTTCTCCTTTTCTTCATTTTCTAATTCTTTTGGTGGAACATACAGATGAGGGTTGCATCGAATCCAGGATTTGGTTTGGGATTCGACCTTATTCAGCAGGATTCCTATTCGGCTGAATCCTTGTGCCTGGCCAAACCCAATCAGATTCCTAATTTGCATATGTAAAATTGGAGCATGAAGGGAAATCACGTGACTTTTCATCCCAAAACAAGGAAGTAAAAAGTTTTCCTTTCCCTCCCTATCTGCACTCATACTAATAGAATTGCTGTAAAATTAGGGAAAATATATATATCATTTCAGATAAAGCAATACTAGCTGCCCTAATATTACAGGTATAGGATCTGATAACCGGAAACCCATTATCCAGAAAGCTCTGAAATACTAAAAGGCTGTTTACGGGAAAATAAAAATAATTTCAGATAAAGCAATTGTAGCTGCCCTCATATTAATAGAATTGCTGTAAAATTAGGGAAAATATATATAATTTCAGATAAAGCAATAGTAGCTGCTCCCATAGGCTCCATTTTATCCAAACAATCAAAATTTAAAAAAAATTATAAAACAGGACATTGTACTTGATCCAAACTAAGATATAATTAATCCTTTTTAGAAGCAAAACCAGCCTGTTGGGTTTATTTAATGTCTACATGATTTTCTAGTAGACTAAAGGTATGAAGATCCAAATTACGGAAATATCCATTATCTGGAATGCCCCAGGTCCCGAGCATTCTGAATTACAGCTCCCATACCTGTAATAGAAATGCTGTAAATTTACAGAAAATAATTGTTTCAGATAAAGCAATTGTAGCTGTCCTCAAATTAATGGAATTGCTGTAAATTTACAGAAAATATAAATCGCATCCACTTCCACTGTTCATAAAGGTAATATAAATGGATTGAGATTCTGTCCTATTCAGAGCTGCTAGAAGATCTGTATGAATTGTTATTGAGTGTCGGTGAGAAACTGAGACATTGATTACATTTAACACTTGTTTACTAATTGGGTTAGTAGTGAGAACCGTAAAAAAAAAACATTTGAGATGATGCCTATTTTAATATGTCTTTTCTGCTTCTACTTTAGGAGGCTCAAAATGCTCACGTATACTGGGTAAGTAGACTTTGTGAGTGTGTGTAATTTAAGAATCTGCAAATATTGTCTATTTTAGCTCTACGTGTAACATCCCATCTTCATGCCACATTTGCATGGAGTCAAGACATAGCAAAAAGAGAGATGGGATCATCAGGGGCATATTTGAATACAAATGTTTTTTTTTGGTTTAGTTTGCTTTGATAAGAAAACTAAACCAGGTGCTCTCCAGGTGAGAATGCTATAGCAAAGTAATACATATTTAATTTTTTCCCCTTGTGTTTATGCAGTGGCGGTACTGCATTCGGCTGGAGAATCTTGGTACTGAAATAGTTCAACTGCGGGAAAGACACTGGCGAATTTTTAGCTTATCAGGAACCTTGGAAACTGTGAGGGGCCGTGGAGTCGTAGGCAGGGTGAGCTGTCTCTGTATATTGGGTTCATATTGCTAGGAATTTATAGTGCTTATGATTAAGGGCAGCTGTGCCTGCCTGAAACGCATCAAGCTACCATGCAGTAGAGTCCTGCTCGGGTCCATTTTTTGGGACCCGTACCAGCAACCTGCAACCCGGACCCACAAATACCTTATCCGCAACCCGGAACTGATGACCATCAAGAATCGGGAAGTGCTGTTGTAAACCGGAAGTGACATCATCGGAATTAGACTTGCTCAGAAAAAAAAGGAGTAAAAATCGCTATGGAGAAGATCCGCGGCCCGACCCTCAACCCGTAGAGCCACCGACCCGCTTGTATAACCGTACGCGGAACTTCTACATGCAACCCGCCGGATGTTGCGGATACCTGACCTACAGCAGGACTCTACCATGCAGCGTGCTTTTAAAATGGATTAATAAAGATTGTTGCCTTTCAACCTATCATCCGGAGTGCAGAGTTTCATCCTATTTCTCCTAGGAATATATAGTGCATTTGAGTAATGGCATATTTTATGAATTGTCTTTATAAACATGTCATCTTTACAGGAACCAGTACTATCTAAGGAGCAGCCAGCATTTCAGTACAGCAGCCACGTCTCTCTGCAGGCATCCAGTGGTCATATGTGGTGAGATATTTTTATCTCTTTTGAACTTTATTCCAAATTGTGAATTCACAAACTTTGAACATATTTCAGCGTAGGAAGCTACTTTTCAACTATTTATAGGGGTTGATCAAAGTACTCTTTGTGTTTTAAAGGCATTTGCTTTACACACAGTTGTTGGGTACTTCTTCTGGATTTAAGCCTTACTGTAAATGAAATGATGCAGCAAATGCCTGTAGTAACAGATCTTCCATTGTCTGTAAATTGCCCCTGAATCGTAACTTCCTTTCATTGGAATTTAAAGAATCATTACCGTCTACCAATACTGCCTGAGGCAGCAGAACAGGGGAAGCAATGGGGCAAAATGGGGTCAGAGCCAGGGTTTAACCTACCCCTCTGGAATCCCAAGCACTTTCCTGACCTGCTCCTTGTTCCACCCCCATCCTTTCAATTTTTTTTTTTTTTTAAAGTACCTTTTATATAGAAAATATTTGCAGTTAATTGCAATTAAAGTAATAATCGTAAACATTTCAATTAGACTAGGTCTGGTGTTTCTGTTTAGCAAACAATAATAATATCCACAGGCTGACTACTTATTACTGGAAATTCATCCAGAAAAGCATAAAAGTGCAGTGCTCTAGTAACAGTGTCTGTTCATCTTTTCAGGGGTACATTTCGCTGTGAAAGGCCTGATGGCTCGCACTTTGATCTTCGCATTCCTCCATTTTCTTTGGAGAGCAACAAGGATGAGAAGACTCCCCCTTCTGGTCTTCATTGGTAGTGCCGCAAAATGCCATCTTCACTGATCAGCACTTTGTAGAACTGTTCTCAAAAAACCTGTTCTTATAAGGAGACTGTTTGTTTTATTTGCTTTTCGAGAGCCCTTTGTCTAGTGTCTGGAAACAGTCCTTTTTAACAAGGTCTGTTTTCAGAGGACAGAAGCTGCTGCATTTGTCATTCCCACGGCGATGAGCCTTGTAAAAAATCACGTCGTTCTAAATCACCTACAAGTCCTGGGAATTTGTTTAATTGAATAAATGTTTCTCGGAGACTGAGCTCAGACATTAAATTTTCTTAAATTATGTGAATTAGAAAAGACATTTGCGGTAGCAGTATAGCAGAGACTGAACTATGATGGGAGGCACCAAAAAAAAAAAGGTTAGGAATAGTCTGTTTGGGGCCAGGTTTTGTACAGCAAATGAATGACCTGCACTTCTCTGACAGCAGTTAGCTGGAACTTTGATGCAATGTTGATACTATTTATTAGTAGGGTTTAATTTGTCTTTTTTTTGTCAGTGATTAAAGCATATTGGCCTTGGTTTTTTTGTGCCTTTATTGAGCTGCCATATTGTTGCTCATCAAAGCGTCCAGTTGTTCTTTTTCCAGTTAAATAGTGGCCTTTGGTGGCCAAAGAGGATTTTCATTGAGTCTTAAAGCAATATCTGTGTATGGGACCCAACTTTATTCCACAGACGAAAAGCTATTTAAAGTATTTATATATAAAGAGCCATATTTATCCAGCTTTAAAAAAGTACAGTAACCAGGGCATTTGAAAAAAAAAAAAATTATAAAAAGGATTTTGGCCTCATGTTTAATTTGCAAAGGATTTATTATACAGCTTTTTATGTGTGGGTGATGGGTTCCCTTTAATTTTTCTGAAACAAGACACACATAACAATCCACCTGCTGGCAGCATTCCATGCTTTCTATGTAGGTAGTATAATTCTACAGTGTCTGCTACTTTGACATATTGTATGTATGCCGTTTTACGGGTGGTGGCAGATGGGGAGATTAGTCATCCAGAGACAAATCTCTTCTGTGGGCAACTAATCTCCCAGAAATGATTTACCGCCAGTCAGCAATACAAATCGCCGGCCGGATGGCATACCATTTGTTTCAGATTTCCGAAAACCAGTTACCCATGGTGCTGAACATCTTTCCCGTTGCCATCTTGGTGAAAATCTCTAACTTTTTTTTATTGTTTTACCACAGAGCAATGTTGGTTGCTTTGAATTTTTTATTGTTTTTTAACTCTTTATTTATAGCACTCGCAAACGAAAGAAAATGTCATGTTGTGGAGTGGTAAGTCCTGGAGGTAGTACATCATACAAAGTGAGCTCTACATGCAGGTTGCGTCATATAATTCGTAAACAAATTAAGCCAATACTAAATAAAACAATTGAATGAAACAAAAGGGAAAAAAAGATATAATAGCGTATCAATGCAAATACATTTGTAGATCCTTGTCAAGTAGGGCTGAAAGGTAATGCATAGATTGAATAATTAAAACTGTCAATGACTAAAGTAGCAGAAAAGGGTAAAGAAATTACCCTGTGGGTAGACAGAAGAATTTGAGAAAAAAGATTGCCTGGTTGTAGTGTGAGCTTAGGAAAAGGTAAAGGTAATAATACTAGATAGTAATAGTCTATAGGAGGCTCAATGGTTACCCCTTTAAAGTGGACCTGTCACCCCAAAAAAATATTCAAAAT
>CM044434.1:29139125-29159438 GCA_024363595.1 Xenopus borealis | reverse complement strand
AATAAGTTCTGAGCGGAGAGCCAAGGGCGTTTGTTAAGGGTATTCTGAATTTACTGGCAACTACATTTGTAATACCGGCCCCAGCCTTGGCAGGTGTTTTACTGGCTAGGCCAGTAAAATAGCAGCCAGGTGGCAACCCTAGGGGTATAGTTATCCTTTAAGGTTGAACCAATAGAATTATTCCTGTATGTGACGAATCAGCACTGTCATTGGCCGATGTTACTGCTCCTTCAAAAGTGCCCATCCAAAATTTTCCACCTGGGCCGATCAAGGAGCCAACCGATATCCAAGTCTTCTGCCGATACACGCACCGAATATTATACAAATATTAGTTTTGTACGATGTTATCGGCCTCATTTAGTTTGAACTACAACTTCCAGCACTTTCTGACAGTCTGTAAATTCTGCTTGAACAGCAGATGTGGGGGGAGGCAGATGCAATACTGGGCATTTCTACTTGACAACCTTTCATCCTTCACATTCCTGGACATTGGCACAGTAGGCTAATCCCTCTACTTCCATGCATTTGAGAGGCAGCTATTTAGTAATTTTACTCTTTCTCCAGTTGAATCCTATTTCTTATGTTTATTACATTTTTTTTTTTTTTTGACGTGCTGAATTTTTAGGAAAAATAAAACTTAACAGGACAAAAATCATAATATGAATGGTTGGCACTGGATATTGTTGCACTGTACTTCTATTTTGAGAGCTTTTAGGAGGTGCTTTTTAATTAAACTTTTTTTTTTTTTGCACTACTTCTCCTTATCCTCCATCCTTTTGTCTCCTTGACACTGGGTAATTATATTTTTATATTATTTATGTGAATTGTATTTCTAATAATGCACTTATTGCTACTTATTATTGCAGTGAACCCTTGTTTGTTACTACTAATTTATTGTTGCTGTACAGTGCTTTGCCCTCAAGGAGGGCTATACAAATAAAAATATTCATACATACATTTCTTTTGTATGCCTGCGATTTGCACAGGGCTCCATCATTAATCCCACTAGGGGGCTCAATTATAAGACCACTGTTGAAAGATGTAACAACCCCAGCATGCCCCTCTGCCATGATAAATCTTTGAAGGGGACTGCAGCCTTGATCTGCCTGTTTATCCACCCACTCCAACAAGCAGCACAATTCAGGAACTGTGTTTTTCCATGGGGCCTTCCATTCCATGGGGCCCCCTGATTCCAAATCTCCCCTGTACCTTTCTGATGATGACCCTGGGTTTAATTGTTAAGGGAAGTTCACCTTTACATAGGTGGTTCACCTTTGTGGTAACTTTTAGTAGGTAATGGAATTCCCCATTCCTAGCAATTTTGAAGTTGATCTTCATTATTCATATTTTATTATTTTTGAGTTATTTGCCCTGCTCTTTTGTCTAGGGATGCACTGAATCCAGGATTCGGTTCGGGATTCGGCCTTTATCAGCAGGATTCGGATTCGGCCGAATCCTTCTGCCTGGCCGAACCTTGCATATGCAAATTAGGGCCAGGGAGCTAAATCACGTGACTTTTTGGCACAAAACAAGGAAGTAAAAAATGTTTTTCCCTTCCCACCCATAATTTGCATATGCAAATTAGGGTTCGGTTCGGTATTCGGCCAAATCTTTCGGGAAGGATTCGGGGGTTCGGCCGAATCCAAAATAGTGGATTCGGTGCATCCCTACTTTTGTCTTTTACTAGATTTCAAATGGGGGCCATTGACACCATCTAAAAACAAGTACTCTGTAAGGCTACAATTGTATTGTTTTTTCTACTTTTCATTACTAATCTTTCTATTTAGGCCCTTCTCCTATACTTATTCCAGACTCTTGTTGAAATCAAAGTATTGTTTCTAGGCTACTTTGGCTCCTAGCAACCAGATTGCTGACATTTCCCAACTGGAGAGCTGTTGAATAAAAATCTAAAACTCAACCTCAAATAAAAAATGAAAAACAATTACAAATTGTCTCAAAATATCACTCTCTGCATCATATTAAAGTTAATTTGAAGGTGAACCCCATAGTGTTAATTGTTTGAATGTTGTAGCATATCCTATTCTTGGCAGCCTTCAGTCTTACGTTTTCCCCCCCATAATTTTTTAATGTTAGTCTTCTGCCCCCCAAAATAAGGGGGCACTGACCCATTTGAAGTTATAATTGTAGTATATGTATGGGACCTGTTTTCCAGAAGGCTTGGGGTTTTCCAGATAACAGATCTTTCCACAATTTATAAATTCAAATCATGTATACATTAAATAAACCCAATAGGCTGGTTTTGCCTCCCATAAGGATTAATTATATCTTAATTTGAATCCAGTACAATGTACTGTTTTATTACAGAGAAAAGGGAATTTTTTTTATTTGGATTTGATTACACTATAGACTATGGAACCGGTCTTCCCATAATTGAGCTTTCAGGATAAGGGATCCCATACCTGTATTACTATTTAATACTTATATTTCTATTGAAACCTTCTGCTGTACCAAACCATGGAGCTGGTTCCTAACTGGAGATCTGCTAAAATATTTAAAAAAAAAATAGACAAAATATGTCTGCCTATTTAAAGGTATCCTAATAAACTTAATTTCTAATTCTGTTAGGTGCTGTAATTCAGCATTTCCACTTTCAAAGCATGTTTTCTGGTTCGGAGATTGTTTAATTATAACATGTTTTGCTTAAAGGGGACTTGTCACCCTAAGAAATAATTCCAAATTCTTTTAGATCATGTTAGTTGAGCAAATTAAACTTACACTATTTTTATTTAATTTTTGTTTTCTTCAGTCTTGGAATAAGTCACTGCCATCAGGCAGGAGACATTTTGTGGACAATGTTATCAAGACAAGTTGTGTATCATCCAAAAATCTTGTCTATGCACCAGAATGGGGCACCTAATGTCCATGCACAGTGCCTTACACAATTCTAAAGCATGAGGAGTGATGGGGAAATGTAAGGAGTGCAGTGACATGCAGGAAAGGATGAATAGAAAGTGAAAGTAATTGACTGCCCTGCCTTTATGCCTCAGGCCTAGACCGAAAATATTTAGATATTTAGACACTTTTATAACAGGTATGCATGTTTTAATGAAAAAAAGGATTTGTGTTCCATGCTTAATTTTCAAAGGACTTTCATTATACAGCTTTTTAATTTTAGGCGACAGGTCCACTTTAACTATTCTTGCTGGAGAGGAGATTAATGAGGTGAGAGTGTGGGGTTAATATTGCAGGTACAGGTACGGAGCCTGTTCTCTAGAATGCTCAGGTCCTGAGATTTTCCGGATAACCAATCTTTGTCATTTAGATTTTCTATGTCAATACTCCTTTAAACATTAAATAAATCCAGAAAGATTTTTGCCTTCAATAAGAATTAATTTTCTTAGTTTGGATCAAGTAAAAGTTTCTGTTTTGCTATTACAGTAAAATTTAAGGAAATAAATATTATGAATTTGAATTATTTGGCTAAATCTATTGGGGCTTTCTGGATAACTGGTTTCTTAATAACAGATCCCATGCCCCTACAAGAAAGCGGATATATGGGCTGAAGGCTTTGCTGCACACAGGTTTGCAACTGGGTGTTTAGCCTTTTTTCTCCCAGGTACAACAATGAAAATCCATGCCTGATTCTCAACCACATCTTTGCATGCTTTAATCTTTACTTTTTAGGGATGCACCAAATCCAATATTCGGTTCAGGTTTCAGCCTTTTTCAGTAGGATTTGGATTCGTCTGAATCCTTGTGCCTGGCTGAATCAAATCCTAATTTCCCTTCTCGTCTGTAATTTAAATCCGCAAACACGTGACCTTTCGTCACAAAACAAGTAAATAAAAACAATATTTTTTTTCTTCCTCACCCCTAAATTGCATATGCAAATTAGGGTTCATTATTCAGCCAAATCTTTCACGAAGGATTCAGGAATTCGGCTGAATCCCAAATAGAGGAGTCAGTGCATCCTTATTCCTTTTCTTTGAAATCCCTGGGCTCTGTTTTAAGAGTCCTGCACGGAACCAGATTGTTGAAACCGGACCAGCAACCCGCATACTTAACCTGCTTGGACCCGCTACCGACCCAACCCACAAGTACCTTATCTGCAACACAATCTTGCGATCTGCTTACCGTCAAGAAACAGGAAGTGCTGTCATTGTAAACTGGAAGTGACATCATTAGACATAGGCATGATCAGAAAAAAAGAGGGTACCCGACCCGCTGCAGGACTTGTGCTGTTCCCATAGTGCATCTCATTCCAGCTGATCTGCTGCAGACTAAGCACCCACACACTCATTTATAATTCCCTAGTCTACGGAGTCGCAGTCTGTCTCCCTTTTCCTTCCATTGACTGATTTGCCGTTTCCTTTGCTGTATTATGGTCCTTCTGCCTGTACCTTTTGCAGACGCACTGGCAAAGGGGACGTGTTTATCCCTTTTCCTGGAGATTATCCGTGCAAGCGCTCTGACAGTTACAATAACAAGGGCCGTTTGTTGTTTCCCAGAGAAAGGGCCCTCTCTGCTGAAAGATCTATAGCACTAATTAGAAATGCACAGTATCCGGCCACATGGCAGCTTTCTCCTCACCGCCCGCTTCTTGCTTTTAGAAATCTTTGACGACAGTTGGTTTATGTTTTCCATGCTGAGAAACGAGAGAATGTGTCGCAGCTCAGTGAGAAGAGTTGATAATTTATGACCTTCCCAGGTAGAATTACAGCAAGTAAAAATACAATTTAAGGGCTAGACTATACGGGAAGATTCAGGGAGATTAGCTCGCAATTGCCTCACAAGGCAGTTTTCAGCAACTTAGGAAAACGCAGTGCCGTGTGTGAATAGGGCAGGCGACTTTACAGTTTAGTGAGCGCGAGACACGGGCAAGCCATTCGGGTAGATTAGTTGCCACAAAGAAGCGGCAATTTGTCGCCAGGCTACTAATCTCCCTGAATGTTTCCGTGTGGTCTAGCCCTAACAGTGATGTGTAGAGCAACCCGGTGCAATTGTGTATTAGGGACAGATTTACTAAGGGTCAAAGTCGAGAGATAAAGAAATTCTCGAATTCAACCATCGAATTTTTATAGAATTTTAACCTTTCGATATTCGAGGGGTTTTAACCTTATTCGATTAATTGAACAAAAAATTTGATCGATAAAATCGAATTATTCGAGCGATTTTAACCATTCTATGGAATTTTTTTTATTTGATCAAAAAAACTTGCCAAAATCCTATGGGAGCTTCCCATAGGGATTTATAGCCATTCGGTAGGTTTAATCTGGCAAAGTAGGCAATCGAATTAAAATTTGAAGGGCAAGTATTTCGACCATCGAATGATCTAATAGATTTTTTAAAATTCGCTGGTCGAAGTGGCCAAAAAAACTATTTGAAAATTCTAATTATTTTTAAAAATTCGATCGAATTTCGAATCAGTCACACGAATTTAGTAAATCTGCCCCTTAGTGTCAATAGTTACATTCTCCATTCCTTTCATTGCACAATGTATACACACATCTCAGGGAATTTCCTTAAATAACATGGGTAAAGTGTACAAAAGGGCTGACTTCATCTTGTATCTATAAACAGGAAAACATTTGCTTTCAGTATATGGTTTACTATAATCCATTTTCTTTAGCAGGTCATTTGTTCAGTGCACTATCCCACCAGGTTGTTACAGTTAGCCAGTAGTAGCTGCGTTATCCAATATGCTCCTGTCTAATAGGGCAAAGTAGTAGGGTAAAATATGATCCATAATCTTTATGGTTTGTGCTTATTTTATAGACCTAAGCAACTGTTAACTCAAAAATCCACATCTCCACTCGGATTGGCACCTATGTGTCTTAGCACTGAGTAGTTCAGCAACATCTGGAGGGCTGCTGAGTGCTCATGACATTCTGTGGGTGGCAAAATGCAGATATCTTTAGGATAATGCAACAAAAAGTATGCCCACGTCTAGTAACAAAGTGCAATCAATACTACTATATTACTTCCTGATTGTTTGCTATAGATTAGTAGACAAGTATTAACCTTAAAGGAACAGTAACTTCCAAAAATTAGTGTTTCAAAGTAGTGATGCTCCAAATTCACTTTTTTGGTTTTTGCTCGGGTCACACAGCAGATAAGCTCTGTAGAACATAATGGTGTTATCCACTATTTAACCCGTGCCATATAGCCTATTTTTTTTTATTTCCTCCATTGGTACACAGCAGCTTATTTATATGAACTAGAGTAGTGTTTCTGAATCAAACGCATCAGGTTTACCAGTGGTGTGAGGCTACACTACATTATTGTCACTCTAAAACACTTGTTTGCTGTTACTGTTCCTTTAGGAATAGTTTAGCTTTAAGTTATATTTTAGTATCTTATAAAATGTAATCTTCTTGGCAACATTGTAATTGGTCTTCAGTTGTAGTTTAGCTTTATTATATTTTAGTATGTTATGGAATGTCCTAGCTTTAATTGGTCTTCATTTTTAAGTAAACTATTTGCAGTCGTCTTGTCCCTTTTTCAAGCTTGTAAATGGGGGTCACTGACCCTGGCAGCAAAAAAAAAAAAAAACTATTGCTCTGTATGACTACAATTTTTATTACTTATTTTTCTATTCAGGTGCACTCTTATTTATACTTGAGGATCTCGTTCAAACCACTGCCTTATTACCATGGTAAATTGGGCACTAGCCACCAGATGCACAAGATTCCAGACTGTAAAACTGCTGAACAAATAATTAAGAAGTCCCCAAAAAATGACAACTAAAAATGATCTTACAATATCACTGTCTACAATCATACTAAAAGCGTTCTACCTTTACTTCACTCTCTTACTGGGGGATCATTTTCACATCTCTTCTCATATAGCGGGGGATCTTGCCTGGTTGCCATCAAGATTTTTTTTCTTTTGTAATGTATGATGAGAATTCTCTCTTCGGGCAAAACAGGTGGAGTACTTCACTTGCAATAACATCAGTTACATTTCCTAGAATAGACCGTATTGCAACGTAAAGGAAGAGATTGGCAAGATATCTTGTAAAGATATCTGGCAAAGAATGTTGTTTGAGGCAATACCTCCAATTGAATTCTTTATTCAGTGCTACGTTAGCATCATTGAAATGTACAATGACAATGGACAGTTTCTTTAATACCGTTATGGGACCCATTATCAAGAATGTTGGGGTTTTCCAGATGACAGATCTTTCTGTAATTTGGATCTTCTACTAGAAAATCATATAAACATTAAATAAACCCAATAGATTGGGTTTGCATCCAATAAGGATTCATTATATCTTAGTTAGAATCAAGTACAAGCTATTGTTTTATTATTACAGAGAAAAAGGAAATACATCTTTAAAATTTGCTAGTAAGCTGGGAGGCATGCTTTAAAATTCAACAGAAGGCTAATCATTTCTTTCCAGTCTAAAGAAATGGTAAAGAGGAGACCGATGCATATGGGCAAATACAGAATCCATCACAAGAGAACCGTACCCTAATTTATATATACAAATAATGTCCGTATTACAGAATAATTGCAGTGTATGAAAAAATTGCATGTTACTTTGGATTTGGATTTAGTCCTGAAAGTCAGTTATCATTCAGTCAGTTCTTGCAAGAAGGCTAAATCCTGATCCAAATCCTAATGATTATTCTGTAGAACAGAAGTAGCCGCTTGCAGTTTTAAATCTATATACATTCAGGTACAGGTATGGGAACTAATATCCAGAATGCTCGTGACCTGGGGCTTTCCGGATAAGGTGTCTTTTCATAATTTGGATTTCACACATTGTCTACCAGGATATGTTTAAATAAACCCAATAGGCTGGTTTTTCTTCCAAAAAGGATTAATTTTATCTTAGTTTGAATCAAATACAAGCTACTATTGTATTATTATGCAGAAAAAGGAAATCATTTTTATAAATTTGGATTACTTGATTGTAATGGAATCTATGGGACACAGCCTTTCTGTAATTCTGAACTTTCTGGAAAACGGATACTATACCTGTACCACTGTGTTTTGCATAATGAACAGAAATAGAATTCTTAGCAACTTACAATATGCACTGATAACAGTTTTTGTAGCTGCAAGCGCTAGTAAAAGCATTAACTGACCTTTTCTGTTCTTTTTTTTCTATTTTTCCGTCTTTTGAAACAACACAACAGAAGCCATTTTTTTCCTGGCCTGTTAATCTGCTACATTTTGTCGAGTCAGAACTAGTATTGCAGGTAATATATGCTGCCAGCCAGACTGCATTTAACTGCAATTACTGTGAAAAATAACATTAACACCATTGAGAATATTTAATATATACTGGAAATGTACTTTTTTTTTCTCGTTATGCAAATTATGACTCTTCAAATCTAACTGCAATTGGAATCCACTATTAAGTTGCCTTTTCCTTTCAAGGGATCTTTTAGGGACTCTGGAAAAGGCCCATGTAAATCTCATATGTCTCGTACCTTTCTTCATTCATCAAATCATGTTTTGTAAATGTGAAGAGCCATCCCCATATGTTCTGTGTTCTTTGTGGCCATGTTACAACACTGAACTAGTCTGTCTGTGTTTATTGTGCATTAATTTAGGTACCATGTTTCCCTACAGATCGCCAAGCAGAAAGTGCCCGTTCTGTGATACAAGAGCAAGCCACCTCTCTGGGTCTTTCTATGTTTTCTCTGCTGGTGTCCAGATGCATTCAGCTGCTAAAAGTCCACAAAAAGGCCCAGCATTGTGTAAGAGGAATAGGTAAGAATTACACTGCTGACATCCCATGCCTCAATACTAATTGCTGCCCATTGAACGGTCGTCGTGGTTCTGCCTCTTATTTGGCTCTATGTGTAGCAGCGACCATAGGTTACAACAGGGATCCCCAACTTTTTGAACCTATGTGCAACATTCAGAATTAAAAGGGGAGCAACACAAACACGAAAAATGTTATTGGTGTGCCGAATAGGAGATGTGATTGGCCATTTGGTAGCCCCTATGTCGATTGTCAACCTACATTAAGGCTCTGTTTGGCAGTGCACCTGGTTTTTATACAATCAAATCTTGCCTGGAATTAAAAAAAACAAAAAAAACCTCCAGCTTTGAGGCCACTGGGAGCAACATCCAAGGCGTTGGAAAGCACCATGTTGTTAACAAGCTACTGGTTGGCAATCACTGAGTTACAATAATGGGCACGTGCAGCTTAGCATCTCTCTAGCAACAGTTGAGTATCATGGGTGTAATGCTGCATGTAGTTGTAGTGAAACCCCCCCCCCTCAAAAAAAACCTGCTGTAACAGGTGATTTTTTTTTTTCAGGTGAATGACTGGCATCCCAGAATGCTATTGAGTGTTTCTCAGCTAGATAAAATATGTTGGCACAGAAACTTTCCTTGGGCTACGGGCTGAAAATTCAGCAGTAATATAAATATATAATTTAAATAGTATCTCGGCTTGAGGCTTTATGGCTGAAACGCCCCTGCTCAGCTTCAGGAATTGCAGTGACCAAGGGTACATATGGCATATTTGATGGATGTGCCCAGTAGTATTAGAACTATGTAATATGATGATATGTTTTCACGTTACAACAAATGCACAAACAATGTTACTAGCTTGCTTCAGACAGGGTTTTTTTTTTTGCCTTCGTCTGGATCAACTAGCAGTCGAGCAGCTTGAAAAAAAAATCAAAAGGTTGAACTTGATTGATGTCTTTTTTCAGCCTAATTTACTATGTTATTTGGAAGAAAACTAAAAGGATTTAAGAATGCAGCACAACGGCTAATCCAGCATATCTGTATGACTACCTAAATACATATGGAAGCCAGTTAGAGAGTTCCCTTTAATATTTAAAAGTCGGAGACCAAATTGACTATATCATGTTTAATGATCAACTATGATCCCACATAGATGACCCTGTAGAAACTTTTAACAACATATGGAACTTTTGGATATCTCAGTACGTAGTCCTCAATGGGGTGGTTTACAGGGAGTAGGAACTTGGGGTATACTTATTACCTCATATATGATGACCCACAGAGCAAATAATGGTACCATTATGCAAAAGTTCTCCTAGGATCTGTAACCAATTCACCTTTTTTTTACTTTTCCCGTTTTCCTTACTTTTCCCGTTTTCCTTTATTATTACTATTATTATTATTATTATTATTTATTTTAAATATATATATATATTTATTTATGTACAATTGTGCCCTATTCAATTGCTAATCTCATAAGCTCACATATATATCTATCGCCCAATAATGCTCCAAGTTCTGGGTGCGTCTCCCAAACAGCGTATCTCCATAATTGTAGAGATAGTTGAGATAGACCACAACACAGAGTAACAGTAATTTTTTGCTTGTCTTTTACTGCTCTTACATAATTAATATATATAGGGAAAAGCCATGGAACCTGTTATGCAGAAACTCAATATACAGCAAGCTCCAAAATATCATGCTGGACACCCTCCCCTCTCCTGAAGATTATTTTGTGGGGTTCCTGGACTGCTTATAATAGTTGATCCAGAGGAAGGCAAAAAAACCCATCTGAAGCCTCTACAATTTGCCTCAGAGGGGGAAGAAATTCCTTCCTGATGGCAATCGGACGAGACCCTGGAACAACTTCTACCATAAGCTATCTTTCATAAACCTGTATTGACTCACTTGCTAAAAAGCCATCCAACCCCTTCTTAAAGCTATCTAATGTATCAGCCTGTACAACTGATTCAGGGAGAGAATTCCACATCTTCACAGCTCTCACTGTAAAAAACCCCTTCCGAATATTTTGGTGGAACCTCATTTCTTCTAGTCAGAATGGGTGACCTTGTGTCCGCTGGAAAGACCTACTGGTGAATAAAGCATTAGAGAGATTATTATATAAGCCCTTATATATTTATACATAGTTATCATATCACCCCTTAAGCGCCTCTTCTCCAGCATGATTTTCCAAATCTTTTACCAGCTTAGTTGCCCTTCTCTGTACCCTCTCTAATACAATAATGTCCTGTTTGAGTGAGGGAGACCAAAACTGTATGGCATATTCTAGATGTGGCCTTACAAGTGCTCTATAAAGTGTAAGAATGACCCCTCCTCCCGTGACTCTATGCCCCTTTTAATACAGCTCAAGACTTTATTGGCCCTTGATGCTGCTGACTGGCATTGCTTGCTACAGCCAAGTTTATCATCTACAAGGACTCCAATGTCCTTCTCCATAATGGATTTGCCTAGTGCAGTCCAGTTAAGGGTATAAGTGGCTTGGATGTTTTTACATCCCAGGTGCATGACTTAACATTTATCAATATTGAATCTCATTTGCCACTTTGCTGCCCAGATTGCCAGGTTGTCAAGATCCTGCTGCAAGGATGCCATCCATCCTGGATGGAATTAATTGGGCTGGATAGTTTTGTGTCATCTGCAAACACTGATACATTACTAACAGTACCCTCCCCTAAGTCATTAATGAACAATTTAAATAAAATTGGACCCAATACCGAGCCCTGAGGGACTCCACTAAGATCCTTTAACAACAACCTCTGTATCCGATCCTGTAGCCAGTTTCCTATCCTTGTGCGAACGACTTCATTAAGCCCAAAGGACCTTAATTTAGAAAGCAGTCGTTTGTAGGGCACCTTATGAAGCGCTTTGGCAAAATCCAAATAGATCACATTTACTACCCCCCCCCTGAAGGTCCAGCATCTTACTTACCTCATCATAAAAGCAATCAAATTTGTCTGCCCTGACCTATCCTTCATAAAGCCATGCTGATTGCTGCTCATAATGCCATTCTCTAGGACAAACTTTTGAATGTGATCCTTTAACAAGCCTTCAAATAATTTGCCCACCGCAGATGTCATACTTACTGGCCCATTACACTTTTGTTACTTATCATATTTATTTTCCATCAGGGCAAACTTTGGAGGAAGAAGAAGAAGATTACATTAAAGTTTCCTCCTTCTTGTCTGATTTAAAGGAGCTACTTCCCAGTGTAAAAGTATGGTCAGACTGGATGCTGGGCTATCCAGAGACATGGAACCCTCCACCCAACTCACTTACTGATCTCAAAGAGTAGGTGTTTTTACTTTTTTTTTTTGTTTACCGTTTATCCATTAGCATTGACATACGAGTCAGTCTTGTCTTGATTGTTTTCAGATTCCTTTTGCAGAGTTGTATTCCTGTGCTTATTGGTATGAAAAAAACATATGCTGTCCCTGATGATTATCTTCGCAGTTCTCTAACCATAACCTATTGGGCTAATTGGATAAAACACATTTTCTCCGCCAGCCTATTGCAAACTTAAAAGATAAGGAAAGGCTAAAACTAAGCTTTATCTGAAAGGTCTATATAAATAAACCAGTAAACCCTCAAAGTAAACCTCCTCTGTAAGTCCTCTGTCAAAAAAAAAACAGCATTTCTTTCCTTCTATTGTGTACACATGGGCTTCTGTATCAGACTTCCTGTTTTCAGCATAAACCTCCGGTGCATGGGCTTGAGCATGCTCAGTTTGCTCCTTTTCCCCTCCCTTGCCCCCCCCCCTCTGCTGTAATCTGAGCCCAGAGCTATGAGTGAGGAGGGAGAGACTTAGACAGGAAGTGGTCACACCAGGCTAATATGGCAGTTGCTATCCTAAACAGAGATCTCCTAGAGCTGTTTACTCAGGTACGGTAAAGCATTCTGCAGAACAAATGTAGTTTTATAGCTTGCACTAGTTGTGGCTAATCTATTGGCAATAAACTGCTTGAAATCTTTCCTTCTTCTTTAATACTTAAACGTGCATTTTTGGGCCCAGAAATGAGACACTGTTCATTTGATGACAGGCAATACTTCGGTGGAGAAAATGCCTGACATATCACGAGCTTCAGGATTTTCAACTGTTTCTTCTCACCAGTGTTGTTATAACTAATACTTTGCATAGTACTTTAGATTAAGTCCATATACTCCTGTTCTGACCCATGACTAGAGGTAAATTTGGAAACCCTCCAATACCCATATGATGTCATGCAGCAGTGGTCCCTTAAACCTGGGTGAATACATTTTATATTCACCATGCAGATACTCAAAAAATAAAACAAAACACTTTTTTCGTAGCAGACCATCATCCGTGACAGAACCTTTATTGGTTACATTATTCTACGGTGGATATACTTATGCCACATGTTTCCTCTTACTGTGTGATTATTATACCCTAAAATTATATTGGCTGTTTCCCGGTTTCACTACATAAATAAACAGTTCAATCAGCGCAGTCCCTTTCCCGATGAATTCTCTGACGTCCAGGCCATACGTCCCCGTTTGCATTCTGATAAGATCACAGCTGTTTCATAGGTTCGCTATAACTAAACCTCCTGTATCACATCCCCATTCATTAGAACAGCACAATCTAGCCTGACTTACTTGGCAGTGTGGAATGTTTTGTTTAAATGTCTGTAAAAAAAAATCACATTTAGCATCTCTGCGCAGTGTTTTAGTGCACTTCAATTACTAGAATCCATTATTAGTATCTTGTTCAGTGAATGATGGATTTCCTTGTTAGTCGCTCAGAGCTGTTTTGTACTGTTGCATGGGGCAGCTGCTTAACAGGTACCCAAAATACTTTCAAAATTATTAACTTAATGTAATATATAGGCATTCCTTTGGCTTTACATTTTGTTCTGTGTTACATCAATATTCAGCATCTACTCAAAGTGACTAATTAAAATTGCTGATAAATGTAGGAAACTCCTCTTGTCCTATGCAGCGCTAATTAATCATTTGTATTCCTATTCATCTTTAAGTAATGGCTTGAAAACAATTTTCTCTCACTGATTTCTCTGCTTATAATAACGGACGGCCCAAATCCTATTTGTACTTTAAAGTGAAATGTTTCTTCTCTAAAGGTGGCCATACACGGTGAGATCATCTGCTCGTTTGAGGATTATTTTGCTGCAGCCACTGGCTCTGCAGAGTTGGAGAAAGTTTGTGTTAAACAATACAAAAACTGTAAAATCCTCATTAGATTACATGACAACACAGGACCCAAAGCAGTCTGTATATTCTGATTATTAATCTTGCTGTATTGGCTTCTGGCAGATATTATTGACTTGTGCTGTTTTGATCATTTATGATGATCCCTAAGCTTAGCCCAGATCACACTGAGCATGTGCACAGTCTTGGTCTTGCAAAGATGTTTAACAAAGTTACAAGAGGACAACCCCCTATGGCCAACTTTGAAAGCATAAATCATTTGTTTGATTAGGCTTGTGGTACAGTAAGTTCATGTTTATGATTAGTATACAAAATAAAGCATTTCTAGCCTTATTCTATTTTAGAATTTCCTTGTCCTTTAAATCAGTATAATGTAGACCTTAAATCTTTTGCTGTACTACAACTCTCTGCACGTCTGGAATGCTGTAGTCAATCTTGTTACAGCTGGTAATTTCTGCTGATCTGCTGTAGAACAATAAACCGCAAAACAGTATAAAAGGATGACTTGAGCTCCGACACAAAAGCTTACGAGAGCAGGAGGGGCCGCCAGCATCCCACCCGCCTTATGCCGTGTTCTCTGATTCCTTCATCCGTTACTCTCAGAAACCGGAATAGTTGGGGGGATTTTTTAGAAGCATCAAGCGGCACTTGGTTTATTGCTCTCAGATGGCACTTGAACCCCGGTCTCTGACTTTGGAGCGTTTCCCAGCTCCGATCCCTGGAGCTTTCTCTACAGCTGTGTGACACCGTGCTGACCCTGAGTGAGGATAGGAAAATAGAAGCCATGCCAAGCCAGAGTTTCTTTTTCATTTGTCGTCTGGCTGCCTGCCCATGACCAGGGTTACATAATGGGAAACACAGGCTGCTCTGCGGGGCCAGCACCAGTCAGCCTGGGGCTCCATCCTGAAATGCCATACAGCTTCCATACATCTTCCAGGCTCGGTGCATTCAATACTGTTTGTTTTTCTTTCTCAGCCATCATTTCTTTGCTTTATCTTTGCTTTATCTCTCCAACCAATGGCCAATGCAAAGCACTGCTGAAAGGGCAGCTATATGGGGAGCCAGGGAGAAGGTTATGGGTGGGCATCAAGTAAGCAGAGGTCACTAGTGATAAAAAGGGTAACCCCACAACTCACACTCCTCCTCAAACCTACTATATAACTCTCTGGAGGTCCAAAGAACAGTTTAATGAGAAGACGGGAGATTTGAGCCTTGCAAATATATCTAATGAAAACCATTTGCAAAGATTATCGGGAGAGAAGCGAAGTTGTATTTATGCGGGGTCAACCCCTGTTATACCGTTTCCACTGCTGTGAAAAAAACAGCAGTGTTGGAAAGCCTTGCACACGAGGGGCGAGACGCATATAGTATGTCCATGTTTATGATTCTAATGCTGCTACATATGCACTTACCTTGTAAAACTCTGCAGAGGATTAGAGTAATAACAATAGCTGCGGTACAATGGGTGAAAACGCACGTCTAGTTTTGAACTTGGAGTACTTTGTAATAAAAAGAAGCTTGAACTACAGATATTCTCCAGTCCGAACCAAAGTTTACTATCTTAAGGGAGCTGTATGCAAGAACTACCATCCTTGGGGACACACTTTGTGTGGCACACCATGAAGCAGTAAAATAAAACCCACAGAATTATATTCTGCACCCCACATAATTCATCTCTGCAAGTGTGTGAATGTGTGTGTTGTACAGCAAGGTCAGAAGCACAATTTCTAAAGCCTTTCCAATAGGGAGCCACAAAACTATCCTGCTTATGTGCAAGGACTTATAGATGAAACACAGCACAGGGTTCATGTTAAACAGAGATTCTTACCCCCCAAAATAGGTTCAAATGAACTTAAGCTCAGATCCCTATAACCTCTTTTATAAAGTGAAGTTTTTCTTCATTAGAAAATAGGACAGGTATAGGAAATAGTGATGCACACAATCCAGGATTCGGTTCGGGATTAGGCCTTTTCCAGCAGGATTCATATTCGTCCGAATCCTTGTGCCTGGCCAACCGAACCCTAATTTGCATATGCAAACATTTATTTTGTTTTATATATTGGTGGGACCACAAAAAATGGCGTCAAATGAAGGAAAACTTGCTATCAGATGATGTTAAATTGACATTTCTCTGTACAGGTATGGAATCCATTATACGGAAACCCGCTACAGAAAGGTTGTGTCCCATAGACTCCATTTTATCCAAATAATCCAAATTCTTAACGATTTCCTTTTTCTCTGTAATAATAAAACTGTAACTTGTACTTGATCCAAACTAAGATATAGTTCATTCTTACTGGAGGCAAAACCAGCCTATTGGGTTTAATATTTACATGGTTTTCTAGTAGACTTACGGAAATATCCATTATCAGGAAAAGACCAGATCCCAAGCTTTCTGGAGAACAGGTCCCATACCTATTATCATGAAGGTTTGAGACCTGGGGTTTTCTACTAAGAAAAAGAAATGTAAACATTAAATAAACCCAATAGAATTTCTTTGCTTCTAATTAAGATTCATTATATCACAGTTGGGTGAAGTACAAGGTGCTGTTTCTTTATTACTTACAAAAAGGAAATTGTTTTTAAAAAAAACAATGCCTTGATTAAAATTGAGTTTGAGAGAGATGGCTTTCCTGTAGTTTCCCGATTATGGATCCCCTACCTGTATTGTTTTAGTATTTTTAAAGCATGGAGGTACAAATCATTACAAAAAACTTGATCTGGGAGCCACCAGACCCCAAGCATTCTGGGTAATAGATGCTATACATGTAATTAAAATGAGGCATATGGCTAGCTTTAAAGGTGAAGGAAAGGCAAGAAGAAGAGGCTATTAGTCACCAGGCTACTAAAACTCCCCGAATCTGCCTGTGTGACCCTACCCTTAGGGAGCTGCTATCTGATTACCTTCCCATTGGGCCATAGACGCACCGATAATATTGTATGAAATTAATATCTGACTTTTCGGCAATTCAGCTCTATGCGTGTGTATTGTAACAAACGATCTTTCATGGAAAGATATTTTTCCAAGAAAGATGGTAATCATTACTTCTGTGGCCAGCTTTATGCTGCTGGGGGGAATATCACTCCAACTTGCAGTAAAGAGTGACTGAAGTTTATCATTTTGAAATCTAGACCCCCAGTCATGTGACTTGGGCTCTGTTAAACTTCAGTCACTCTTTACTGCTGTACTGCAAGTTGGAGTGATATCACCCAGCAGCCTAACAAAAGAACAATGGAAAGGTAACCATATAGATCTACCAGGGAGCTGTTATCTTGTGTTAAGCTGGCCATAGACATAAAGATTTTTAAAAGAACCAATGGTTCTCGTGAGACCACGATTGTCTCAAAACGATCGTTTAAATGTCTGATGTGTCCAACTAAAAACACCATTTCAGGTGATATTGCAAGCAAAACTGAAGGATCGCTGCCTGCTTGACCCTGCAAACATAGATAGATTGCATGGGGGCCGATAAAGATTTTCTAACCTGGCCGATCAAAATTCAGACTGTTGTCGGACGAAAAATTGTAAAATGTACGATTGTTCGAATCCCAATAACCGCACGATAATTTGACAGATTGGTTGGACTTCGCTAAGATCGGTCATTCGGCAGAGAAAGATCTTTGCGTCTATGGGGATCTTTAGGGAGCTGCTAAGAACAGCACTCAATAGTAAAAGCCAAGTCCCACTGAGAATGATTCAGTTACATTAATTAGGAGAAATAACAGCCTGCCAGAAAGCAGTTCCCTCCTAAAGGTCACACAAGTCACATGACCAGGAGCAGGTGGGAAACTGACGGGATGTCTAGCCACATGTCTGATTTCGTAATTAAATATTTGCTGTTTTGAGAGGTTTCAGTGCAGAATTCTGCTGCAGCAGCACTATCAACTAATGCTTTTTGGAAAAAAAAAAGTTTTCCCATGACAATATTTCTGTAAGAGAAACTGGCTTAGAATGAGCAGTGCCCCCTAGAGGCTGTTTTGCCAATGGGCCTCTCCATCACTAAAGACATACCTGAAGAGAGTTGCCAAGACTGTTGCTTGTATGGCAGCCTTCCGCTGGGCAAGGCATATAAATATGGAATATTGATATATTTTGGGCAGCTCCACAGGCAAAACCTCACCCTGAGATGCTCCCATATTGACATTGCTGTGTGCACTGTTTGTCACACATACTTTTCCATGGTAACGCTGTGATGTCACACTGAGTGGATTAACAAGGAAGGGTTTGGTTGTGGAAGGAAAAGCTGCTGTTGTAGAACAAAACATTTCCAGGGGTACCGGGGGGGGGGGGGGGGGGGGGGGGTGGTTTGGAGGAATTCTTTCCAAGCTTCATTATCTTTTCAGTGCCCATAGGGGAATGGCCTATTAATAGTAAGGTCAGTTGTGGTGTGCTGCTGGCCTGGGACTTCCGTTTACCTTGCCACAACACTCTCTGCAAATTCCACTCCTTTGTTTTCCCATATTGGCATTCCTGTAGCTGTGAAAAATAACCTCCAGCTCATTGTCTTCAGGCCCTTTTTCTGCAACTCCTGAACTCTGAAAATGGGTGGGAGCAATTCCATTCCAAGTATTGCGGAAGTGGATCTTACCCGGTGAAAAACATCATATTTTGATCTTTATTTATTATGTTGGCAAAAGTCCTTCCCCTCTTATTGTACATCCTCTGTGTCCTGTCAGAGAAAGGTCAAGTGTGATCTATTAAACTGCCCTTTCTTATCATGATCTAACACTTGGCACAAAAGATGGCATTATTAACCCTGTATTTTGCCCTTTACTGTGTAGGGCAATGCCATGTAGATATTACAGTTTTGAGTTTCATTTCACTGCATGTTAAGTCATTTCCTCTGAAACAGTCAAGGAAAACCTGCTATTAGTAAGGTTTAGGGCAAGGCCAGACGTGGCGTTTTTAATGGAAAGGCAAAAAATAAAATCCCATTTTTACTTTAATGAAAAAGAAACACATCTCCAATATACTTTAATACAAAAATGGCTACAATTTTTATAAGAAACCTGACTGTGTGCAGTGAAATTTTCCCTTCATTTACTTCTGTGAATAGGAATTGTCAGACCGTCCCTAACTGCTGTGCAGGGAAACAATCATACTTATGAACAGCAGGGGGAGCCCCCCGCCTTACTTCCCAGTTGTGCAGAACTCTAGCAGCTTTGTTTCCCTGTTTCGGCGGCTTTGTAGAGATATGTATTGGATTTTATTTCTGCTTTAAGTCTCCTTTACGGTTTTCAATTCCAGCTGCAGGGGCAGAGATCATGGAGCCAGATTTAAACAGATAAACTGGGATTCTATTTGGAAGATTATTTTGCTGCAGCCACTGGTTCTGCAGAATTGAGAAAGTTTTTATTAAACAATTCAAAATCTATAAAATCCACATTTAGATTACATGACAACACAGGACCCAGTGCAGTCTGTATATTCTGATTATTAATCAGTCTTGCTGTATCGGCTTCTGGCAGATATTATTTGACGATCCCTAAGCAGCCCAGATCACACTGAGCATGTGCACAGTCTTGGTCTTGCAAAGATGTGTAATAAAGTTACAAGATGACAGCCCCCTGTGGCCAACTTTGAAAGCAGAAATCATTTGTTTGATTAGGCTTGTGGTGCAGTAAGTTCATGTTTAGTAAACAAAATAAAGCTTTTCCAGCCTTATTCTATTTTAGACTTTCCTTGTCCTTTAAAAAAAAATCTGTCGGGTGTAAATAAGCCACTGAAACCACATGCAACTGTCGGCATGCATTTTTCATGCACTTCTCGTTACCCATAATTCCTCTGGCTAGAAATAGAAAAGCTATTTTACATAAAAACATATATATACGTCCTTTATCATGCGAGAATTTTGAAGGCCTTATTTGAACTACGCTGCATTTTTATGTAAAGTGTGGTTTCAAACAGGCAGATCCCATAGTCTTGATTTGGTAGTTTCTTGACGTATTGGCGGCTGTGCTGAAAAACTCCAATACTGGTGTCCTGTGGCAGATTTTGGCTTGCAAGCGCCCTGTGAGAATTGCCATGGTGTGTTTTCCATTAGTTTCAGTGGTAGTGCAGTTTATGCATATTTACGCCTGACTGAGCTTTTTTAAAAAGGCCATGTCTGCTCTTGCTCTTAACCTTCAATCATTGTCTTTACAGCACTGGTACATAGTGAGATTTGCACTCTCCTGCTTGGCGAGTAGTTATGTTTTCTGAATCACCCCTCTATTTGCTTCTCAGATGATGATTAGTCATATAGCAAGTTTTTCCAAAACCTGTAGTATGACCCATGAATTTACTAGGAGATTGCAGACTACGGATGCACCGAATCCAGGATTCTGCCTTTTTCAGCAGTATTCGGATTTGGCCAAATCCTTGACTTGCCGAACTTAATCATAATTTGCATATTCAAATTGTGGGCAGGGCGGGATTTCACGTAACTATTG
>CM044434.1:29041441-29064559 GCA_024363595.1 Xenopus borealis | reverse complement strand
TGCCATGCCTTTACTTTTTTTTTCTTATATATGATCATTTATTTATTTTATTATACACAAGAGCTATGAATAATCTATAAATGATATTTTTATAAGTAGTGCTTGGGTGATGTCATCAGATATAATTGTTGTTTAGCGTTGTCATTTGTGTTGTATGACGTCTTGAAAAATACGTATATCAAATGATGTCCCCACTATTATAAAACATTAAGATATTATTCTTAATGTTTGGCCTTCTGCTGTTAAATGGTCCTGGAACTTTTCTGCATTTTAATATTTTACAATAAGTGGTATATTATTCTATATCTATCTGATAGAGTAGGGATGTGCGGGCCAGCCCGATACCCGCGGGTCAGACGGTTTCGGCCGTCCTCACTCTATACCACAGTCAAATGCCTTCTTCCCACTTCTGGGCTCGTCTTTTATAGATGCTGTGCCTTCTTGCCCCGCCTTTTTTGTGACGTCATTTGTGGGGCGGCGAGGGTCTATAAAAGCAACCTGGAAGTTGGATGCAGGTGGGAGCAGGCTAAGGTAGGGCAGGTTATGGTTGGGGACATCCGTCACTAATCTGGAGTCAATGAAATGATGGCTTACAGAAAAAAGAAAGTGTTGAATTATGGGCAATAGAATATTTTCCCACAGGCAGATCTTCCAGTGTGCTGTTGCCCTTAAAGACTGCCATCATTCCCTTCAAGCTTATTATGGTGTAAGTGTGTATCAGTTGTGGTTTCACTAGCTGCTTGGAAATCCCATGTGTTCTCACGTTCACTTGTGAGCTGGCTGCCCAGACTCACTGAACTTGTGACCTTGCCCTGACACGGGGGCAGCCCCTCCTCCTATCACTCTCTCTCACACACACACACACACACACACACACACACACTGGTATTTTTGTGCCATTAGTCATTTAGTAACTAAACAGTTCCCCTTTGGTTAGTAGGCGGGTTGCTGGCACCCAGCATCTTTCAAAAGCTGAGCACACACTTTAAATACCCTTCTGACAAGAACTTGACCTCTTAGAAATTTACCAGGAGCCACATTTAACTCCTGATCTTAAAAGGCTCCCACCGCACGTGAGGTGAAACATACCTCTTTCCAAATTCTCTTGGACACAAACTGCCCAGAAAGAAGGAAGTGAGAATGAACTCTGTGTGAGCAGTCTGCCTTCCTCCTTCCCAGGATAATCTTGGGGAAGAAAGGCCTAACTGACTTGCCATGGAGGCCTGTGAGACCATTCACTTAAGCCACCATCCTTCCTGTGACACCTTGTTGCTAAGAGATGTTTGCTTACTTGTCTATGGTAACTAGAAAGCTGCAAATGTGTTTAGCCTTACATCAAGGATGCCCAGCCTTGCCCTTCTTATTCAACATCAGCCTCCAACTGTCAGGGGTGCTCTCCAGTTGGCACTTGTACCAATCAACAACCAGTATGATAACTGATAGAGAATACCTTGCCAGAGCTGTAAGAAGTGTGATTGCGATGATAAACACACAACTTTACATTTATATTTATACTTCTCAATATTTGCATACACTATATTAACATGTGCATATAGCATTGATTTTTTTTCTCCACAATCCTAAACCAATTTTTCAGACCCTGACTCACAATCCACATTTTTACCCACTTGGATCCAACTGCCTTATCCACGATCAATTCACTACCTGCTGACTGCTGTTAAAGTAGAATGAAAGGTTAAAACTAAATAAGCCTTTTCAGAAAGGTTCACCTAAATATACCAGTAAACCCTCAAATTAATGCTGCTCTGCATTTCTTTCCTTCTACCATGTACACATGGGCTTCTGTATCAGATGTCCTGCCTTCAGCTTAAACCCTCTTGCCCCGGGCGTGAGCATGCTCAGTTTGGTTCTCTCCCCCTTCTCTGCTGTAATACGAACCCAGAGCTATAAGTGAGCAGGGAGAGACAGGAAGGAAGTGATGTCACACCAAGCTAATATGGCAGCTGTATCCTAAACAAACAGAGAGCTTCTAGAGCTTTTACTCGGGTATGGTAAAACATTCTACAGAATTCATTTATCGTTCTAGCTTGCTATCATTCTAGCTTTCCTTCTCCTTTAAACAGGAAGTGTTGTTGCTGCAAATCAGAAGTGGGCGGAGACAGAAAAGTTTTAATTGTTTAGAGGGAAAAAACATAGATAATATAGCATAATTATATATTAATTTTAGATGAGACCTGGCCCAAATCTATATCCACATCTGAAAATCCCACAGGCAACCCGTAGTGTACCTGCTTATTTCTGCAGCTAATTCATAAGCACTGGACCAACTGCAGGACTCTATCTCTGACCTCTCTGCATGACTCTTAACAGTAATTGTGGGTAAATGACAAGAAAGCAGGGAATTATGGCAACATTACTTAATGTTGTACATGAAAGTACGGCAGTCCAGCTGTATTTCTAATAATAATGGAAATGTAGAGAAACTGAGTAGTAATAACTGTGCTATTATCCTGCTATTTTGGCAGTGGTGTTCTATACGTTTTCTGTCGTACATACTACAATGTTCAGGGAGAGGTTGAATGTTTCTCAATATTTTCTAAAAAAAAAAAACAACTTTGACCAAATCCATACAGGTTTTTTCTCCTCATTTATCAATATACATTCCGGAACATTTTGTTTGCTGGGAAAAAACTTTTTCTGATTTTCAACCCGAAAAACTCACCTGAAAACCTCAATCTTCTGATTATTGCAAGAAACCCAGGGCAAATAAAAATGTTTGGGACTTCTCCCATTGACTTATATGCAACCTTGGTAGGTCTGAGATGCCAGATTTTCAGATTCAGAATTTTCCATCCTCAGGGTATAAAAAATCCCAAGATGTGCAGGTTTTTTTCCGCAAAAAATTTGGATTTTATATTTAAAAAAAAAAAAATAATTTTTCATGTCTTTAGCATTCGAAATTTAGTAGGGATGCACCGAATCCATTCCTCCATATACCCGCTCTCTCGCGCTCAACGGAATCACGGAAAGGAACAGTGATATTAAGATTAATGCGGCTTTATTATACGCAGCAACAGCATGACAGACAGTCTGTCATGCTGTTGGTGCGTATAATAAAGCCGCATTAATCTTAATATCACTGTGCCTTTCCGTGATTCCGTTGAGTGCTAGAGAGCGGGTATATGGAGGAATTGATTGACCGGTAAGGAGTTGCCGACTTCCCGCGAGAGCAGCCCCCAGGAGCGGAGAGAAGCACGAACAGCCGGTGAGCTCCACTGAAAAACTTTAATATATATACTTATGATGCACCGAATCCAGGATTCATTTCTGGAATCGGCCATGATTCGGCCTTTTTCAGCATGATTCTGCCGGATCCTTCTGCCTGGTTGAACCGAATCCTAATTTGCATATGTAAATTAGGGCCAGGGAGGGAAATCATGTGACTTTTTGGCACAAAAAAAATTAGGGTTCGGTATTCTGCCAAATCTTTCGGAAGGATCTGGGGGTTCAGCCAAATCCAAAATAGTTGATTCGGTGCATCCCTAGAATTTAGTAAATAACCCCCTTATATATTTCCAGATTTTTTATCTAATGGTAAATGCTGCACCCCTTACTTTTATTGCACTTCAAATATCTCAAAACAGTCACACCGGATTTAACCAGGGCTACCTGATGGGTTATCTGCCCTAACTCTATGACAAAGCAACAGGGAAAATGTGTGACAGCATCCTAAACCATTTGTGGCTAGCCATATGTGCATCTTCACATGATGGCAATGGTCTTTGGCTCCAGACATGCATTTCTGAATCAATATTGTGCAACTTTACGTGTAGCAAGCCAGCTTTTTTTTTTTACACTGCATTTTCGAGGGCCAGATTATTTTAAAATGATTTTCATACAGAGAATTCTATGGAACCCTTGAGCAGAATAAACATCTCTTGGGGGCCACATCTGGCTCACAAGCCTCCAGATGGACAGTGCTGTTACAGGAAACAGTTTAGATGCACAAGAGAGAAGATGTTGATGTTAGCATGTTTCAGAAAGTAAAGAATGCAATATATTTTAATAATATATTTCTTTTGCTAGCGACTTCTTATAAAAACTTCTGATAATTTTTCTTTTGAAATAGGATGATGTAGTGATCGAAGAGTATGAAGAGGATTCAGAACCAGAAAATAGTGGGGCAGAGCATGATTTCCGAGAACTTCGTGCCAAGAAACAGGCGCTAGCGAGGAAGGTTGAGGAGCAGAAACGTCGTCAACAGAAGATTCAGGTACTAGCATATAAACTAACAATGATTCTCTCTCTCAGAACAATAGCTCTTAAATGTTCTTTCTGTGACAGTATTGATTATTGTTCTAACTTATTAAAGGGCTTTACAGCCCACAGTGGCTCCTATATTTCTGGAACTATGGTCAGTAAGTGGCATTTGTACTCACGCTGACTAAGTTTGTGCTTCGCTTAAGTGTATTAGCAGTGTTCCATGAGACTGATGTTAAAGTGTTAGCCAGGTTTGTGTTTAAACTTAATAAAACAAGCCAATCTATCTCGGCGTCGTTCCTTATCTCTGTTAATAAATCCTTCTTATTTATATCTATAATACAGAGTCTTTGTAACTAGTGATAATGTAGCGATAACTGCTGCTGTATCTCGCTCATCCTTAATCGACTATGATCTGGATAATCGCTAGGTCCCACACTTCTGGGTTCACTTTTATTAAAGGGGGGTAACACACTCGCCGAATCAGGTGCATTAGTAATGTGCTGGCTGGCCTGATACCCGTGGGTAGGGTGGGTTTAGCCTGACCATGCACTATTCTTCATGGATGGTGTCAAATGCCGAGTTCATCTTTTATAGACCCTGCGTCTGCTCGCCCCGCCAGGGTCGCACCCCTTCTGTCCCCCCACTACACCGCCGTGTTCACCAATGTGAATGTGCTCAAGAAATGTTGTCTTTGCCATGACGTCCAATAAAGGGGGTCTCAGCATTAAGCAGCAGTTGTGGGTGTTAACTTGGGCTGTGGGTGTTTTTTCCCGGTGCCCCCCGGCCCAGTCTGACCCTGTGCCCCACCCTTTTGTGACCTCACCGGCGAGGTGGCGTAGGTCTATAAAAGCAGCCCAGAAGTGGGATGCAGCAGGTGCGGGCTGAGATGACATGGGTAGTGGTTGGGTGCGGGTCGGGGAAATCCTGACCCGCACATCACTAGGGTGCATCGCCCCAAACCCATAGCTAAAGGTGAGATACACTTGAAGACAATGTACTCCATGGTCCACTCATATGTAAAATTATTTAATTTTATTTCAGCAAGTTAAAAACATCAAAAGAATTTAAACTGAACCTTTACCAATGTTTAAGCTGGTAAATTTTAATATTTTCAACTTTTTATCCTAGTAACTTTCTTGGTAATTAGCTGGTTTAGCAAGTAAAACATGCTTGGAATTGTCCATCATTTATAACTATGACCATTGCCTTCAGTAGCCAAAGCATTATCCTCCATTTCCAAGCATTAATCACCTGACTATTTACATTCAGGTGATTACTCTTGTAATGAATGTTGGGTGAATTAATGGCGGGCCATTATCCTGAGAAATACATTTCCATAGCTCTTTTAGTGTAGAGTGTTCTTTTGCAAATACAGCTTAAGCTGGTAAAAGATCCCGATTGCACGAATCCTCGATTCGTATGATTTTCGGTGGATTGTCCTGACATTTGTTGTGCCATGGTGATCGGTCATTCAGTCGATAGGACAGGTTAAAAGATTTCTGTCGGCTGCTGATCATAGCTCTGCATGTATTGACGATTTTCATTGGGAGACGGTCACCAGCTTTTGTCGGGCATAAACTTTGACATGATTGCTGTCAGGGTAGAACAGAGGCTGATCTGTTCTTTTACTGGCAGGTCGTGAAATGAGGATGTACGATCGTTAAAGGTAGATCTTTACGTCTATGGGCAGCTTAACCCAAATCCACTTCAGTGTGAGCATCTTGCTTAAAGGAAAACTATACCCCGAAAATGAATTTTTGAGCAACAGATTTATATCAAATCAAGTGACATATTAAAGAATCTTACCTACCTGGTACATATATTTAAGTAAATCTTGCCCTTTTACATCTCTTGCCTTGAACCACCATTACGTGATGGTCTGTGTGCTGCCTCAGAGATCACCTGACCAGAAATATTTCAACTCTTAACTGTAAAGGGAAGAAGTGTTGAAGCAAAAGACACAACTCTGTCTGTTAATTGGCTCATGTGACCTAACTTTATAGTTTGTTTGGTATGTTTGTGTGCACCGTTGGATCCTAGGATCCCAGGAGGCTGTCCTTATTTTTTAAAATGGCTATTTTCTATTTATGATTACCCAATGGCACATGCTACTAAAAAAGTATATTATTATGAAAATGGTTTATTTAAATGAAGCAGGGTTTTACATATGAGTTGTTTTATGCAATATCTTTTTATAGACACCTACATTGTTCGGGGGGTATAGTTTTCCTTTAAAGTTGAAAGTGATCTATACATAATGGTGTAAATGAAATCTAATACGCTCAAAGTACAGCATGCAGAGTTGCCTTCTCTTCTCCCTGCTCTGAAGCCGTTTCACAATAATAATTCCCCTTTGCAAATAATGTGTAGGCGCTAGTTTATGCTGTTTCTCCTCAGTGAATATTTGCAAGTCTTTGTTGAAAAGGACATAAATATTTTCTTTTATGAAACAATTCATTGAAAAAAAAAAAAAAAAGCAATGTCTATTTCCAGGAATAGATACTGAGGCTACAGCCCTGATAAATTGTTAGGGGCATTACAGAGACCCATTATGAAATGTGAAAACAATAAATGTCTTGTATAACTTCTCTTGTTCAGTAAAAGGAAGGGAGCATCCACATCTGAGAGAAACTAAAATATTAAAAAAAATATATATTAACACTTTTATAAATTTCTTGTTCCCAGTAATTTGAGACTTTATTTTTTAGCCTTCTAAGATGTATGGATGCTCCCCATTTCTATGAATGGATACATAAATGTAGACTAAATAGGTTTTTGCATAGAACATTGGTCCATGCATTTCCTGCACATTTAAAGGGAAAATAAGCCTCACTTATTTTCCTGTGTGGGCTCTGACACCATAATGTTCATAGTGATATACTGTACAAAAAGTAGAGTGGAATTTGATTTTAAAACTTACATTTTCCCGTTAGCAGCTTTTCTACTACTACTATCATAGTTCACGTTTAATTAAGCAGAATGTTTATATATATATATATATATATATATATATATATATATGTATATCAATCAGAATTAATAATATCCTACTCCAAATGAAGTACAGGTATGGGATCCATTATCCGGAAACCCGTTGTACAGAAACCTCCAAATTATGGAAAGGGCTTCTCTTGTAGGCTCCATTTTAATTAAATAATCCAGATTTCCTTTGTCTCTGTAATAATAAAACAGTGCCTTGTACTTGATCAAAGCCAAGATATCATTAATCCTTATAGGACACAAAACCAGTTTATTTGGGTTATCTAATGTTACATGATTTTGTAGTAGACTTAGGGCAGAGACACATTCGGGGAGATTAGTTGCCCTGCAACAAATCTGTTATTCGGGGTGACTAATCTCCCCATACTGCCTCCCTGCCAGCTAGATTGAAAGCTGCCAGCTAGGAGACCTTCGTTTTCCGAAGTTGGACAACTTCAGGCGACTTCAGAAAACGAAACGCTCAGATTGCCATCTCGCAGGTGACTTTCATTCTGACCGGCGGCGAGGCAGTTCGGGTGATTAGACGCCCGGAAGAAGAGGAGATTAGTCACCTGGCGACAAATCTCCTCTTCTTTGGGGCTTCTAATCTCGCTGTACTGCCCCCTGCCTTCCCACCAGCTAGAATGAAAATTACAGGCAGGATGGCACTCGGATCGCTTTATTTTCTGAAGTCGCTCCCGAAGTTTCCATCGTGAGGCAACTTCAGGCCACATCAGAAACACACTCCAGGTGCTATCCCGCCGGCGATTTTCATTCTAGCCAGTGGGGAGGCAGTTTGGAGAGATTAGTCACAGCGTGTGTCTGCCCTTAAAGGGGTTGTTCAACTTTCAAACACTTTTTTTCAGTTCATGTATTTTCTGTTTGTTCCCCAGAAACAGATTCAATTACTTTCCAATATTTATTTTTGCCATCATTAAAGAAATAATTTTTTTTTTTTATCTGTAAATTTTCTCTAAGCAGCCCCCCAGATTAATGTACCTTAGTCCCTGCTGCAAGTCTGCTCTGGTTTCTGTGTTATCAGCAGCTTGTTTCCTCTTCTTCCTGGTGCAGAGTGAAGCCCAGCCCCTTAGTTTACTGAGCTGACCTTATCTCTGTGACTAGTCCTGGAGATCATTTGCATGCTGTGACATAATAGAGAGGAAGGGGGAGCCAGTGTGTGCACCAGCAGCTTTTTTTTTTTCTCCTCATGTGCCCCGTAAGGGGCGGAGCTTCACTCAAGCTGCTGATAACACAGAAACCAGAGCAGACTTGCAGCAGGGACTAAGGTACATTAATCTGGGGGCTGTTTAGAGCATATTTACAGATAGATGTTTAAAGAAAAAGAACATTTTTTTTTTCTAAGTTTGAAGTTTAATGTTCCTAACTCTAAACTGCAAAATTTAGTCAATGCATTTCTCAGCAGCATCTCTGGAGTATTAGCAACTACTGTATCAATTCTAACAGTTGCCTTTATTGAAAATCCGAGAATCTGCTCAGCAGGACCAAAGATAAGAAATGTATAAGTCTAGAGCTTCTGTAGCGGGTGAAAAATTTAACTTTACGCTTCAATATTAGAAAAACAGTCATACATAGAACGTTTCTGTAAAAAGTCTTTATTTCTGGTGAACCAACTGAACTGAAAAAATGTTGGAAGATGAACAACCCCTTTAAAGTACTAAGATCCAAATTGTGGGAAGATCTGCTGGAATGGGAAAACTTCAGGTCCCACGCATTCTAGATAGCAGGTCCTCAGGTCTTATACCTGTGACCCTTAAAGCGAAGCCAGAGGTGCACTATCAATCGTAGAGTGTATATGAAAGAAGCAGCATCAGCACTCTCTGTAATGTTTGATGATTCACTCATTTATTTATAAAAAATTGGCATCTCATCCAACGTTTCGGTCTCACTTGGAGACCTTTCTCAAAGAAGGGTCTCCAAGTGAGACTGAAACGTTGATGAGATGTATATAATGTGGGAAAACTATGGTTATATAAGTGGCTGATTGTATGTGTGAGGTCCAATTGTATGCTAGCCAGTAGGTGCTTCTTGGAAAAATCTCTGTAGTAAATGGTGAAGCATTTAGTGTGAGATGATTCATACGATCTGATGATTAGGTATAAGGATATGTTTGAGAAGTGTTTGTGACTCTCATTGTAAAGGTGTTGAAATGTATCGTAATGGCCTTGTAAGGGTCAATGAGCTGATTGCTTAAATGAGCTGCTAAGTTAAACCAAAGGGAAAAAGATATTTGTTCTCAATCATCCTGCCCCCACCACTTGCAGTGCCCAGGGCCCTTCACTTCCATAATTCTTCATTTTGTAGCCTTGAATCCTTGCCAGTCACATCTGCCTTCCCATATGCATGAACCCTTCAGACTGTGCCGAGCAGCTTGTAATACAGCTCCGGTGAAAGCCCTTCTGGGACACCGCACACATGTGTACCCTCAGGCCATTGGCTTTGTGCCCAGAACCAGTCCCACCTTATTGTAGTGGGAGGTATTGTGGAGTTTTAAGAACTTAAAGCGAGAAATTCCAGTATACTGAGGCTTGCCCTTGCTACAGAGATCTCCAGGTTAAGCGACTGCTTGGAGCTGGCCCACCACTGTTGCAGTCATGTTCTGAATACAGGGCATCATCATAACCTCTTAAAGGGATACTGTCGTGGCAAATCATGTTTTTTTGTCAAAATGCATCCGTTAAAGGAATTGTTCAGTGTAAAAATAAAAACTGGGTAAATAGATGAGCTGTGCAAAATAAAACGTTTCTAATATTTAGACAGAAAATGTAACGTATAAAGGCTGGAGTGACTGGATGTCTAACATAATAGCCACAACACTAATTCCTGCTTTTCGGTTCTCTTAGTTGATTGGTTACCAGGCAATGACCAATCAGTGACTTGAGGGGGGGGGGGTACATGGGCCATAACTGTTGCTTTTGAATCTGAGCTGAATGCTAAGGATCAATTGCAAACTCACTGAACAGTTATGTCCCATGTGGCCCCCCTTCAAGTCGCTGACTAACTCAGATTTAGAGAGCTGAAAAGCAGGAAGTTGGATTCTGGCTATTATATTTGACATCCAGTCACTGCAGCCTTTATAGTTTGCATTTTTCCCTGACTAACTATATTAGAAACATTTTTTATTTTGCACAGCCTATCTATTTACACAGTTTTTATTTTCACACTAAACTGTTCCTTTAATAGTGCTGCTCCAGCAGAATTCTGCACTGAAATCCATTTCTCAAAAGACCACCAAACTGATTTTTTTTTTTAATATTTAATTCTGAAATCTGACATTGGGCGAGACATATTGCCAGTTTCCCAGCTGCCCCCAGTCATGTCACTTGTACTTCAGTCACTCTTTACTGCTGTACTGCAAGTTGGAGTGATATCACCCCCCTCCCTTCCCCCACCCAGCAGCCTAAGAGAACAATGGGAAGGTAACCAGATAACTAATTGTTCCCTAACACAAGATAACAGCTGGCTGGTAGATCTAAGAACAGCAGTCAATAGTTAAATCCATGTCCCACTGCAACACATTCAGTTACATTGAGTAAGAAAAACAACAGCCTGCCAGAAAGCAGTTTCATTCTAAAGTGCTGACTCTTTCTGAAAGCACATGACCAGGCAAAATGACTTGAGATGGCGCCTACACACCAATATTCTAAATTTGAATTGTGAATGACATTTCATATGGTAGAGTGAAATATTTTCAGTGTAAACAGTGTAATTTCACGACACCATAAAAATCACGGCAGAATCCCTTTAAGCTAATCTTGTCCTCAATTGTTTCAGGATGTAAGCACCCTCTTCCTAATACTCAGTGCTTCTGGCCGTGGAAGAGGCGCTGATACGGAGCTGTATTTTTGACAGCTCGGTAAAATCATACGATATTACCGGATACTGTATCCTTATGAACCTGGGGAGTAGGAAGTTCTGCACTATTTATAACACAATACCCTGCAGGAGGAGAAATGCCACAGACTTCCCGACTGCCCTGCTACCCTTTCACTGCTCTGTTTCCCTTTACCACCCGCCGTCCAATCTCTGTTCCTATGACTCTCTGTTCTTGGCTCAAGATGAGGTGACCTCTCTGTCGGCCTGTGCATCCTGCAGAGGGGACGTGCAGACAGTCACAGCCTGTACAAAAATGCTCCCAGCTTTCTGTCCTTGCTGGAAAAAGCCTTATGCTTCTCCTCACTATCCCCCCAATTTTAGCTGTAAATACCATGAGTTTTTGTGTAGCAACTGCCGAAGCAAGTCTTTCACACTGCAAAAGGGAAACTTATGCCAGTGTTTTGTAAATGTATATATTTTTTTATATTAGTGATTTGTGAGCCAGCCAGATACCCACGGGTGAGTCGGGTTTGGCGAGACCTAGCACCCCCATTTGTGGCCGGGCCTGAGTCAAGCTCTTCCTCCTGCTCTCCCAGCCCGCCACCTTCAACTTCCAGCTTTGTAGCAGCACGCCTGCTCGCCCTGCCCCTTTTGTGATGTCATCAGCGCGGCGGTACAGGGCTATAAAGGGAAGTCAGGCCCACACATCACTAATTAACATATATTTCATGGTCTGTGCTGCTTACTGAATGTAACTGAAGGGTTTAGTCTGTGTTTTTAATGCACAATGATGGGCAACTGGAAGGCCTCCAAAAGTTTTTGAATGTCCGCTTCCAACACCTGATGGGTTTGCCATAGCCACTCTGATGTGTAGTTTGGAATGAGGTGCATTTCAGGGTCTGGAAGCTTTACTTTATTGATTCTTTCTTCTCACAGAAGATCTTGGTGCACTGAATAGCACTTGTATTTATAATACAGACACGTTTTGCCTTCTTACCGTTCTTGCATTTACCTTTAAGGTAACTTTTAGTATGTTACAGAATGGCCCATTCTAAGCAACTTTTCAATTCATTTTCATTATTTTACTATATTTTATTTAGTTATTTTCTCTATTCTTCTGACTTTTTCCAGCTTTTCAAATGGAGGTCACTGACCCCATCTATAAAAAAAAATGCTCTGTACGGCTACAAATGTATTGTTTTTGCTACTTTTTATTACTCCTCTTTCTATTCAGGCCTGTTCTATTCATATTCCAGTCTCCTCTTCAAATGTGTGGTTGCTAGGGTCATTTGGACCCTAGAAACCAGATTGCTTTAATGGCATAATGAAGAGCTGCGGAATAAAAAGCTAAATAAATCAAAAACCACCAATAATAGAAAATTAAAAACAATAGCAAAATGTTTCAGAATATCACTCTCTACTAAAAGTTAACAAAGTAGAACAACAATGCTAGATCAGTCAAACTGCTAATAGGTTGTTTGGTTTACTGAACCCATGATAAGATCTGTTTTGTACCATTTGGGCAGGTTGATTCATTTCGATCACTGTCCTGATCAAGTGAAGAAAGGTTTAACTCTACTTCTAATTTGCAGGCTGTCCTGGATGGGAAAACAAGACTTCTGCAACTGGAAATCTGTCCCTTGTTTCTTGTGCCAGACACAAATGGATTTATTAACCACCTTCCCGGCCTTGAGCATCTCTTATCCTGCCAGATATATATATTGGTCATCCCTCTTATAGGTAAGTGGGGAAACAATGTGCACTTATGCCTCTCTTAGGTAAGTGGGAAATAGTGTGCACTTGAAATCTAATAATGCATTAGAAAAAGCAACCTTTCCAGTGGGTTCTTGGGAGGATACAACTTCGAGATGTCAGTGACATCATTTTCCACATTGTTTAGTGAGTTGGGGCTCCTTAAAGGAGAGGGAAAGCTACTGAAGCGGTTCATTGCTAATATATTAGCTACACTAGTGCAAGCTGCAGCACTATATTTGTTCTGCAGAATACTTAACGATACCATTCTAGAATCTTAGTTTGTTTAGGATACAGAGGCCATATTAGCTTGTTGTGACATCACCTCCTGCCTGAGTCTCTCCCTGCTCGCTCATAGCTCTGGGCTCAGTTTACAGCAGGGAGGGAAGGGAGGGGGAGAGGAGCAAACTGAGCATGATCAAGCCCTAGCCTGGAGGTTTATGCTGAAACCAGGAAGTCTGATACAGAAGCCCATGTGTACACAATAGAAGGAAAGGAATGCTGTTTCTTTTGACAGAGGACTCAGAGCAGCATTACTTTGAGGGTTTACTGGTTGGTTTGTTTATATAGGCATTTCTGATAAAGCTTACTTAATTTTAGCCTTTCCTTCTCCTTTAACCGTGCAGACGGTTTTGCTGCAGGACCCAGTAACTTACAAGTTTATGGCACTTCCAGAATCACTGCACTGAATCAGGGAATCCATTTAAGCAGTAATAGGTGTATAACCTTTTACGCCACATGCCGTATTAATGAAGCTGAAATGCTTACATAAGCCGATTTGTACTTTTCAGCATCTTAATAACGTTAACATGTACTGTTTGGATTAAAAATTCTGTAAAGCAGCATCCCATGGAGGCTTGGAACCTAATGGGAATGTTTATGTATAACATTTCCCTTTTCTGTGTGGTTCTAATTATCCCATGCGCCTGCTAGCATATGGCCTTTTCAGCATTACCATAGTTAAATGCTTGCTGGTGATGCTGTGCTGCCTGTGCTCTCAGTTGGCTGCTGTGTCTGCGTGGCTGTACTCTAGCTACTGATGTGATCCAGTGCAGTTGTCTGGCAGGGCAGGGTACAGAGTCACACAGCTGACTGAGCAGCTGCTTGAACACACATCCCCTTCATGGCTTTTTCTCCTTATAAAGCCAGTGGTGCAATCTCTGACTGGTTCCAGTTATTGCTACACTTTCGCCCCTGGCACAAGTATTGGTGTTACTGGGTGGTCTGGCTACTTCTCTGGCTTTGGGAGTTCAATCCCTGACCAATTGAAGAAGCCCTTTGGCGGATCTGGTGTGTTTTGGGTGGGTTTTATAGAGTTGAACTGGGTTTCTTTCCTCAGGGGAATTATATATTACATGTAACTTCCTGTCACAGAAATAGTACTGGCTTCATTCTCTGTGTCCATCTGTTCAAAAACCCAGTGCCGTTCAAATAGGTATGTGAATGGGCCTGTATTACATTATTATTGCTCCATTCTTCCCAGAAGCACAAGGACTTCACATTGAGAGTGGGAGTGGGTCTGTTTTTTTTTTTTGGGGGTCGGGGGACTGAGTGAATCCAGGGATGTTTGAAAAAGGTTTTATTGCATTAAATATTTTCTTTTATCCTTAATAAGGATAATACCTGTGTACATCTTTTTTTAAGTGGTATATGATACAATTATTGGAGAAGAACGACAAAAAAGAGCCTGTAATTGCAGATTCTCACATGTTAGCCATGTATAAATAACATCTAACATTTTTTCCATCAGATAAGAGCTCCCAAGGTTTGTAGAATTGCTATGGTTGTTATGGAGAATCAAATAAAAGGGTCTAGGTGATGAACAAGACATGAATTCCTCAGTCTCTGACCTATACATACAGTGGTTTTTTTCATAATTCGCATCTATAATTGATCCACAGAGCCATGTGCAAACTGATCCAGTACCTTAATAACAATCTGCTCTCAGTATTGCCATGGCTCAATATCGGCTCTAGCGATGGTTCAATTAATCACAAGATCCATCCACCCTCTTACTCATTTCCCATAATACTAGGTTCAAAAGAAAAAGTGTTTCCCTTTATCAAAGGGTGATTTGGAGGTTTACTTTTTATTTGATGGAATTAAAGTTATGTTTTACACTCTCCAGTGCCAGGATTTTGGTGTAAATGAGCAATAACCTTGTCTTTCCAGTAATTTTCTTATATACAAGAGAAACTGGAACATACCTCCTTGTATAATGCATATACAGTAGAAAGGCATATGTGATTTATGCTGGATGGCGCAGGTCTTTTCTTCTTTGTTCCATTCTTGTAAAAGCTGCCTTCAATGTGATTGAACATACTTATGCACCCCCCTCATTGTAAAATATAAGGATATTAGAGGTCACAGAGGAAGACCATATAACGACACAAATCTGCAGCCACTCTCGGTTGACTTAATAATAATCTTATATTTTACTAGAGAGGGTATATTACATTTTAGAATGCATAAGGTGTAGCAAATCATGTGGCCAATTCTAAATATGAATGGGGAAAATGCACTTTGGGCATTGAAAAGCCTGTTATTATAAGAATTCATTTTTGTAGTCTGTAGACAGTAAATAATGGTCCAGTCCAATTATTTTACAGTTGGACAATTTGACCTGCTTTCTACCTGCAGTGCAAATTTCTCTTCCTAGAATGTCATCCTTTAAGCACAAGTAATACCCAAATACACACAAAGTTTCCATCCCTTGTATTAACTGTGTTTACATACACACTATGGGCATGAGGTGTGAGAGTTGTGTTACATGCCTTCATTTTGCATTTACTTTAAAATCATGTGTGAACTAAAAGCTCAAAGGGAACCCTGTGCTTAACGCCTGAATAAAGATAGGTACAGGGTTAGCCTGGTTAAAGATAGGTACAGGGTTAGCCTGGTTAAAGATAGGTACAGGCTTAGCCTGGTTAAAGATGGGTACAGGGTTAGCCTGTTTAAAGATAGGTACAGGGTTAGCCTGTTTAAAGATGGGTACAGGGTTAGCCTGGTTAAAGTGGACCAGACACAAAAATCTGTATAATAAAAGTCCTTTTCAAATTAAACCTGAAATCCAATTTAAATTTTTTTATTAAAGCATTCATAGCTGTTTTAAGCTCATTTACAAATCTCAGCTGTCAATCAAATATTGTCTGCCACTCCTCTATGCCTTAGGCATAGAGGCGGGGCAGACAATTACTTTCACTTTCCATTCAGCACTTCCTAGATGTCACTGCTCCCCACACATTCCCCCAGTTCTCTTAACCATTTAATTGTGTAGCCAGGACATGGGGATAGACATTGGGTCCCCCATTCTGGTGCACAAACAAGATTCTGAGATGATACAAGGCTTGCTTTAATAACAGTGTCCACACAATGGCTCCTGCCTGCTTGTTATAATTATGAATTCCCAGACTGACGAAAACATGATTAAAATAATTTATATAGTGTAATTAATGTTCATTTTGCTTGAAAAATGTGATAAAATATGATTTTGAATATTTTTTTGGGGGTGACGGGTTCACTTTAAAGATAGGTACAGGGTTAGCCTGGTTAAAGATAGGTACAGGGTTAGCCTGGTTAAAGATAGGTACAGGGTTAGCCTGGTTAAAGATAGGTACAGGGTTAGCTGTACCTACGGTTTTATGCACTGGGCCTTAAAGTGCACTGCAAAGTACATTGTTAATGCTAAGTACTACAGTAGCTTGATGTAAATACTTTCTTATGGCATTTATATAGCTGCCGATTTATACCCATTGGTATTTTTTACTTGCTTGCTATGCTCTGAGATGTCCGTTACATGGCTCTAGCTGTGACACAGTGCTTCCCAACAAGGAACAACTGGTTTCCTTTCCCCTGCTGAAAATATCCCATAGGTATTT
Organism: Xenopus borealis; assembly: GCA_024363595.1. Lineage (NCBI taxonomy): Eukaryota > Metazoa > Chordata > Amphibia > Anura > Pipidae > Xenopus > Xenopus borealis. Next base: position 29,047,892 of record CM044434.1, on the reverse strand, counting down.
ACTGCATAATGTAATTTGTCTTCCGTTCACTGCAGTTATCCATGAGTTAGATGGCCTTGCTAAGGGTCAAGAGTTTGACCAGCGTAACGGAGACCATGCAAGGGCACTTCAGGAGAAAGCAAGAAAAGCCATTCAGTTCCTGGAACAAGGTTTTGAGGCTCGTGAGCCTTACCTGAGAGCACTTACTAGCCGTGGGAATGAGCTGGACTCCATCGCTTTTCGTAGTGAAGATATCTCTGGACAGAAGGTATCAGGAGGCCTTTCTTTAAACTTGACTGATGTTGCCTGTTCTGTAAAATGTGGGCACAGTTGTTTACACGAAGTTGTTACAGATTAGCAATTTCTTTCTTTATTTACATGTTGTTTCAGGGCAACAATGATGACCTTATACTTTCCTGCTGTCTACATTACTGCAAGGACAATGCAAAGGAATTCATGCACTCAAGGAAAGGTATGCCCTCCTCACTGGCACTTCCTTCTACCTCCACTGTACAAATACCTCATTCTATTTGGTTTTCTCAAGTATAATGCAGTGAATACCAGCAGCCTCTGGCATTATATCATGTGATGTATTACCCTCTTCCCTCCATCCTGGTAGATTGAGGTGACTTCATTAACTGCCCAGGGCCATTTGTTAGAGGATTAACCTGTCTGTGGATGTCTCTCTGTTTACACAGTGGATTCTGGCTAAGAGAGACAGCCACTGGCCTCTGGTTTGTAACAGAGAGGATGGTTACCAGTGTCGTACTGTGACATGTCTCCCCTCCTCCTAACAGGCATCTTTTTCTCTCACATCCCTCCTCCTGTGAGAAATCTCCTCTGAAAGCATTTCCTTTGCCTGTATTCTATCTTCTCTCATGTGCCATTGCTGCATTTCTTCTCTCTTTTCTGTCCAGTGATGATCTTCCTTCATCTCTTTGTTGTATTTTCTCTCCTTCATTTAAGATGAACCCATTCGCTTAAGAAGGGAAGTTGTTCTTCTGACTGATGATCGCAACCTCAGAGTAAAGGCTCTGACTCGGCACGTCCCTGTCCGTGATATCCCGGCATTCCTCAAGTGGGCCAAAGTGGGGTGAAGCCGATTTCTCGGGGAAAGGAAGAATCCTTGTGTACAAGAAAGAAAAAAGAATATACAGTGTGTGACCCAATGGGGCGAGAGGTCGTTACAGGCAGCCCTGATAAAGCAACCAACCTCCCCTTGCCAAACCACACACAGGCACCCACCACCTGCAATAAACTAAAGCAAAAATGTCCCGTCAAACACCCTTCCATCATAAGAGCCCTGTGAGCTGTGCCTAAGTACAGAATGGTGGGGGGGAGTACACAATCATGGGGATTGTCATAGTGTGTGTTGGTTCTTACTGGTCCGAGGGATGCCGAATTAGAGGGGTGAATATTCACAGCAGGAAGTTACTGAAGAAATCGCCCACCCTTTAATTTTTTTCTCTTACCTATAACAAAAGCTCCTACTTTATGGCACTTTGTTCTAGTGAGCCTTATTGAGTTTGTTTTGTAGGCCTCACTTGCAGCAAATTGTTATCCTTTGCTTCTCTGCACCTATTTCCTAGAGCCTTTATCTTGTGTTTTTCTGGGCTGTTTTATAATTATGTTTTTAATTTGTTTTTGTTTTTTTCATTTATGCCCTGAATTTGTAAAACCAGCAAGCTTAATGTATGGGGAAAGCATACAGTGAAGAATTTGTAGCTTTTACTCTGCTCCATCTAAATTTTTATTTTAAGATCTCCGATCTGAGAGATATATGTTGTTTTCTTTGCTACTCTGCTTTTAGGCATCTTCTCTTTCACTTCTTGTTAACTTGTGGTGCGAGAGACTTGGATTGTGTGTTTCCCATTTTGGCAGCCAGATATATTCCTCGCCCATTTGGTGCAGGGGGATGCTTCGAAGGTACAGCCATTAGGTAATACAGATATGGCTGTATGGGGCTTTAAGATTGATGTTCTTCCGCTTCAGTGAACTCGAGTGCTGCACACACCAGGTTACACAGATGTTCTCGGCAGGTTTCCCTGGCAGTTAATTAGCTCGGCAGTTTCTGTCGTTGCCGGCCAAGACATGACATCTGAAAGTCTTCTTTAGGTTCTGATGTCATACTTTCCCCTAATTTTTTATAAGATCAGTCTGTGGGGATAAAGGAAGAGAGCAACCACATGGGCCTAACTACATCCTCTTTGGGCTCCCTGTTTGCTTGACGTTTAACCTTTTATCGATCCTAGAAGATTTCAACAGTTCAATAATGGCACATTTTGGGCAAGTAAAGAAATGATCATTGCGGTTCTCAAAAATACACAAAATTTGTTACTTACCATCTGCCAGCCAGAATAACAGGGAGTATAGATGTTAACATATGACCTTGAGAATGTGTGCTGAACAGCTAATGTTATGCTAGGCATGGGGTGGGTATGAAAGAGTTAAAGGTTCACTAGAGAATTCACTAGAGAATTGGGAAATAGTGTATTTTAGTTGTCGATTATGGGGGTTTTTGTTTTACATTTTTGTATGTAGATAATTTGTGTGTTTCATTAGGTAACTAAGAAAAGGCCAGGTGGATTTATGGTGTCATATGTAGATTGTTTTAACTCAGCGTCTGATGGCTTCTAATACATGAGTAGCAGTGTTTCCACTATGGAACAAGAGCCAAATGCTGTCGTGATAACGCAGAAAATATATATATATATCTGTGGCTGTTCTATTTTCCACTCTTCAAGAGCTTTTCTCTTATTACTTCACCATTATGAGTATTTCTTGTGTAGTGTTGCGCAGACATATAGGTGTGATCTCATAAATTGCAAATACTTAACAGTCCATTACACACACGTGTTTATATATACATGCAAAAATGCATATTTCCCTGTGGTTTTCAGCAATTATTTTTGTTACCATCTAAAGAAAATATCTTTTCAAAAAAGTAGGGTTTGTCTTGTGTTTATCATATGCCATAGAGTATTAGGGCACAGTGTGTTGCATGCATACTATATTCTTTTTATTTATATTTACACACAAATCATAAAGGTGGCCATAGACATTAAGATTTTTAAAAGGCCTTTTTTGTTTTATGCTACGAACAAAAAGCCACCAACACATATTATTAAACTTTAAAATCACTAAGTCTTTATTACGAAATAACTTACCGGAACTCCGCTTCAGAAATGGTGACAGGGGTCGATCCATCGGGCCGCACACGATTTCTCCTCCCTGGCTATTTCCTATCCATCCGCACGATGGATTGCCGATCGCCTTTTCTGAAGAGGAGTTCAAGCTGAGTTTTCGGTAAGTTTAAAATTAAAATTTTATTATTTCATCGGCAGTCCATCGTGCGGTGGTCGATTTCTCCTCCCTGCCTTCCTTATAGGAAATAGCCAGGGAGGAGAAATCGTGTGCCGCATGATGGATCGACCCCCTGTCACCATTTCTGAAGCGGAGTTTCGGTAAGTTATTTCTTAATAAAGACTTAGTGATTTTAAAGTTTAATATGTGTTGGTGTCTTTTTTTCATAACATACTTATGAGTTTTTAAGAACATTTTTTTCTGTTACTGGTCATTTAAATGTACGTTTTTTCCCTGAACTAAAAAGACCATTTCAAGTGATATTGTCTAGTTGAAGCCAGAAGAACTGAGTAGTTGCCTGCTTGGTCCTGCCAACAATTGGTCAATGGATAGACTTCCCTGTGTACAATTTTGTAACCTGCCCAATAGATTTTCTGACTGTTGTTAGTTTAAAAATCATTCGATGCACAGTCATTTGGTGCCAACTAACCTCACGATAGTTTGCTGGATTCATTGGATTGCACTAAAATTGGTCATTGGGGAGAGAAAAATCTTAACATCTATGGCCACCTTAAGGGAAGCTGCTATATTATTTGATTTGCCAGAGGTAAACGAATTTATTGTGTAGATTGCAGTCAAACCTGTAAGCAATGCTCCTATGCGGAGGGCGAACCTTTGCTCTCTTTTGCACCGTGCAGATGTTCATCTCAAAGCAATTCCTCGGGAACAGTGATGACTGCACCTTTCATGCATGACCACTAGATATTCTGCCCTTTCAATATATTGCAAACTAGTAAGATAAACAACATGGCAGTTTATACACATATACATGCAAAAGCGTATAGAATGAATGACATGCATGCACTAAGCTGTGCCCTTATGCTTATTTAATGGTACAAAAAATAATTTTCAAAATGCATCAGTTAATAGTGCTGTTCCAGAAGAATTCTGCATTGAAATCCATTTCTCAAAAGAGCAAACAGATTTTTTTTATATTTCATTTTGAAATCTGACATGGGGCTAGACAATTTCCCAGCTGCCCCAAGTCATGTGACTTGTGCTCTGATAAAGTTCAAACACTCTTTACTGCTGTACTGCAAGTTGGAGTGATATCACCTCCTCCCTTTCCCCCACCCAGCAGCCTAACAACAGAACAATGGGAAGATAACCAGATAACAGCTCCTGAACACAAGATAACAGCTGCCTGGTAGATCTAAGAACAGCACTATAGTAAAAACCCATGTCCCACTGCGTACTATTCAGTTACATTGAGAAGGAAAAACAACAGTCTGCCAGAAAGCAGTTCCCTCCTAAAGTGCTGGCACAAGTCACATGGCCGGGGCAGCTGGGAAATTGACAAAATGTCTAGCCCCATGTCAGATTTCAAAATTGAATATAAAAAAAAATCTGTTTGCTCTTTTGAGAAATGGATTTCAGTGCAGGTCTACTGGAGCAGCACTATTAACTGATGCATTAAAAAAAAAAAAATGTTTTCCCATGACCGTTTCCCTTTAAGGGTAAACATATAAAAAAAAAAAATGCTCCCTACTTTCCATTATATTTTACCTTTAAAACTGCCCCTTGCCGAAGTACTGTGTTTTCTTTGTGTAGCTCAAATCTTTGTTTCTGGAGGGAAAAATAATCCCTCTGATCAGTTTCAAGTAAAATGTATGTTTAGATATATCCCAGTGTGCCTTTATTTTTGTAACAAAATATGTAGTGCATGTCCCACCTTAGCACCTTCCAAATGATCCTAATGAATGTAGTACTTACCCTCAAAGCTAATGTATTAGGTTAGATTTGTGTTTAGGATGCTAAATATACATTTCTGCAATTATTCATGGGGGCGATGTGAATGTGAGCACCTTGCATTGTAGTGGATGTGTGTATTATAGACTGCATGTTCTCGCTCATGTGCATACACCATGCTTCATAAAGCTTTCTTACTTGGTCCTTGTTGTACTGTTGGAGAAGGAACATGCTCTCAATAAAACTTGTTTTACTAAATAACGGTGTATTTCATTGTTCAACACAATTCAAATTGTGTAATGACCATTAAACAACATAATTCCTTCATGTGCAGGAATTCAATCCTATAAAAAGCACATAGTATTGCTAGAATTATGAGGAGACCATTAATCCATTGTTGGTGCAAGGTTTAGCTGGTATTTAAGTACCACCTCCTGGAACCCTAGTGTGGCAGATCAGGCTTACATTCACTTTCATTCTTGTTAATGTTAATACTGAACATAGCTTTTGTCTTCTGGAGTAGTGGCCATAGGAACACCTCTTTATGTAATCTAATGAATGAACGGTCAAAAATTTACATAGGCTGGCATGCACTTTTTTTTTTAGACCTACGTTGGGTAGGTTGATGACTAATATAACCAATATCATAACTTTACAGACAACTGTAGACCTAATGATATATTTTCATGAGACGACTGCCTGAAACATGTGCTGGTCACTCTAATGTTTTGTGTTCTTTAAATTGTTGGTGAAGGACTTTTCAATATAAAATCATGGCCATCTAAACACAAAATGATGGAGGATATGTTGAGAATATGGAGGAAGGCAGATGCAGCTCCAGGACCTCTGCTTTGGCTTGACAGTTGGCATGCTGGAAAACCAACTTCCAGCTCCATTCTATTACACTGAACATCAGACAGCAGATAAAGGAGACTTCCAACTGGAGAGCCTCAGGCTGTTTCATTGTGCTTAAAGGGGAACTATTGCAACAATGATAATTTAATAAAAGCTTCATTATACTGAAATAAGAAACTTTGTAAATGTAGTCTGCATTGTTTCTGAATTAAAGTTTATCTTCACTATCCCTCTCTCAGCATATGTTTCTATTCATTGTGTCTTCATGCAGCATTTGGGTGTCAGATTGACCGTTATATCCAATATATCTTATAGAGGGGGCTTCCTTTCTTAGCAGATGGATTGGAGCTCATTCAAATAACTGATTCCAGCACAAACAAAATCTAACAAAATAACTGCCTTTTGCACAGATCCTGCAGGTAGAGTGATGGGATTTCTGGTGATTTTAATAGTGAGCTCTAATACATCTCCTAGGCAAAAGGAGCCCCCTATAAGATATATTGGATCTAACTGTGAGTGAATATCTAACACCCAACTGCTGCATGAAGAAAAACTGATACTGTAA